>JAUMHF010000016.1:12876999-12930633 GCA_032359275.1 Microctenopoma steveboyesi | reverse complement strand
GTTCTGAAATGTAATATTTATGTCACTGAGTGAGAGTAAATGACTTCGGAACACAGAATGACTTTGTAACCGGAAGTGGGAAGTGGACGCGGTACCGGGTCCGTCGGGTTTAACAGGTTAAAATGGGAAAGACACAGACTCTTCTTTAGTTTTTAATTTATCATCTTATTTTTAGTAATTTCCAAGATTGTCTGCTAAAGTGACATTTAAACATATAAATAACAATCGTATGTTTCCGCACCAAAGCCATAAGGAAATAAAATCAAACATATTGGTAACTTTATTGCAGCCAGACTCACAGAATTGAGAATCTTGACTCAGGCTTAACTTTACATCAGCTAAAATACGAATCTACATATTTGTTTGATGTGTATCCTATGAAAACCAATAGAAAAACTCATTTTGTGTGCCTGTTGTGCCAAACAAGTTATTTTATACCTTTATTTATACAAAATGAGTGATGGCAGACACATCCTACACAAGTCTGAGTCATTCTGATATTTATTTTTTAAAAAACCTTTAAAGCCTGAAACAGATGAAGCCTCACAACATCATATTTAGGGAGTGAGACTCACACATCTAGCCGTGGACAGATGGTCACCAGTTTCTGTTGCAATGCGATATTAGAAAAGTGGCACGGCTTCCTTCTACTTGAAGGAAAAACACACAAGGCTTCATCTCCCCTAAGCTAAATCAGACCACTGAGGCTGTCGTGGCACCAGGCGTGGTTTGTTTGTTTGTTTTGACACGCTGTGTTCATTCAAAGATTTTGTCCTCATTGTGTCTTAAATGTGTCTTAATACCGTGTGATGTTCCGTGTTACCAGGGCCGAGGGGGTTCCTGAGTCAGTGTCTCTGCAGTGTTAGGCCAGTCTAAGTTTGGATTAGTGTAACAAAAGTTTCACAAGCGTAAACAATGATTTTTATATATATATATATATATATATATATATGTTTGTCCAAGGAAACCATCCAGTTTATTTATTACGTTCTGGTTTTAGTAAAATATTTCTACATGTAACTAACATGGGAACTAAACAGCTCTGTGCAGCAGATGAATGTAGACATCTAATTTAAGCCTGACTTGCCTAAAATATAATCTATATAATATCGATCATCATAGACCACAGTTTTTCACCACCCTTTCTTCAAATTTATATTCAATTTTTAAATAGTGAAATAATTAAAATAATAAACTGAGACCAGACTATTTCCCATTTTCCTGTAATGACTGTCATACGTGTGAATTCAGAGTGATCCAACCAAACAGAGACGCTCATACTGACACTCATGAATGTGACTGATTTGAAATTTTAAGTGAAAAAATGAAAAACTTTAAATATTCTGCATCACTGAAGATCTGTTTGAAGAATTGTGCAGCCTCGCTGGAAATGTGCAGACAGACTGCTTTGTAGTTGTTTCTTCTATTTTTAAATTCTGAGCTGACGTATCTAGAACATCCACCTCTTTTTAGCTCCTTTTTTTATGTTGGCATCAGGCTACAATCACTGGTTCCGTCGTTCCCGCGTGCTACTTGATATGGGAGCCTCGCTAGCTATGTGGCAGCGAACCATTACGAGCAGCTGTGGCCATTTTAAAGCCGTCATGCTCACGCTGTGATTGCTGGCGGTATTATCACAGTGAGCTTGCAGGGAGCCCAGGTCGGCGTGTAGCTGGACGGCCTCATCCCTGACTCACTCCTCTGCTGAGTGCACAGCGGGGTTATGTCATTCCAGCAGGCGCACACACTGTGGAGGTACGGCCTCTGCCAGGCGGCACCGCAGCATCCTCTGCTCCTGTTTGGATGATCACAGCTCACCGTCTCCACGCCGCCTCTCCCTCTGTCTCGATGATGCTGCGAGGCTGTCAGAAAGGCTGCAGCCACCCCGGACTTAGTTTACCACGCAGCAAATGACAGCGGTAACTGCTAATTAGAATCAAAATTTTACTGTTTAGAAAATGTCAGCACATGCAAATCATTTTCATAGAAAGGAGGGGTCATTTTTATTTTATATTTATAGTCTCTCAGCTTAATCATTAGTAAAAAAGATTCTTTACAGACTGACTTTTATTGAGTTGCAAGCATTAAACATTAAATAAATCATATTCACAAAATCCCTCAGATAAAGTGGATGAAGAAAATGAATCACTGAACAATGTGTGACTTCACTTTGTCCTGAAGTTGAAAGCTGTAGCACTGCACATAATTCCTCTGTTTTACAGTTTAACGTTGCCTAAAATAAGATTTTAATGACAAAGACATGTTTGCTTTTGAACAACACGAGCTTTACATAAACCAGCTGGTTTTTGCAGATAAAATCACATAAAACTGTAGTTTTCTTGATCAGTGCTGGCAGTGAAGGCCTCCTCTACAGCCAGGGTTTGCTTAGTTTTCCAGGGATAACTTACACAGAAGCAAAAAAGGACTTATACACTGGTGATGAATCATTAGATTCCCCAGCCTGAAACATCTAATGTCACTGACATTCAGGTTCTTTTAGACACATTTAGACCCACAGAGAACAATGAACCAGACCAGACCAGACTTAAGATGAAGAGGTGATGAAAAACAAGGACGGCTCATGCAGAACCATCACTGCCTCACTTCACGACAATTATACAGTTGAAAGGTAAAGAAAAAGAATCTTTAATATTGCAGAATGATGAATGAATCTGATTTAACGATAAATAAATAAAACAGCACAATGCACTTGTTATTTTGAAGTCTGACAACCACAATAACAATTCAACATTGTTATTCCCACCCATTACCCTTGGAAACTGAAAGGTACTGCAAAGCTTGACACGTGGTGAAGACAAAGATGTGAGCCAGTCTTTCAAAAACAACGAGAGGTATCAGGCGTACCAGCAGCTGTGCAGCGCTTTACTGTGTTGAAAGCTCGATGAAAACAGCGGCGCACTTGACTACCAATCTCCACCCTTGGGAAGAAGTGTAGATTTTGAATGAGCTTGATATCCACTGAATGAGAAATAAATGCCTCTCTTAAGTACCTGTCAGCCGTACGAGCAGAGCAGCAGCTGTGTTACGCTTAACTCCCAGCTTTTTAAAGCATTTTTTGGCTGAATACTGGGAATGTAGAGGTTATTGAATAGGTTCATAAAAAAGTAAATGCTCACATAAATGCGTGACAGATTACATTTTCATTTGACATTTTAGACATTCAGCTGACGCCCTTATCTAGAGGATTTCAGAATGAGTGAAGTCATAGAATAACCTTCAATGAGCCACAGATGAAACAAAATATGAGGAGGTTTTACTCCTTTTAAAATGCACATAGACAGGAGACGTCTAATATATTTCTGTTGGCTGAAATACATCAAAGGTAATCATAATAATCGTAAATAGAAACAAAAATATGTAGAAATATGCTAATTATACCTATAAAGTCTTTGAGCAAGCCTCAGTATTAACTAGAAGGGCTTGGCCTCTTTCTGCAGCAGAAGCAACAGTGGCTTGGAAGTGTCACAGTCATCACCTGACAGGAAATGGTGCGTATGACTGAAACCACCACACTAGATGAAGTCAAGCACAGAGACATTTCTTTGCAGACTTGTAACACAGATTTCGACTGCGCGTGTCACAGGGATCCACGTGGACTATTGTGGACTGAATTTTTGTAATGTGGAACCACACAGTTTAGAGGGTCATCAGTGTAGCTGCCAAACATAACAGCAATCTTCTAAGCTGCGGAAACTGGTTTTAAGAATCCACCAATACCAGACGAGAGATCCATTGGAGATCATGAAGGTACGAAGGTATTCCACAGCAGTACGTCACAAAGTTCTTGAGCTACATGAGACTGAAATATGTGCACCAAGCATCTGACAAGACAGACACTGACATCCACAGACATCAGCAACAAATATGTTACTTGGAAACATGAAGTTTGCTTTGCTGTCAGTGGATCCGATGCTGAAGCTCTGATGATTTCATCAAACTCTCCTAGAGCAAGCCTGATGTGCTAATGAGGATGAAAAAGAAAGAGCTGGACTTATAGCCTGAATGTGAAATGCTTCAAATCAGCCAAAAACCAAGTCTAAACATGAACTTAAACATGAACAGAAGCAGACTCTTTCCTGAAGAAGGAGCAGGCGGGAGATTCCTAATAGTGCGGTGCTGACACATTAATTACCAAAAATACATTAGAATTTGTGTGTGTGTGTGTTTGCTAAGTTCCTGTTTTCTCTCACTGCTATTAGCATTGAAATACGGCCATACCTGTCCTCCCCTTCCTCTTCCTCTTCCTCCTACACTTCTATTCTTTAAATATTCTCTCCTTCCTCTCCCATTCTACATACACCTCCTGACTGCCTCCCCCTTCTCTCCATCATTAGTATTCACCGCAGAGAGGCCTATCTATCCCAATGAAATGCTGTGCATTTAGAAATGTTGCAGAGCTCCAGCCATCACATCCCAGTTAATTTGGGATTATCATGATGAAAAATCACCCGGAGCATCTGAGCCAGAGCCTGAAGTCTGGGTGTGTGCGTCTGTCAGGTCCACTCTCAAAAACAGAAATGATTTATTTTTCTTATTTTTGTCTTCGTTCTGTTTTTTTTTTGTCATTCTGTATTTTTTAAATTATTTTATACCATGTTGAACCGAAATAGTAGTGCGATAGAAGTGCCATGAACAACAACAAAAAACTTGACAATATTCCAAGGCTACAGCAATAACACGTAACAGTTATAAAAAAAAAATCTAACCAATAACTAGACCATAGAAAACTGTTAATTTAAATAAATAAAGATCATCCAGCGAGACAAAATCAGTAGTTAGGAACAGTTACACCTAAATGCTAAAGAGAATAATTGAGTTTTTTCAATTTAGACTCAAAGATAGAGGAGTCTTTGATGCAGATAGGAAAACTGTTCCACAGCTTTGGAGCCGCTTCGACAGAGGCCCGGACGCTTTTTTGGAAGAAGAACCAGCTAAAAGTAATTGATTTGCAGATATAAGTCACCGTGTGCTATTTAAGGGGAGAGGAGTTCTAAAATGTATTGGAGATCTGAACCCTTAAGAGCTTTAAAAACAAATAAAAGACTCTTCAACTCAATGCGATATTTAACCGGGAGCCGGTGCAGAGACGTTAAGATGGGACTGATGTTCTCTCTTTTCTTTGTTCCTCTTATAAGTCTAGCAGCAGCTGCAGATGTGTCAGAGCACACTGACAAACACCAAAGTAAAGCGAGCAGCAGTCATGAGAAATGAACAGCTGTGGTGATGGTTTTCAAGTTTTGGAGAGATGGGAATGGCTCGATTTCGGCTGCTCTCTTTAACTGAAAGAAACAAGATGTTACAGCTTGTGTTTTACAAATGTGAGCTTTGAGTCAAAGTTCATGTATCTGTACTGAGAGAGAACTTCAAACTTCATAATACTCATATGATGATGATAACTTTAGTTTATTTTTTGTGGTATGTTGGAGCCACTGGGGCAAAGTGAAAGGAAGGCTGAGTGGAAGGTATGTATCAAAGGTCGGCTGTGTGCAACTGGATCACATCTGGAGAAGCTTCTCAGTAGGAAGCGAGGAGATATTTTAATGTAGGGACGAGAGGAAGTTAATATTCCTATCCATCTTTAACCTGTCCATGGAACAAACACTGCTCAGGAAGGCTGGTTCTAACTTCTGGTCTTGTTTCGCTGACAAAAAAAAAAACAGGCCAATATTCTTCGCTTCATTCACCGAGTGAGATATCACAGCCTCACAGCCACAGCTCAGAGATCTATTGTGCATTGTCCACGGTACGCTTGCTTGCAGTCAATCTTCACAGGTCAGTAGAAGTCAATAGGAAAAAGAAGTAAACACACAGGCGCACACGGCTACTTTGTGGTGACACAGCTGACTAAGCCGCTGTAGTCTTTTTTTTTTACAGCTTGTTTATAGCCTCGACCCATGCTGACTTAGCATCTCTCCACCGAAATCAAATAATTGTAACACAATATGTACACACTTTAACAATAGAGCATTATATTATATTGAAGCTGTGGACACATCCATAACCACAGCCTGTTTCCACACAGCACGTGGTGCACAAAATGCAGCAAAGGGGATTAAAGGAGTCTTTATCCCTTCTTATTGCATTAATCATCATTCTCAGTACAGAAATCACAGCACAATCAGATTAATTATTGATCAGCTGCAGTTAGCAGGGGCTCTCGTTTCACAAAATGGGGCCACTAGCTGAAGAACGGGAGCAACGTTGCCATTATATGAAATATTCAGAACAGACTGATCACACCAGTCGATCTTTTTAGTTATCATCCAGTGGAAGGTTTGTGTCTTCGGACCTTAGATAATTAAAGCACAACGTTTGAATCACTTAAAGAAGAACAATAAAAGAACGGAATGGTGTTCGAGTGGGGACACAGTGTCAGTGTCATCATGGGAAAAACTCCCAGAGATCTGTTTGACTTGGGTTGGAGCCTTTCGTCTCCATTAACACATTCAGTAGTGGCTGCTGTATGGGCGCTCAGCGGCTTCTCTCTGCAGTATTAGAACCTCGCTGCATTTGTTTCGGTGTTTACACTGTGCGGGGGTAGAACATAAAGCAGCTGTCGGGGCACAGAGTTAACGTTGTGTGCCGTTGTGTACCTGCAGGGATCCACGGTGTCGTTTAGATGTATAAAAAAACACTTTGTTTTATTGTGACAGCTATCACTTGCACCAGTGCTGCTAACTAAACGCTGCATGACTAGTCAAGCGTGCAAAGTTTTGACTCTTATCACTGGAGCTGCTGCAAATGGATGATGGATGATCACAGGGCTGAGCGGCTCGGCTACAACTCCGTGTATCACCTTGTACAACGCTGTCGAGAGCCAGACTAGATTTATGAGCACAGCCATAATGTCTTTGGAAATTCAATAATGTATTCGAAATTATACATTTATAGACAATGAATTCATGCTTTGTTTTACACGTGTGCCCCCCCCGGCATCAAGCGGCTTTAACTAATGTCCAGATGGACCCTGAAATGCCATTACATGAATATATGATAATATGAAAATCCATAACGACAATAGGACTGTGCATCTGCGTCAACGGGAACCCTTTGATAAACAAAATTACAGAAACATGTGTAGAAGTGCACAAGTGTACAAGCCCGCAGCAAAAAAAGCCATTTGAATGGCTGAGTAATTCATGGTCGCTGCATCACGCAGCACTGGCTGAAGCAGCAGAAGTCCTTGAGAATAAAGCTGAGGATGAGTGTGCTTGGGGCTGGAGCTGTGGTATTTTTTTTCCAGTTTATTTAATATGAGTTCAGTTAGAAAGAAAAAAGCACATTTATGATGGCTAGAATTTGTCAGATGGCTCTTCAGCTGTTTCCTCCCCTGGAATTGGCTGGGTGGAAGTGGACAGCAGAGGCGCAGGTGCAAACTGTAGCAGACAATTCAACGTCTGTTAGCCAGAAAACATGGAACTCAGAAAATGTGCAGTAAATATTTAAACAATGCGTTATGATTTCAGGCAGAAGAGGACAAAGGCAGAGCCGATTACATCGTTGTGCAGAGGTGACAACAGCAAACAACAGTCAGCACTTAGCTACTCTAACTAGTTAATTAACATAAGCGCTGAGCTGAATGGAGAATTTGTTTAACTTAAGGAAAGAAATTGTACTTTGCAAATTGAGTGGAGGACGGAGCTGCATGTGGCAAAAGTGTCACACTGGCTCCCACACAGCTGTGCCAGTCCTGAGCAGGGATTCCTCTAATATAACCGTTACCTGTATCTCCACAGGATTATTAGCTTTCCAGTTCCTGGGCCACTGAATCAACACTAGATTTAGAAAAGGAAGTAAATATAAAAAGAAAAAGGGGTGATCATGAACACGATCCTCCAAACTCAGTTATCTTTCTATAGTATCCCAATGACTGCTTCACAGGACACAGGCCTTTGTGTGTGTATGTGAACTATAGTGTAAATGGATAATAATCAATTCATGGATTACTATGTTAGAATAACTTCAGTTATATGATACACACGCTACCTCTGAATGAACTGAAACTCAAATTAAAACGCATGTTCTTTGTGCCACAGCACAAATGTCTTCTCTCTTGTGATCATAAATAATAATGAATAAGTGTTGATATTTTTGTGGTCATTGATGCACAAGCACGTAAAGAAAAGTGAGATCAGCAAAGGTGCAAAACACTATTTGCAAACCTGTCTTACAGTTATGATCTGTGTATAGTGTGTGTGTGTGTGTGTTGTACAGAGAAGCAATGCAGCTTAGTTATGTGGGAATGTGTGTCTCCCCTAATCGGCTAATAATTGGATGTGATGGCAGAACGTAGGCCGTGATGATGAATTACCGGTGGTCGAGCTGTGAGCACAGCATGCCGTTGCAGATGCGGCAGGTGCTGCGTTTGGTGAGTGTGTTGTTTCCTGCTGGTGTTACACACACACACACACACACACACGAATACATAGAAAACACCAATGTTAAAGGCATGGATAAAACAACTTCAAACATGATGTCAGATGGAGGGATCAAGGACACACACACACACGTGCACATTTGTTGGGAACACATGGGAAAACCACTGGAACAGCACTCATGGAGAAGCAGCCCACCACGCTGAGAAGATGTGTTCACAGCGAGTTTTGCAGACTGCTGAAGGAAGCTTGTCTAATCTACTCTCTATGTGAAGTGGAAGTGACACCGACTCTGTCACTGTTCCGGGGCTTTGAAGGAGAAAGGATTCTCGCTATTTTCCATTCTTTCATTGCCATTTTCCATCTCCTTACGAGTGCTGATCATTCCCCAGGCTCCCCCATCTAGGAGTTGTCATCTCTGTGCACGATTCAATTCAGTTATTTTTTTTATATTGTGCCAAATAGCATCAAAATCATTTCAAATCTTAAAGAATATTACCATGTATAGAGTTATGTAGAAGGTTAATGGCATACAATAGTGACATATGAGTGGGGGAGAGTTTGATAGCTAACTCATCTACTCTTTCAGTGACTTCCTGACGAGTGTTCACCCTTCACTTAGGTAAGTAAAGAGGGAGGAGATGAATCTGTTCACTGAGGTTTTTAAGACTGCTAATACTCTACCTACACGATTCATCATATGCAATTATACAATGAGGTCAGATCAAAACCTTTTGTCTGAGGCATTATACAGCTCCTGGTGAAATGTTACAGACTAAATTTTCTATTTCAAAATTTTTTGTTGAGAATGATTTTTAACAAAGAAGAAAACAGGAAACTAGACTAAAATTGTGCTAAGAATTGATGTCACCGTGTGTAACGAGAAGCAGTCAGTGACTAGAGCTAATTAGTTCATAAGCAAAGCTCTTAGGGGAATAACCAATCACCAAAGCGTAATGCAGTAATGTGTGCGGCATGTAAAAATGCTCGCTTCGTCTAACGGGTCCCATTTAAGTTCTTCTCAGGATCTGATTTTAGTTTTGACATTTTGACATTTAGCCTTTATTTGATTGTTTGACGGTGGGGATGCAGACAGGACACATGGGGGAGTGACAGAGGGTGTGACAAGCAGCAAAGGTCCACAGCTGGACACTGTCTTATTAATGCTACATTCAGCAGAGTATAAATTAAATGTATATTAGATTCACACCACTATAGAAACTCATCACTATTAAGCAAAATGGTATGGTAGGTTTTGTCTGAATGTGCTCCGATATTACAGATGTCCTTACTCTCTGTCTGGGACTACAACTGTAAAATGATACAGAACTAGCCTCGGGACAAGATTTAGGAGAGTGCATTTTACCAATGACAGGAACGTAGGAAGAAGACATCCCTGAAGGCCAGACAGGACTCAATGCTCCCCAACACTCTTGTTGGATTGTCAAGGACCTCTCAACTCCAACCTGTTATTCACACTCAACAGCTTTTGAGAGCTGCAGTTTTCACACCTCTTCCCTGGAGAGACACCTGCTCCAAACATGCACTTGTAGCAACCCCTGTCACGTCTCCAGCCCGCTGTTTGGAATACAGGGGTCACCTGTCACAGACAGGTAAACAAGAGTCCAATCATACTTCCAAAGTTAGGACTTTATGGGCCAATGTCATGGCTAAAGGCTGTTGTTATCTATGTTTGGAGAGTCATTTCATAGGCCAGTTTTAATCTCCCTTAAATCCAGCATTGGTATTCACACCAGATGAACCCAGATGTGTAGACCATAGGTAGCAAAGAATTCGCGCTCTGCCCAGAAATGTCAAAAAGATATGAAATGGGTAGAATTCAGGGCTGGGAAGAAATACAGATACAAATCTGCTCATAAGCTTAACATGAGCCACATAAACTGCAAATGATGTGTTCTCTCTACAATTCAAGGTCAGGATTCTGAGATTTTCCATGGCTCAACCTGGATTCATGGTCTATGCCGTGTGTTCTCACCCTCCAACTACAAAGACGTGGGTTTGGAGCCGGCTTTGAATAGATATGGGTTTGAGGAGGTTAACAACGACGTGGTTTGATGCTGTTCATATGAATTTTTTGTAATTCTCAAAGCTCCTCTAATATTTAAGACGCCTGACAGGAGAAGTTGCTGGAGCGGAAAGAAGTGTGAACATCGCGATTACATTCGCCAGGTGGTAAAGTTTCTCTGTATCTGCTGGCTGTGTGTACACAAGCAACTATAATTAGCTTTTTCCCAGCTGATTGTTCATAACTTGTTGTGATTCACTCTATAAACATACACAAAAATCATAATTTCATCATTTGTATGCAGACACTCAAACACTCACTTGTGGTTAAGTAAATATTAAAGAGGTTTTCAATGTTACTTATTCAGGGATCACAATGAATCTCTACAGCATAAAATCAATTAAAATTACAAATAATAAAATAATCATTGCAGTGTATTGTACTTTATGCTTATTTCTAATTCACTTGAATGTATTTTCTTCCAGGTATAAACAGACTTCTTCGGTCGTTACCTTCCCTGGATCCCAACAGAAGCATTACAGGATCAGGTAAAGTCAGCGGGATCAGGGAGAGCCGGGTTAACAGCGCTCATGTTTCGTATGGCTCCAGTAATCGCTGTCAAGTGTCAGTATCACAAGGCTGGAACAAAGAGAGCAAAATGTGAGTCTTTCCAAATCTTTACTTTAAACAGACACACTGAAAAGAGACAAACCAGATCACAGAGCGCACGCGGCGCTGGCCAAAGTGGCCACTTGTTATTTTGCTCCCGTTGTGATCCCCCTTCTTTCAGCCTCTTGCAAGCCGTACCGTGGACATTAACATATTCTCAGACTCTTATTAAAGAACTTCAAAATAATTTGATTTCTGTCAGGAACGCGGGGAAGGGATTGCACGGGAGCTACAAGTCTCAGCCCAATTAGTGAGCACATCTCATCTTTTTCCTTCTCTCTTCATCACACTCTTTATTCACTGCCGCCCTCCGTACCCCTCTGTCCTCTGAAACCCATTCCTTTCTTCTCCGCTGGACTTTCTTTTCTCTCTCTTCGCGCCTCTCTTCTGTTTCTCTCCTTTTCTTTCTCTGCACAAATGAGTCCATTTTGCCCCGGGGATGAGACCACGGTGGTTAAATCAGATTGGGGCGAGGTTATATTTGGACTGTGGCAAGAGAGAGAGAGAGGAGCATCAAAGAGCTGTGTGATGCCTTTTTTACATCAGCAAATTGGCTGACAGTGGATTCCCAGGGCACACGGAGCTGACAATATTAGTAATATTAGTTTAATAAAAACTTCAAACTCATTTGAAACGGTGGCATTAATTGTTGTTAAGGCGTGTGGATTGTAGTGAATCATGACAGGAGGCTGGAGTGTGACCTTCAGGGAGAATTACCATAAACAAGAGGCTGAAAATGTTTATGCTTTTACCCCTCGAGAGAGCTCATAACATAACTCCCATCAGTTTGACACGGCTTACTGTGGTTTGGATGACAATGATTTAGTCACAGACTTACATCAAGACACACAGAGGAAATAACATGCCGTGTTACGTAATGATACTGTAAATGTAAAATGTTTGGCTCTCAATCTCGGAAGCTGTTATTTTTCACCGTTTCTACCCCCCCCCCACTCTGCATTTCCAGAGGACTTTCGGTGTCACCTGGAAACCACAACATCACCGTGCCAACTGCTATGATTCATGCTTATGTAATGGTACGAGGTGTGTGGAGTCATTAAGAAAATAAATGTGGATGCCAGTGGGATGATGGACGACAAGTGAAATCATATTTAGATTGGCACCTGATTTCGCAGGTTTATCTAGCTACCAGCAAATGTGGCTGTTTTAGTGTTTCGTTTTTTATTCTGCTGTTTTAGTATTCGCCCACTGTGCTGTGAAATGCACAGGTATTGATGAATTGACTGGGTGAGATTTCTCCTATGGCAATGGTGCTTAAACCTTTTACAACGGGTGCCACCTCAAAAACTGTTTGGCACTCCAAGTATCGCCATCATGTCCAGAGGTGGAGGAGTTTCATTTACTTAAGTAGGGTGAACTCCACATGGTCACAATTACTTGAAAGAAATATTTTACAGAAAGTAGCAACAACACAGGTCCAGGTATCCTCTGATGACAGGAATCTACAACAGGTATTACTAGGTCCAGAAGCAGACAGCTTCAGAATATACCAGAGACGAGATCAGAGCCAGAAAGACTGGTGTCAGTGCAGGTCACCACGTCCAGTGTCTGATAATCTACAGATGCACTTACAAAACCACGGGACAGTCCGAGGCAGAAGGCAGATCCAGGACCACAACAAAGTTCAAAACTCAAATCCAATCTGCATATCTCTGTCAGTTGACATGACACTGACAACCTCATCATGTAACTGTTTTCAGAAAGCTAGCTGTGATGAACTAACACCAGACAAAGATGAACAGTCTGACATTTTTCTTAGGTGATAATTTGTCTGTCCCCTTTAAACTGAACTGTTTTTGAAAATTGTAACGCGGCGCAAATAGATATGACTTGAATTTTTTAAGAAGACACAGCAGCAACACTAAAAATAGCCACTGGGTGATACAGTATCCTGAACCTTCTATTTCTGGGTCCATTTGTGTTTGGTATATTACTTCTATTTGAGGCTGTGGTGATGTAGCTGTGGCATCGTGTACTGTAGATATTTCTATTCCAGCCCTGCAATTTCAGAATTTCAGATAGCACATTCCTTTCCTTATTCGCAGAAGCAGCAGCAGAGAGACTGATGTTCGCACCAACAGACGCTTCAATAGACCAGAATAAAATTACAGTACATGTCATTGCCACAGCTTTGAATGCTTTATGTGCTCATCCTATCTAAAGGAGTAAGGGATTTCTCGGTTTCTCTTGCATTGCATTAAAATATACTAAATATGACAGACAATTTAGATTTGTATTACCTGGGACTGCAGACATAAATAGATTTAGTGGAGTGCTTGCTTTCGCTGCACACTGGCATAATAGTTCATTATGGTAAACCGGGAACAACGCCAACTACAAACATGTTCCATGTCCATTGTTGTAATTGCTACATGAAGGCTGGCGCGAAACAGCATTTCCCTGTAGGTTAAGGCAAAATGGGTACAATAGAAAGCTTTGGTACAACTCATCATTTCCAACATAACTCCCAGAGAGCGCTGGATTTAAGTTCTAACAGTGTAGGCGTATACTAAGGGGATTCCTCCTTTGCGTGAGCTTTAAAAGTGGGTTTACCCTCTCCTCTAAAAGTTAAAGCAGCTTCACCACAAAGGATTATTTGTTCCTCCCCACTCAGAAAACCTCAACACTGACGGAAAATGGTTTCCTTTGATACACACATTATCAACAGCTACTCAAGATGAAAACAAATCCCAGTGAAAAATCAAACTGATGAAATTACACAGGAGAGAATGTCAGCTGTTGTCACAACGTTTGCCACGAGAGATTCTTAGTTATATATTGCGGTGCCATACATTTCATCCGAGATTTAATTTTCTGCTTGAATCTCAGAGTGAGAAAGTAATTATACGCACGCGTGTCATCGTTTCGACATGTTGTCATCCCAGAATTAGAATTTCAATATGGCAGCACACATCTGTCATCCCAAGATTAGACTTTCCATCTCTGTGGTTTTCACCCAGCAGGTGGAAGATAGGTGAAGTGCGCTGCATAACTGACAAAGCTTTCCATCACTGTTTTGCTTTCTTGCACTTCCGTGATTTAAATTGGAATAAGAGCTGTCTATCTTTGTCTTTTAAAGAACTAAATGTTCAACAGACAACAAAGTGTTCACTAATTCAAATAAAGATGAATTATTGAACCTGTACACTTGAACACACTCATCGGTATCTGTAGCAGAACAAGCCCAAGAACAAGTGTTTTGTTTCTTCTGTTTCACTGGTTAAGCTGCATTATCTAGGAGTATGAACTGTTGTTTCATTTATGTAAGATTTGGTTCCTCATTTCACCATTAGTCACCACCAGAAACTAATGGAATTATTACCATTTCTCTCACTCCTTTGCACACACAAACAAACGATCATGAATCTGTATTTGTATCTTACACACATGGGTACAAAGTGTGCCTATGTGTGCTGTTGTGGTTTTGTAGGGTGCTGTTCTTGTCTATTTGTTAGGTACTGGATGAGATTCTTAATGCTAGTCAACTGCATATTGTGCAGAAGTCAAACATTTAACATTAATCTTTAAAACTGTGAGTAAATAAGCTCATTCATCTTAAAGTTTTGTTGAGAAACAATATAACAAGAAATGAAAAGTATTCAGTAAGTTTCTCTGAATCTCCTGCCTGTGAGCTGGAGAAATGTCCCATTCATTCCCCAGTCACCAGATCACAGAACTGAAGCTGCAGACGGTCACATGATAGGTCCAGATGATAAGCTGGTGAGGAATGGCAGTGGTGGAGGGTGTTCTCACATGCTTTGCTTTTATTTTAAAAGTTTTATTGGTGACATTTATTTAATCCACTGGAGTAAGCTACATCTATACATGAGATCGTGGATCACAAACATGGACACAGACAAAAGAAATATATGGTTGCTCTAGTCTCCACACAATTGAACTTTTATGAGCTCTGACACCAGTTAGAATATACAGTTTTAAGAAAGAACACTAACTCTGAATGCTAACAGTGGACAGAAGCGGCGGAAGTGCACAAATTCAGTGCTCAAAAGTGCAAGTATTTATAAGTATTTATACAATGAGAAACAGTAGGAAGTAAAAGCAGTCCTTAATGTTAGCATTATCTGCGTGCATCCAAATGTGTTCCTTGTGTCTTGTGTAGAAAGAAAATCATTTTAATCATAGCATAATAAGAGGCAGCACAAAGGAGGAGCTACCTTTAACCAGATGCATAATAACACATCTTAATGTTTTGTTTGTTCTATATTTTGTAATAATAATTTGTTTTTAAAAGTAACTGAAGATGTCAAATACATGTAGTGAGAAAAAAGCACAAAATTTCTATCTAAATTGGAGTAAAAATAAAAATGTAATACTTTATTAAAGTATCATACAACCTGAAGTGGAGTAAATATATGCATTGTAAAAATGAGGTGTTTTATAAAAAAAAAATTTTGTAGTGAGAAAACACAAACTAGCCTAATTTTTGCACGGATTTCCATGTATCACAACTGTGATATCACACAGTAGTTTCTATTCTTGGTCATGCCAGACATTTTATTTGCCGTCTAGGACAGAATACCACAAGACTCACCTTTTAGAAACAGTTATTTTGATCAAACGCATAGTACAGACAATACCGGCTGAAGGCTTTACTGAAACCTGGCGCTCAACGCGCTGTCAGCGCCTCTTTATACCGAGCCGCTGACTGGACACGCCCCCTGCCGCGCGGCCACCACTCACAGCGCGGGAAGTGATTAGCTCCTCGCGGCTGTCAGTCACGCCCATCCACCGTTGTTTCCTGTGCGAGCGGTTGAACTCGCGCTGTCTGCAGAGAGTCTCCGGTATGGACAGCAGCTCCGCTCTTCAACTTTTTCCCGGAGCTTTTGTAACTGTTGTTTTCAATTTGACACAGTTCGTATAGTTTTGACATGGATCTCTGAACGGGATAATCCGAAATTGGGCGCGACGTGAGTGAACTCGACGGTTTATATTCATTTTGAGCTGTTGGAGTTGTTGAAGGAAGTGGAAAAATGCCAGTTGCAACTCTTCTGCCTTTTACCGCGACCCCGAATAGGAAGTCTGTCAGTCCAACCTCTTTCAGGTTGACAGAGAAATTTATTTTGTTGTTAGTGTTCAGTGCTTTTATAACCCTGTGTTTCGGGGCTATTTTCTTTTTACCGGACTCGTCCAAGCTGCTCAGCGGAGTTTTCTTTCATTCCTCCGCGGTGGAGACTAATACCCGCACCGGTCAGGACAGCAACGACTCGGGTTCGGCTGGAAACGACGAGATTTTGGTCCTGGCCAAAATCAGGAAAGACCACGAGAAAGCTTTACTGGAGGCGAAGGATACTCTACAAAAACGACCCGATGAAATAAAACAGGACATTTTGAACGATAAAGCGAAAGTTGCAAAGGGGAGTATAGGTCAAAATGGGAAGGATGTCAATAATTTACCTTTCGCCCAGTATCACCGCCCGCCTGGGGCCACTGGACACGAACCCCAGGATCCCGAAACCAGGGACAGACGTGCTAAAATCAAAGAGGTAAGAATATGATTTATGCCACTGTTCCTTCAACACACAAACACGTCACGCCAAACTCCGTTAAAAGTCTAATCTCTTTAAATGTCGCTGCCTTGTGGGCTGTTGATTGTGGTCGGGGAGCGTGACTCCGGTGCTCGGAGGAAACATCCGTAATACCTCTTCAATTCGGCGTGTACGTAAAACCCCCAAAGAAGCAGTGGAGTGAATAAAATGTACACTTTACTCAGTATGTCCGTTTCTTACCCTGAAGGTATCCCCCTTCGGTAAAGCCTTCGTTACGTCGTGGAGATGCCTAGCAATACGTGCACAACAAGTATACAACTTGTGGTATTCCTTATGAAAAATCCCCCATAGTTTATAATTTATTGCCAAAATTAGCAGAACACCCACTCGTGTTTAGCTAAAGATCGCTCACCATGTTGACATTGACTTACACCTATAGGTGAAATTGACTGTTTTATTCGGCCGATTTGTAAACGGGGTTCGGCTGGACGCCTTTCTCTTCACGCAACATCAGTCAGTTCCTGAGAAAAAAGGGCGGAATGCGTATAGGATTCACTGCCTCCCTCTGGGCTGTTTCACCTGTCTTTCAAGTTTCCCGTGTCACTGACAGCATGGTGCTCATGCAAAACCAGCCACGGCCTGTTACCATATGGTGGGAACACTGGGGGTCCTAGATACGCAGGATAAAGCCTGCGTATAAAGTTTTAGCCTCTCATAGTTATTCATATCATTAGGACTTAGTGTGCACTCCTGGATTTACAAAGCACCTGTGAATTCATGCCAGTTTCATTTTTCCAAAAACCGTATTTTTCTGTCATGTAATCTATTGGAGCACGAATTTATTCTCCTATTTACACACCAAGATAATGTCACAACGGCCTTTCATGGCCCTTTAATTCAGCAGCTTGTGTGCTTCCTGATGTCATATTATTCATCCCAGCCTGCAGAAAGCAAAATGTTAGCCTTTAGCCTGCAGCAGGATGAAAAGCACCAACAAGTAGCTTGTCTGGCATTGTGTTATGTCACTGCACTTCGTGTGTGTGTGTGGGTGTGTGTGTGTGTGTGTGTGTGTGTGTGTGTGTGTGTGTGTTGGAGGAAGAAACAGGTGGAAATCTCCGTGCTAAAGTGGTTTCAGGTGGCTGCTTTATCTGTACTGTTGTGACCCCAGCTCTGCCCTTCTGAAATAAAAAATGTCTTCACTAGAAATTCCAATCAAACCTAGATGGAGATGACGGCGAGATCTTGAACGTTATTTTGAAACTGAGATTTCCCATGGGGCTTCTAGAGAGCAGTTGTCATAGACGTGCTCAGTGGAGTGACTTAATTTTCATTTACTCATTCAGGTGTTAAACCAATAGATTCACAAACAGGACTGTTAGGTGAGTGAGCAGATAAGGGTTTGGCGAGTGCATGTGGGGTGTATAGACATTCGGGTGGACGTGTATCTGGGTAACTGTGGGCCAACGCTGATGTGAAAGAGGTGAAGAACAGCCCCGGAGGTAACCGTGGGACTATGGTTAGTAAGAATGATGACCACCATGATAAATCTGACTCACTTTTGGGTGCGCCAGTTTATGAGATATTTCTGTGTGTGAAATCTATAAGAAAAACTGTTATTTAATAATATTCTCATTAATCACAGCTTACCCTACACCGGTATTTTTAACTAAATGCTCCACACTGTGCAGTTTTTTATCACAGTGATTTAATCAGTGCTGATAAGGGGCATTTATAACCTTCACATGACATCAGCTGCCGTTTAAAGGTTAGGAAATGTTGTCAAGCACACGAAGCACATCATGTCAATAAGAGGATGCACTGTTGCAATCCACAAGTGGCTTTTGAAGGTTTTAATAGCTCTAACCTAAAGAAGGAGCCAATGCTGCTATATTAAGTATACAGCATTTTACAATGTTGACCAATTGCTTCCTTTGCAGAGTTGAGTACTTTTTATATACTGTACAGGGTGTACATAACAGATCAAATTATCTACATTGATCACATTTCACAACAAGATTATTTCCTGTCGCAGCTATTGCTTGTCATCATCGTCATCATATTTGTCGCCAGTTGTTAGCACTTCTTTAAATTCAGTGACCAGTCCCGTGTCACAGCCGTTTAGATTTTGAGGGGACAGTTTGTCATGGTGATCCATCCGTATCAGCACAGATCTTAATCCGCATTTCCTCAAAATAAACTCACACTGGTGCGGAAATGGTCCATGACAGTGCAATATCTTCTGACGGGAAAACAAATGCAAAAGTCTGCCAAAATACCCAAACTAATGAAGCAACTAATGAACACGTTGTGAACTTCTAGGATAAAAGGGTAATGATTTCATCCATTAAAAAACTACACCACAAAAATTCTATGCTCTCTACAAAATACAGCCAACATGACACAGCGTTGGGTGAGATGCATCTACACAACACATTTTTGTAAATGCAATCAGCAGTTCTATGTAGATTGTTTTAATTTTTTAAAGTGTAGTTAGTGTCCTAAATGTCAGAAGGTTGAGTCATGGCAACTGGACTTCTTTCTTTGAGGTAGAGACGTTTAATTCTGCATCCTCAGAATGAAATTAAACATCTCTACCTCAAAGAAAAAATGTCCAGTTGCCATGACTCAACCTTTTGACAACTTCACCTGGATGAATGAGAATCTTCAGTCGTCTTAAACAAACTACACTGTCCTGTTGATAACCACACTTGATAAAGGTTGTTTAAATACGCATTATTATTTGACTGCTGTGTCAACAGATATCATACCTTTGAATGGTTTGTACACGTGTTCCACTGTTTATTAAAGGGGAGATGTCGTTGAAATAAGTGATTGAGAAAAGCAGTGGCGTGGTTTTGGAAAAAACCTGCCTAACATACAGTTAGGGTTAGTTACATATTTAACCAAAGGTGTGGGTTACGCTGCATATTATCAAAACACTAGTGTCAGTTAGGAGAAATGTCAGCCAACATTTGCTTGTACAAAAATTGCTTGGTCATGGCTATCGATGTGGAGTAGGACAGGTCGTTCTCCCGCAGCTACACGAATGGTAAATTATAATAACTCATCTGATATTTCTGCCTAGAGAAGCGTATGGTCCTAGATTACATCCTACCACCAATATTAAGTATCAGGTTCAAAGTCATAGCTCAGAGAACATTAGTTTTACTGCAATAGTGTGCAGCCAAAAAAACTGTAATCCACGACTTGTGTTGAACTTTCAAATACTGTATTTTGTCCTGGAACCACACCCCCAATAAATTGTATGAACTAATGTAGCAGTGCTGGTAATTGCTGCTGTAATTCCAGCAAAAGAAGACAACTGTAGGTTTAAGTGTAGAAGGAGTGGTAGTTAATAAAAGCAGCAGAAGAAATTGCACTAGTAGATGCACCACCATGACGGATAACAATAGTGAATTGCTGTTGCAAGCGTAAGCAAGCCCCAGGCCAAAGCCGAAAGGAAAAGCTGCTTTTTACCATGGAGCTAATTTTCATAGGCTCCAGTCATTTGCTTATTTATGTTAACATTTTTTTCCTGTCCTTCCAGTATCCTGTATCACCAAGTTGAAAGTCTATTGACATCTCAACAAGCTATGACTCTACTTCTTTGTATGAACCTGTTGCTCTATACTAGGCAGACAGGTTCAGTGCTGGTAATCTGCTTAAATAGTTCTGTGACTCCAAGGCCGCTGCTATTAGGCTGCCGGGCTAGTTTGTAGTTACACTGCATAGTTTGTAGTCATAAGTGAGATGTCAAAACAAACTATTGGACCTAAAGAAATTACCATAATTTGGAGTGTATTTAATTTCATTCATGGCTGAGTTTCTGTTATGGTTGTACTGTAGCTTAAGCTTAAAGAGTCCGTGTTATACTTCTTTTGGGGCTTAAAAAGAGAGAGAGTCTTAGAGTCCCCAAAATGCACCTGTAAATTTATTTTATAGTTTTTCGAATGTTCCAAGGTGGTGCTGCCTGTTTGCAGGTGCACCTGTGACATTTGTGAACAATAAATAAAGTCTCGGGGGTGATCGCCTCGCTGTCAGTGTACACGTTAGCAACATTAACGGTGTAGCATCACTGTGCGGCTAATCTAGCTAGCTAATCTAGCATTTACTGTCTTTGCTATCAATAACTAACTAATTATTTTTCCTTCACAGGCTTATGCAGGTTGGAAGCAGAGATCTTTGGAATTGGGTATTTCCATATTTTTTAGAAAAGCCTTTTGTTACACTGACTAATGCAGCTGTTGCCTTTTTCAACTTGAATTGACTTATTATCTAACTTGAGTCTCAACTCAAAATAACAGGACTGTAGTCAAATTACACTTTGTACTTATAGAAATAGTTCTAGAAGAATTCATAACATTATGTGCAAACGAGCCGCTGCTTGTAGTTGTAGTTATTTCCAACAACTGGTAGAAGCAGTAGCACTAATAAAAATAATGGTATATTGATATCTCTGGGATAATGTGACTGGTTGATTTCCATCTCAAGGTGTTATGTTGAAACCACCTAAAAATATTGTTGTAAGTTCTCTTCTTGGAAGTATCTGACTTTGCTCTGCTCCTAAAATAGCAGCCGGTTAACTTGTGCATAAAAATCAAAGGACACATAGGCTGACGTAGTTTGTAGTCATAAGTGATATGTCAAAACAAATTATTCTGCTTATTGTTATTAAGATATTTTAAGCCACAATCAAAGGTATTTGTGCCTGACATTGTGACTTCCTCTACATTTCTTTCCTATTTTTCTTTCCTATTTATACCTTTGCCGACTTTTGTTCAGTGAAGCCAGTAACTCTGTTGACCAAAGGCAGCCACACAAAACCAACTGTACGTGCTCCCCATGACCTCTGGTGGCCTATTGTTATTTACTTGAGGCTTTTTACTTTATCTGAAGATAAAGTTCTCTGATGCAGGCATCCAACTCTACCTCTGCAGCAACTCATCCAGTTATCCAGGGATCTGCCCCTGCAGTGTGTTTTGGCCTGGCTGAGTTAGTTTTGTGTTTGGATGGGCAGAGGACAGGCTGCAGGGGCTATGCTGTAAAGGATAAATGGCTTGTTGTGAGTGACCGCCACAATCCCACAATCAGCTAAATCTGTTTGTCTGCTTGAAATCAAAGTCTCTCTGGAGAACCACTGTGTAACCCTCCTTCTTGCAGTCTGCTGCCCAGGCTTTCACTTGCTCTCAGAAAGGCCTGGAGGCAAGAATGGAGGGGGGTAATAATGAAAACCTCAACAGACAAACAGCGGGAGAAATAAGGTATATAGAGTTGATTTGGGATGCTAGCACACCTACATTACTTACCTTTCTGTTTGTAGTAAAACATTTTCTACCATCCTGGATTATGTTCCATCTTTCAAGGTAGGATGTCAAGTTCCACAGTGCATGCAAACAGACTAGAAATTTGAGAAAACACGCATGGCTACTCAGTGTTAGCAGATAGGGAACAGGTTGAGTCATTCAACAGAGTAGAACACAAATATATCAGTTGGACATTGGAGGATTACACGAGAAAACTCCCTGGAGCGCTCACCGAAGACCGAATTCCTCTATTAACCACTGCAGAAAATCAGTATTTGTAGCAACATTTTTAAGGTAACGACAGATGTGTTGCTAATTAATACATGCAGGCCTTTTCTTTCCTGCTCTGAGCAGAAAATCTGGCTCTAATCTGACTCATCCTGCTCCTTGCCTGTTTGTCTGCGATGAGGTGGAATTTGTTTCTGTTTAGCTATGCATATTAGATGCAAATGAGCATTTGAGTAGCCATAAGGAGAGTCGTTTTGCAGTATGCTCTTCTTTCAGCTCACTATCTAAAAAGACAACCGCTTAACATCCTGTCAACTAAACAACTCTGTCACCATCTCCTCTTGTTTCTGATGCACGTAGACCCAAACTGTACTAAAAGCACACAGAGCTTTGGATTAGATTGGCGGTTACTTTCTCCTCATAATCCAAATATGACTGTCAAGGAAAGATGAAACATCAATCTTTCCCTTGTTTCCCTTACGTTCATATACCCTGCCGTTGCCTTTGTCCTTCTCTAACCTCACCCCTCCTTATTCTGTCTATGTAGTTACTTCTCTTCCGTCCTTTTTCCTGCACTCTTTTTCTGCTTTTCTGCTGTTTTCAGGTTTCACTTCAGTTATTTGTGCCCACTCCCACTGAGTATGCATGTGTAGGTGTGTCTTCATTAGAAAAGGCTATTTTGCTGCTTTGCAAACCTTTAGAATATTTTCTGTATTCCTCTTCCTGTCTCTTTCTGAGGCTAACTTGGCAGTCTATATGTCATCCCTTTTTTTCTGTATCGACCATTTGAACTAATTGCTTCTGGTTCCCTGGTCCTACTTCTTTTGTTAGAGCAGACACCAGACGTCTTTGTGTGTCAGATAGAGTTACTGCTGGCTCTGCCAGGTGCTCTGTTTAATTGTCTAATGGCTATAATCGTTGTAGCTTACAATCAGTACTACAGCTTCCTGCATTGGTATGTCAGTTTGTACTGCAGCAGTACATAATAAGATAAAATGAGATAAAGGACTCTTTCAAGATATTCATAATAGAAACCCTGTTTAATTATACTGCTAAGTGGACATTTTCTTTCCCATCTGGAAAAAAATATTTGATGTCTGTAATCTGGATAAGAGCCTAACCAGAAAAAAATAAACTAAGGCCTGTTAGATAAGTCTTAAATTGTGCATCTAAAGCTGGGGTGGACAATCCTGATCCACTGTGGGGGCCATCAATGAAATAAAATAATGTACAATAATAATCTTTATTGTTGTATTTCCCGGCTGAATTTCAGTCTACAATAACACATTTTAGATGCTTTATGTCGTGTATGTAGGGTTAATCTCTAAACTTATAATTATTTACTATCAATGAATGTATTGAATATTTTCCTAATTGTAATGTTTATTTTGTTAGTTTATGTAGAGGAAACCAATATGTGAAAACCATATTAATGCATGTAGGTGGACATTCAGTTGCTATACTTTCAAAAGTTGATATTCACATTTAAAAAAAAAATACATTCATGATCGTTTTGCTTAATCAGAATCAAACATTTTATGATTGATGTTATGAATTAGAATCCACGCAGAGATTATAGACCACTGTAACATAGCGAGGAAACCATCTCTAGCCCAAGGCGGGGATGCTGGATAAAAGTACAAGACAATACATTTATAATGAAATAGTGTAATAAAGTCACCATATGTATATTATCCGTGCCTGTGTGGCCTTAGATATTTTAAATCTATATATTAAAATTGATTGTTAGTCCTCAGAGCACAGCTCTTACAAAGTCAGTGTGGATCGATGGGTCCAGTCGTTGGGTTTCACGGAGTTGTAGCAGGCTGCAATCGGGGAGGAAGATAAATGCACTTGTTCCAGGTCGGTGATCTCCTGGTTCTGAGATTTCTCTAGCAGGGACAGTACATCTCAGTGTAACTTGTGTATGTACTGTAAACGACAACACACTCAAACTATCAGTACACACATTCAGTGTATTTGTTTTGTAACCTTTGTATGGTTGAGCCATAGCCTGGGGGATGCACAACGGGGAGGTGATGGCATATTAAGCTTTACTGCCTGTAGACTGCGTCCATCTCGAAAGCGCTTCACCCCTTTTGCACTGTATCTTCTATCCCAGTATCGCAAACTTTAACGTCTTACTAGCACCGGACTGGTTTACTTTTTCATCCTGAATATGTGATGAATTATTCAGAACATCAGGTCAATTTACTCGTTTCCCTCCCATAAATTTAGATTTTTTTCTCAGTGTTTTTTTTTTTGCCTCAGTAGAAAAATTGTATTAGGAGTCACAATTCTATCTTTATACAACTACTTTTTAACACCGGACAAGATTTTCACAGGTTTAGTTTGTTGAAGGAAGGTTCATCAAAAATAATTGTGAAAATGATCCAGTACTTATTAAGCAGAAATTCCCAAAACTCTGAAAACAGCATCTCTAATATTCATCCAATGATTAATTTTGTTTGATTTTACGCAATTTGTTCTTAGCTAGTTTTAGGAAATGGCAGCAACAACTCATCAATAACCATGCAGGCTCTCTCCACATGTGATTTGAACCATCTCTGTCTGATGTTTCAGTCCACTCACTCTGCTCTCTTCTTCATATGCAGCTTGTTTGTAGGCTTCCAGAGAGCTTGTAGCCCCAGCCAAACACAAACTGGTGGACATGCACTTAAACTATCAAAGAAGTCCAAAGAGAGAGACGCGCTGTACTGTTGGCCCGACATAACATCTGAAATAGATTTTTAGGTTCAGCAAAAAGAAGTCTTGTGGTGTTTTTATTGTGTTTTTACCACCAAGACCTCCTGTATGTACAAGCTGACATTTTGAGCTAAAGGTGAGCTTAGAAACTTTGCTTTTCTTTACTAAATTCCATCAATACACAACATGCTTTAGCTGGCAGAAGGAAATAAACCTGACTGTGTGGCGTGAATGCATTGTTTGAGTGTTTGCTAGTTGTGAGCATGTGGTTTTTTCCTGTTCCTGCTGTGAGCGACGGCTTATTGACACACTGCAGAAGAAATGTGACCATGTATTGTTTGGTGTTTAAGGACGTTATGAGTCTGTTGATCCTATGAGTCCTTTTTGTCTTCGCATTTAATCGCACATCTGATTATGATTGTTGAACTTGGTGCACTGCAGTGTCAGTGTCAGTCCGGCTTAGTCAGTTCTGACAGTTGACAGAGAAAAGTGTGTGCGCCGTGTAAAGTTTCAGTGTTTAGTCCTAAGAAGCCGCTTCCGATGATCATTTTTATAAACACATTTGAAAACAAATTATTAGAAACATCTCTTCCTCTTTAGTGAATTTGATCATACATTACTGAGAAGCCCTCGTTTTCTGACCTACGGCCAATCACTAATTTGCAGCGACTGCTGTGTTACAGTTAATGAAAATCCCACACTTCCTTGATCTGTTTCAGATCAAACACTTTGAGCAGTGCAGAGGGCACGAAACCTTCCCCCTACTCCAAGATTTTTATTGTGAAACATCTGCAGGATATGTATTTCATTAACTTTCATTTAACATAGAAAAAGTAAAATCTGAAGTTGCTTAATTAGTGAGTGACAACTATGTTTCTGTGGAAAAAAAGGAGCAGACTGGGGTGCTGAGCGTCTGTGCGAAGAGTGTCAGAAATGTGCTGTTCAATGTCGATTATGCTCAGTTTTCTTTTAAAAAGCTTTTCTTATTTGTGCTTCATTGTTTTACTTGACCTCGAATACTGTAAATTCTCAAATAAAACCTGTATTCAAACAGGATAGAAAAGCACTGAACAAAGAGGAAGACGATGCATATACCCGACTATGTTTAGACGAGACCTACTGTGCATTGCTTTATTTTGCCTCATTAGCAGTCTACAGTAGGACTGCAGGATTATTAGAATTTCTATTGCTATAGACACCTCTCAGCCTCATGGGGCTTTGGGTGAACACACACACATACACACATACGTAAAATCTATGGGCTGGCGTTTCTATAATGACCCTGTCTTGTGCAATCGTCAGGCGTTGGATTAGTGAGGCCAGAAGGTGTAATTTGTCTTGTCTTGCTTGGAGCTAACACATTGCTTGCTCATTAGGATTCAGGTGTTGGTTGCATTTACAACAGGTTCAGTTGTAAGTTTGTATAGAATTATAGAAACCAAGGTAATGAAAACTATATAACAATAACATTAGGATTGAAACACGCTTTAAAGTGCCGCATTTTGATTAGCCTGTTTAGTATGAACACAATTGGCATGATGTTCAATAGTAAATCAATAGGTTTTTAGTTTACTTTTGCTTTCAACAATCCTGGATTAAAGCACATGGCCCTCATTTCTTACACTTTTTTTATTAAAACCAAACCAGCTTGAGAAAATCCTGAACCATTCTTTTAACACGAAGGTTGATGTCCATGATTTCCACAGAAAAGCAATTGCCCAGAGATCTTGCTTTCATCTAAGACGCACCGAAACTTCAAGTTTAAGTCTTCATAGATGCAGCATGAGGACACATTTTGCAAACAACCTCAGCTTGAAGGAATTTGTTCATCCCTGCACAGCCATTTCTGAATGTAGAAATTACAAACACAAAAATAAGACATTCTGAAGTGGTTGTTTTTTCTGTTTTGTGAAACATGGAACTGGGATTTGAGCCACATTTCAAACTAATATGCACACATTTGTTTGAGATGGGCTCGTTATATTTTCAGCTGGTCACATTTCCCATCCAGGGATATGTTACAGTGCACTCAGGTTTCATGCTCATTCTCTTGCTGGTTTTGTAGTTGACCCAACTGGCTGCACTCGCAAAGGCATGTCTGTCATAATCAACATGATAAGGCAGACTTCCCAATTACCAAGACCAGAAATTTGCCTTTTCAAATTCTTTCAACAAGTTGCCAAAATATACTTGGCAAATACCAGTTTCTTGGTGTTGGCACAAACATACTGGCTTCTTTCAAATGGTTGAGCTAGTTTGGATTTGAAACTCTTTAGGCTGAGTCTCCACAGAGGATATAGTAGTTTGTGACCAAGCCGTGTAGCCTGCTGATGGAGTTGGAGGGGAATGCTCTTGGATATTCAATATTAGCATGTCCCAAGCACTTCGGTGGTCATGGCCGGCTGATTCTCTCTCCCTAATCCAATTCAGTCTAATACCCAGAATCATAGGCTGTCAATCACATACTCCATTTATTTTTCAATCTCCCTTTCATTTCTTCTCTCCTTTTTTCTGTGTGAGGGCTAGCATTTTAACACCGCAAGCTCTGCCTTAGCAGGATGTGAAACGTAAGGACCAGAGACACTCGCTTGTCTGACTGCTTGAGCAGTGTTGACGTGTTCCCCCATCACATCACCACACATCACAGGTTTTAGGTTTGATTCAGCATTTGAGTAATTACTTATTGTGCAGGTCACTCATCGTGTTGTCTTTTTAACAAATGGTTTTGGTTTGACTTTGCAGGTAAATTGAGCAGCATCATAATATAAGCTTGAAGCAAGGTTAATAAACCTAAAAGGTTTTTTTTTATTGTGTTTGCAGTTTTTGTGTAATTATAGCCCTGATTTACTAAGGGTGCAGGTAATTATACAATCAGCAAATGGACATGCCCTGTGGACCCAGTGCAACTAAAAGAGAGCCGCACACGTTGCAGTACAGTGGTGGATTTGTGTGAGTTCAGCAACATTAGAAGTTCAAGGGTAGTGATGCTGAAATAGTAATACTGCTCAATCAAGGAATAACATTTTACAAGGACACAATTTAAGCTGAGAAAGAAAGTGCAGCATCACATCAGTGTAAATGTAATACAAAAAGAGTCCGTGCTCTCTTTGCAGCAGTGCATTAGTATCTACACGTTTTATGACCGCATCGCCACAACTGTGCGTTTGCTTTGTTTTTTATGTTTTTAAGAAGCGATTGTTGTTCCTGACCATTTGTCATAGTGTCACAAACCAGTATTGGACCCAGACAATTTTCCCTCAGGAGACAATAAAGTGTTTTCTGTTCTATTCTATACAACTGCCTCACATGTAATATTAAATCAAACTCACAGAGTTTTTGGTAAACCATGTGAAGGTTGAGTAGTTTGCTTCTTACCTACGTCTCCTCCTGCCTCTCTCTGCTTTACACAGTAGTTTAAATTCCACTTTGCAACGGTTTGCTTTCCTCTTCTCTCCCAGACACGTATGTTGGCTGTGTGCTGTGGGGTGCCCAGTTTAATTTACTAGGAAAAGAGGCTAGCCTAGTACACAAGCTAAACTATTCAGTCTGCATCCTGCAGCCAGGGAAGGAAGAAGAGGCGGTGTGCGCTGTATAATGGGTGTTGGTAATTATGCACAGTTTTTATAGTAATGAATTTAAATTGACTTGTTTAAGCATACTACTAAGCAGACTACATACTTTCTGAAGACTGAATAAGCAATAGACACAAAGTGAGGGAGTGAGACACAAAGGACACACAATGACACTATGGGTCTGATTGTGTTTTTTTGAATAAAAAATAATTTTAATTTCATGATCCAATGTTGTATCAGGTGAATAACGTCATAATGTAATAATACTATTAGTTAGTGTCATTAGGGCTGGGCAGAATATCGACATTTTTAAAATATCAATATAAATTAAAAATTTGATATAAAATACGAATTATCGTAAAACTCGATATAGCTCTTTTGCGTCTTTTCTTTTTTGTTGTCCGACAACTCAGAGACAGCCCCGCCCGCCCCGCCGCGCTTCATGCTGCTTCACGAAAGCAGCGAATAAATGAAGAAAGCAGGAGTGACTGTGAGGTGGAGAGGAGCAGGTTAGTAAACAGAAAAGCGGCGTCTCAGTCATGTGAATGTTCGGATTTCAAGCGCCAGATGAGCAGCAGAATGTTTTATGTAGAAAGAGTAGAACAGTCCTAATGGAAGCTTTGAGCACTTCACCTTTTCAAACATCAACGAACAGCGCAGTCATTTCTGACGAACAGACTCACTGACAATCATTCAACACTTAGTGCTTAGTTTAAAGCCATAAAGCCAAACCATAATCAAGAGACACAGGCATCAGTGATAAATTGGACACCTGCACCAAGCAGAAAGTGTGAGTGCGAGGCACTAAACAAACCAACTTTACTTTACTTTGCTTGGCAGATGCTTTTATCCAAAGCGACTTACACGGAGCTAGCGCAGGGTGTCTGGCTCAGGGACAAACCTGGTAGGGGATGGATTAGGAGTCAGACGGGGTCTCAAACTTGCTACCTTCTGTATCCCAGTCTGACGCCTAACCCATTTGAGCTACCAGGCTCAATGGGTTATATGCTATTACCTTTTCTCATAGACAATTTATCTCATTATTCAAGTGTGTCTAATAGCATTAGTAAAGCCTTTTTTCCTTTTAAATAAAGCCATTCTGTGTTTATGCACTTAGAGCATCAAGCCAGGGCATCATGTCCTCCCACAGGTCAGCTCACTAACAACTGAAGCCAGTGCCCTTACGCTGCTGTCTTGTTATGGTGTCTTTACTTTAAATGGTCATATAAATAAACTGAGCAGAGCTTTTATGACTCACTGGGAAATACTGGAGTAAGCTTTCATAACCTCTGTTCTTGGTTTGTAAAGCCACAGGAAAACTGTTGTGGTTTATATTCATCTTATATCTTGTTTGGTTGCCTCTTTGGAGTCTCTAGTATCTTTGTAAAACTGCTATTGCAGGAGAAAGCAAAATTCATCAGCTTAGTCGTCCTAAATGATACGGCAAGACACGGATAACCACCAGGAACTCAAAAGTGATTCCACCAAATCCACCTTCATATCAAATTCTCAAGCTGGCTATAGCTGAAATACAGGCCTAGAAGCTGCTGGTGTACCTCGAATGCTGACTCATAAAGCCACTTTTGGCCGTCTGGGGAAAAAAAAAGATTAGGACTGAAGTGATCTATTGTACCAGATTTAAGCTGGCATTCTCCCACCACTACACTAATAGTTACAAATGGAAGACTTTTAAACTGGCTAAAGAAGATGCAATGGATTTCCGCCCAGCTGGTGAAGTAGAAGGGTCTCCAGGTTTCCAGCTGGGAACTTTACCAGACAATATCTCTTACAGTAGTCTGAGAGCAAAAAAATGTCCCCAGAGAAAAGGCTGTTTTTATGAGAATTAATGATTTGTTTCTGTCTTCAGTTCTACAACTGGGAGAACTTTACACCACATGTAAGTTTTGGCTAGAAAGAAGTATTTCTATTTCCAACCACAGCTTGTAAGAGTTTTTGCCACGAGCAAACAAAATAGATTTCTGTCATTTAATATTTTCAACAAATTACAATGGAATTACAATAAACTACATGTACAACGTGGTATAATGGTTAAGAGCTTAATTCTGTGAAAGGTTGGGTAAATGGGGGGGGGGGGTCATGTTTCCATGCTTAATGCTTTTTCAGGTGTTTAAACGATATTCCTCAGGCTTAAATTCTATTAGACTGTTTTTTTATTATGGCAAATTACATAGTCACAGGTATAATTCCAATGTTTCCGTCATTATGGCTGGAACTGCCCAGGTATTTTCATGTAATACATTTGCATAAATCAGATTAAATTAGAAAATACCATGGCAATTTTATTATCCCTTTTTAATGCTTGGCTTAATTACTCTGGAGTAGAATGTAGTTTTGCTGCTTTGTAGTAGAGACGTTGTGTAATTATTATTTTATCACAAGTTTAAATATCATTACTAAGAAAATTCTGGATACTATGAATATGGAAAGAAAAAATTGGCATAAAATAGAAGAAACGTAATAAGTTTGGTTTAAGAGCCTAATGCTTTGATGTTTGTGTTAGGTTGAATGTAAAATGTGTTTAAATGTGAATAAACCCAGGGTGTGCTAGTTTGGGGGGGCAGGATATGTTGTTGATTATTGCTTACATGTATCGGCATTTAGCCACAATTTTATTAGCATCCAATTCCTCTGTAAACTGAGTAATGGACCCAGGAGATTCAACGCACATTAACCCATTGGATTAGAACTGAAACAATTATTTTACAGTTTCTCTCTTTTTAAGAATGTGTTGATTTACACTCTCAAGCTGTTTTCTGAGAGACTGTCCGTGTCAGCGGCGTTCTCACTTGGGGTAATAGTTGATTAGGTTTTAAGAGGTGGTTCCTGGTTGGAGCTGCAGGAGACATATAATGGCATGCACAATACTCTAAAATAATAGTTTCCTTTACACCACATCAACGTAATGCAAGTAGCATGACAGTGTTTTATTTGGCCTTTCCAATCTAATTTACTGTACCGATTGTTGATAGCCAAATTTCATCAGCAGTTTCATAAAGATTTTTGAAAGCATATCTAATAAAATAATTTAAACCATTAAAAAAGGAAATGACCTGTCCAGGGTGTACCCCGCTCCTCGGCCGATGACAGCTGGGATAGGCTCCAGCACCCCCCGCGACCCTTGCGAGGACAAGCAGGTTAAGAAAAAGGATGCATGGACAGAGACATAAAGCTTTTTAATTTGTTTCTGTCAAATGGCCAAAATGGGTCTTTTCCAGATTTCTACTTCATCCAGTGCATTCATATTCTGTAGTTATTCTCCATTCTATCAGGATAAACCATTTGAACAGAGCACAGGGTCTACTTTCTGGCATTCTCTGCTTTTCAGTCATCGTCTCTGCCAACCTGTTAAACAAATGAGTGATGAGCTCAAGCTCTGCCGCCTCCTGCCTACTCTCACGCCTGCTGTATTGAAGCGGGCAATGGATGTAATGGAGGGAGGGAGAGAAAAATCAATCTGCCTTTTGTCAAGCTGCTGGGTCAAACCCAATTGGGCCGCTTCCTACAGCCAAGAGAAAGGTCAAGTCAATAAATGTGTGTGTGGTCTGAAGCAGTTGTGTAAAGGCATACACACTGCTGAGAAGTTTGAAAGAAGTGCTTAGCACTTCACCCGATGGTGTTAAAGTCACAATGCAATGAAAAGGAAGAGATTTACAGGAAGAACACATAAAAATGCTAAAACAGTATCCCATTACATCGGATTGCTTCTGGTGCATCAGTGCATCGCTCCAGAAAACCAGACAGACAGATTGTACGTGTAGCTTAGATTTGAAATGTGTGCGAGGCTCGAAAGCTTTTTTTTTTTGCTTTTAAACAATGTTGAGTGATGCCTCTGCAGTCCTTCCTTGGTTACATATATCTATTATACTGTATAATATGACCGATAACAGTTTTGGCTCTATTTCTGGGCAAACAATACAAGTAATCATATCACCAAGACTATAGTGTTCATGTTGTACTGTAACGTCTTTGTTGTCCATAATTGTGCTCCCTCTAGAGTGTTATTTACTGCCAGAACCAGGTTTTTAACCAAACAGTCAGTTACAGATATAGATTTTTTTTCTCTCTCTTCAATTTCATCATTCTCTCCTCTTCTCCCCAGACGGCCATCAGCTAATATTGATTAGTGTGTAATGTTGCTTTGCAGGTAGGCTTGGTTTGTTGACTGTATTACCAACACCCAGCACTGTCACACTATTTAGAACAACACGTTTTATGACCCTCATCAGGCCAGCAAGTCCTGGCACTGGCTCAGCTTGTTAGGACTGAGCGAGATAGGATCTGTGAGATATAGGCATGGTCTAAAGGGAAATTAGTTTGTTTTATTGGTTTGAGTGTGTTGACTCCAATTTTACTCAGTGGATGATCATTGATAGGTCAATGGTGGATTGTAAAACAATAGATTTACAGTACATTTAATAACAAGACATGAAAATGATGCCTTTGTTTATCAGAATGTTTTATGATAAATTATTATGTTGACTCAATGACGGTGTCTGTCTTTAACATATTATAACCAATTGACTTATTTGGTGTAATCTCTCATGAGCTAAATATTGATTCTGATGCTGTCAGTGTGGTCTCTTTGTGGTCTTTGCTCTGTCTGCCTGATGATGTGGTTCTGGTGGGAAATGTACACTAATGACTTATGGGCCATGGAAGTACATTTCATATTTGTAATGTCATTTTTGTTGTAAAAAGTCTTCTCACCTGTAGTTCAGTTCATTTTGTTGGTACGAATGATTTATTGTACCCTTTATGTTGCATCTAGGATAATATCTCAGTATTTGCTATACGTGAATTGTCCCTAACAGATGCTGCTAATAACTAAACACAGCTAACTTGTTTGACTGAAATAATTTAACCTCCACACAGATTGACAGCTATTGACACAATGTCGTCACATATGTACTATAAAAAAAAAAAGGGCTATCGTGGTGTCACCCTGCTACCCTCACCACTGCTATCTAGACCAACAAGCAGATTGACCTGCCGTCATGCTGTACTCAGCTGGGTATTATGCTTTTAATTATGTTGTATGGTGTCATAAAAGGAGGATTCTTGCTCAGGAACATGACATTGTAATAACGCGTCCTTGTGAGATACTTTCCCGGAGCTGAATTTCATTGTAGTTAGGCTTTTGAGTTCGTGCTAAAAGCACACATCTACTTGGTCTGTGCTTTTCTCAACAAAACAAACCATGTCACAATCTCAGATCTTAATTTATATTTTTCTTTTTCTACGCACTCAAGCTAACAGTGTTGGCAGCTTGTGCAGTATCGCCTTGCAGCGTCTATTTGTTTTTGAAGAAAATCAATAGTTGCTTTCATAATCGTTATGGACTGCATGAAAAAGTGAATCCTCTATTTTTTGATGGCTCAGTATATTTTATTGTTATTTGTAGCAATGCCTTATTTGTATGCTGACATTTGATTTGGAGAAAATGTTAAACTTAATGACCAGTCAGACACTCTAGTTTCTTCAGCTGTTATTCTTTAAATGTTATTGATTCTGACCGTGTATTTGATACTTCCGTTTTACCACAGCAGCACATTTGAAGATTTCTTGTACCTGTGTGCTCTTGTTGCTACATAGTGTTTGGTACTTTAACTGGAGGACTGTTTACTGGTAGTGGTAGGGCAGCTGCAGCTAGCCATCATGGAAAAGTATTAAACCTACCTTTCCTTCAGCAGAGACTATAGGGTGGCAGCATCCTTCTTCCAACACACAATACTGACCCATATATGGCTGGTGAAATACTAAAGCGCTTAGGAAATCCCTCACTTATCCCTGAAGAACTGGTCCCTATGAGGTTAGAAGGATATTGTTCACTGTCTGCGAGCAGTGAGAACATGTGAGGAGATGAGGTGGAAACAAAGAATTCTGTTCTACAACAGCACGAGTCGCAAAGCAACTTTTGTAAGCAGAAATGTCAGAATTCTTCTGCCATCACAAAAGAAAGTGAGACAACAAAATGCCTGTTTCTGCTTAACACTGTCAGCAACGGTCAGAGTTTCTCTTAATTACACTGGATTTCAAGTTTTGAAGTGTTCTGGCCAATTCTGACATTTTAAGCGTAATCCAGCAAATACTCAGGAATTAAAGGAACAGTTTTTGTTTTAAATAATGACTTTTGAAATTCAGCCAGCATGAAGATGTTACACATTGTTGTTTACATGTCTGTTATTGTTAGATTCTAAAATAAATTATTATTATTAAAGCTAAAATCTAATTTTAATTTGTTCTGATATTCTGCTTTCACTTTAACCTTTAGGCCTGGGTTCAGTATTATTTCTTATCAGCAGATACTAGAAAGATGTCACTGTTGATGACAAAGTGTTCTATCTGCAATCTGCATCTTGCAGCAGCAGTGTAGACTCTACAACAGGAGGTCCATGCTGGAGAGACATTTGCTCCTCTTCATTAAACTGCAGCTGAGGACATTACTCCACCAGGGCTACTGGCCATTATATTTGTAATTCTAATTATTTATATCTGGACTTATTTGCATGCCATACTTCAGTTAATACTGCACAGGTGGGACGAAATGCACTCACGATTACTTTTGGGCACTATTCTACCAGTTGACAGTTTGAACTGTCAAACACAGGTGCAGCTTGTAACATTGGTAATTGCTGGATTGGAGTGAAGTGCCAGTTGCAGGCCTGTCTTACTGTGATCACTGGCACAGTGACATGTAATGGAAGAGAGCTGTCATTAATGTCATCGGTTGCACCTGTGTGCTTTGTACTGGGACGTTTTTTGACCAGTGTTGGTCACCGTCATCTCCGAATCCTAAAGTGTGCCTTGTAAACTCCTATTAACATGCGCGTCTCTCCTATATGTTTTCCACATAAGACCTTAAGCCATTTTTTAGGCCTTTGAACAACATCTGTGTAAGTGGTGTAATGAGGCGTGGCAACTTCAACATCACCTCTTTCCTAATATAAAAGCTGCCCCCTGTGCGTGTGGTGCATTTCAGAATGTCATTTCCATTTCATGATGTTTATGTGTCGAACTTGCATCCTTGCACTCTCAATGCATCTTTAAGATCTTCAGTTTCTTGTCTCTTTTTCAAGCCAGAAGCCTTATGTTTTGATGCTTGTTTTTCAACGACTTGATCACAGCAAATGTTTAATGCACTAGAATTTCTTGTTTCTGAACCCAGTTTGCTTGTGTGAATCAGCGCCACCGGCTGTTTGGTCTCAGAGATGGAGATGAGAGAGATGCAGTAAGGTGTTTTCTTTAGTTTTTGGTGCACACTGTTTTTTACTATACATCCCTCCACAGATGCGGTACGAGGGTGGATGGACAGGCAGGGACTAAATTGAGCATAGCATAAACACGAGACATATCTGGTTAACAACCTTGGAAGCCCAGAAGCAACAATTCAAGCACCATGTGAAAAGGGAGAACTATGTAAATTTATTGTAGGGTCAAATCAGAGTCATGCTTCTGTTACGTCATCATTTTTGTGAAATGCGTATTATGATTTTAGAATTTTTCCTCTCTTTTTTCCCCCTCCTGTTAATATGTGGGGAAGTAGAATAACTATTCTTTATCTTTCTCCAGTTTGTAGTGTCTTTTTTTCTGCCTTTGTCTTCAAGCTCTTTGTAACCCTGCCTTTTTCTTTCTGCCTTTTTTTTTGGTCTTGTTGAGCTGGCATGGAGTGAAGCAGTCGAGCATCTGTACTTCACCACACACATGCAGAGGATGCATCTTTGGCAGGCATATGATTGTGTGCGTGTGCGTGTGTGTCGTTTGTGGGGTCCACGTGCTGGTTTTCTGTCTGTCGTTATCTGCCCTACAACCATATTGTCATATATCTGCTTTCTTTGTAGCTTTCTATGAGCTCTATGCTCAGTCTCCATCGGTCACTTCACACAGGCGCACACACACACACACACACACTGCACCTGTTACAAGAGCGTTAGTCACAAGTGTTTCTCCAGAGACGACGTCGACGGATTCAGTTTCAGCTCTGTTTCCACCACACCAGCCCCAGTGGGAACACACCCGCCTTTCCCGTTTCGCTGTTTTACAAGCATTCCGTCACGTGCAGATCACTTAAGATACCCTGGGGCAAGCAGGGTCATTAACCCTAAATCTTTGCAGAGCAGTTAATGATTTGCCATCTCAAGTGATCAACGGATCAATGCTAGGTTTTCATTTCGAGCACGTATAGACTAATGCTCATCAGGTTGGATTTCGCTGGTATGTCTAACTTCATGTCATGTGTCTTTGGCTTGTACAACAAGTCCTTCTTTTCTATTAAACATTTGTTTTTTGGAAATAATTTATTTCTTCCTTCCTAATCGCATCTTCTTGACTGAGTTACTAAAAAGTTTGAAGTTGCACTTTTAAACTAGAATTGGCAAACACATTGCTCTCTAAAAAGAAGAGTAACCATATTTTAATCTGCCTAATTTAGATAAGACATGAGAACTGGCATTCACTGTTGCACCTTTTATTCCCCGTGGTCATGTGTGACAACAATAACTTTAGCTTTGCTGCTGACAGGAAACAGTTGTACTGAGGGCAGGACAAGGTTCTGGCTGTTTGTGTACTTTACATGTCATCAGTAAACACAACACACTGGTGCGTGTTATTGGTTCACTGGCTGAGGCAGATCAATAGGCTGAAGGAAGAAGAGAAAAAGGAGGCCAACGGAGAATAATAATGAATTGAAGGGTGAGAAGGAGAGGTGGTAATTCTCCAGTCACAGTTATTGTCAACACTTCTCACACAGCCTTTCTGTACCACAAAATCCCACCCTTGCCCTGGGTGCGTGTGTGCGTTTCTGAGAACTCTTCAGAAAAGAACAGGTGTGTACATCGTGTAGATGTTCCTGATAAATTGGACTTGATGTTGGTGCCCTAGAAAACCAGTGCACCTCAACATGAAGCTATTATGTGCCTGAATTTCAGCCAGCAGATCCTAATAACAGTGGTCAGCCTAGAAAATCCCGAGCGGTTAATCCAATTAGGGTCAACGCATAGGTATTCTGAGTACTAAATCCAGTAAGACTTGACACACAGGAAGGCTTAGTAGTGCGAACAAAACAGTGAGTAAAACAACATTGTTTGGTGGAATTTCAAAAGTTGAATTCTGAATGGAGTTAAAAGGTGTTTCCATAAACAGAATTCTGCATTATTTGCACAAAGTTGCCACTCCTATATGATTTCACATGTCCTATGTGTATCTAGCGATGTTGTATTCCAGTTCACACTATTACTACTGCTTTTTTTTTCTACTAACTTCATGACATATCTTCTGTTTAATGTCTCAGCTGTGTGTTAAAAAGGTTAAAACATCAGAAAGCTCTCCAGTGCCCAGTTGAGCATCACAACAACAACTTACTCTGAAACCCTCTGCCTGTTTACACAACAGCGTGGTAAATTGGGCGAAGAAAACATTTCGGTAACTTAAATAAAAACATATTCTTGTCTTCTTTTGTCTTCTGCGTAAATTGTCCATGACAAGTGTCAGATAATTAGGGGACACAAACTTGACCTGGTAAGGAGGGCTCCTATTATGCTCCATGAAAATCCTCATCTGTGGACCGGTCATTATTGTAACCTGGTGTTTTTGTTTTGCTATGTTGGGACATCTTTATGCAAACAATGTGCTGGTTAGAACATTTATCCTCAGTAATGACCTGCTTTAATTGATAAAGCAAACTGAGTAATGTAGTGTAGGAGTAGTTGAATCCATTGCTAGTAACCACATCTTTTTTTTTTTTGTAATTGTATTTTTATTTTTTATTTCTATTTGTAAATTCTGGATAGCATTTGCTGTCATTTTGATTTTGCCATCCTTGGGCAGACCTCTAGACCTCCTCTCATATGTTGCAGCATGTGGAGTGGAACAATAGTATTGGAGTACTTCTCATAATGTGACATGCATATAAGAGTGGTAATTAGCAAGCTCACTAGCTTTAATTAGTGGGTTTAAATGGAAGAAAATGTATTGCTCCCCGTCCTTTTGATGTGTGTGGGAGCTGTAATGCAAATTAAGTGGCTTTTGTTGTGTGTTTGTGTGTGACAGTGTGTTTTTTAGAGAACGGCCTGTGACCGTAGAGCAGCATTTATGATCCCACTGGACCTTTTCACAAAGGGTTAACGGAACATGTTGAAGCTATAAAAACCTGCTTGGGTGCAGGTGTGTTGTCCTTGTACAAAAGCGGGAGATGCAGATGGAGCATTGGATCCAATTATGCATCTCCCTATTCCTCCAGCGTTGTATGGCACATTCCCATATGCAGAGCCATTTAATAATGGTTCTGTGAGAAGCGTGAAATCAGAGCCTATTCATGCACAAACCTCTTTTGCTTGCATGATGTCACTTGGAGACGACCATCTTTAATTGAAATGTTGTCAGTCATGCTCGCTGAATAAAAGAATGGACTCGTGGCATCACATAGTTATTCTTTTCTATTGTTGGTGGATGTTGCTGAGCACCTGCAGAACACTTGTGGTTGTTCATAAGCATAAAATCTTTTTCCGTCCCGTTGCTACACATTGTTCTCTTTTGACTGTGTGACAATCTCGAGTGAATTAGGTGTTAAGGTGTGGTCTGCAATACATTGTGATATAAGGAGTAGAATTACTTGGCTGTGTTTGTGACATTGGTGCGTGCGCACACAGCAAGCCAATGGATGGTAAATGATGTGAAACATCTTTTCTGCTAATAGTGTAAAACTTAAAGCCGCTAATGAACTAAAAAGACAGGCAGGTACATTGATGTGCTGTGGACCAGCACAGACTAGTGGAATCTCCAAACCCCCAAACATCTGTCTTCTGCCTTTATGCTTGTTGCTTGTTATACATATCTTCAGTCTTTTACAAAGCAGGAGTCTGTATCAGCACGCCAGGAATCCAACAGGTTGACACGTTCACACGGCATGTCATTATGTGGCGGGACAACGGTGGTTAGCGGTTTTTATATTGTGTGTGTGAGACCCAAACCACAAATCTAGCAGAGCAGTTGCCTGCTTAACTGACCTCCTAAATGGCTAACTCTGATCAGGTCACACTGAGAGGGACATGTTGACCTGCTGTGGTCATTTATACCCTTTTAAAATAATCACACTTAATTGTGGTTGTTCTCGGTGTGCGTCTCTCCGCAGTAACGGGATGATCTGTGCCACTTAATACTACAGGTTTTAGCTGCACGCACGCACCTATGATTTGACAGTTGAGTGTGGGTGTGTTGTAGAGTAATATGATCCCTCTGAAGAAATCGTCCAGGTTGTGCATAACCTTCACTGTCGGTTGCTGAGTGCTTGTGCTTAGAGCGTGCTGCATTCAGCTGTACAAAGCTGGCTCTGTTAGGCGTGGAGCAGGTAGTCCTTTTATACATGCTATAGGCAGCAATGTAGTATCACTAGGCGCCTATGACAGGAGTGTCTGTGAGGAGAATTTTCATCTGAAGGTGGAGGATGAAGGGTTTTAGTGTGTATAATCCGGGGGGAGGTTCTAGAAAGCTTTGGGACAATGCTGTAAAACCTAGATTAACAGAACAGACACTGGAGCCACATGTGAGACTGAAATGAGTGTCTGGGTTTTAGATTGGAAGCTAGTGTTCACTGTGCTATCAAGATTCTCGCCAGTACCAGAGTAAAATAAGATGAAATGTCGGAGATTTCTGCTGAGGAATCAGTTGGTTTTAACATCAGGTAATGGGACTCGGCAGGGGAAATGTGTCTTTCCATAGAGAACCGAATAACTGAATTAAGTTTGGGTTTTGTTTTTAGCTGGGATAAGACCATCAATCAGATACTGATCATAGTGGGCTGACAGATGTTTTGAAGATCATTCGCTGCCTGATGCTCAAATTAAAGGATCGTGTTCTAAACGATTTAAACTTGCAGCATTAGTGACAAACTATCGTTTGGTCTGAGTCTGGTTATATTAAGTTTAATAGACAGAGACGCTGCTTTGTGTAATGCTAGAGTTTTTATCATTATTTAAGGATTCAAAAGAACATATTAATATTGGGTATGGAACGATTGGAACGAAGCCTCTTGAACGTTTGACTTCACTCACTGTGATGTTGTTTTAAAACATGTTGGCAAATGTATTTGTGTTGCCTATTGATTTTAGCTTGATCTTCACAATTGTGCAAACACACTACTCATTAACTTCTGGCTCCAGGCGTAAGCCTCTCAGCTTGTGATTGGATTTGAGACTTTTTAGCATGGATAGATCAAATAGTGAGGACAGGTAATTTCACGTCTTTGACAGAGGTATTGAATGAGGCCAACTGCTCAGTTGACTTCAATTGTCTATTTCATTTGTAGCTGCAATGCAGGATGTAAGGATTTCGTCATTAAACCTGTTGGTGACACATGATTCTGACTTAAATGTCATCACGTTGCAATAAATTGTTTTCATCTTTGGGGTGAACATGTGACGGAATGAGTTGAGTCAGATTATTTAGGGCCGAGCTGTTCGAGCACCTCAGCTCATCAGATCATTAGAAACTGTGCAGCTGAAGCCAGTGTGACTCAGCAGTGGAACTTTTTTCCATCTGTAGAAGTGTTATGTAACACAAAGACTGTGATTTAATATGTGCCTGATGATTTTTACCAGAAGCTTCATTGGCCAAATTCTTTCGGTAATGAGTGAGATCTCACATAGCTTTGGTTGCTAACTGAAGCAAACCATTTCTGAAAATTGGCAATAATGGCTTTCTGCAGGGGTATTGTAGAGCAGAATGAATCCCTTATTAAATTCACATAAAATTAATTAGTAACCATTTTGATGATTAATTCAAATTAGTTATTTTCTAAGCAGAAATATTAAAAAGTCCTTGATTCGGGGTTTTCAGACATGAACATTTCCTCATTTTGTTAGTATTTAATTTAAAATAGAATCAAAAAGGAATCGGAGCACTGATAATTGATTTTTCCTTGATATTTCCTTTTAAATAAAACAGTACCTTATTTAATGTAATAATATGTTTGTTTGTATATGGGGTTTTATTTAACTGAATTACTGGTGTACCACTCCATAAATGAAACCACAGCTTTGTATTAAAACGACTTAATTATCTGTTGTTGCAACTCAAAATTTGTTGTCTTTTTCTAAATGCTTTTCATTTCTCATAACCTCCTCCTTCATCTCCTTCTCTTCTTCCTCCCTGTCAGATGATGAAGCATGCATGGGACAGCTACAGGCGCTACGCCTGGGGTTCCAATGAGCTCAGGCCCGTCTCCAAGCAAGGCCACTCCAGCAATCTATTTGGTGAGTGAGAGACTATTCACACACACGCACGCACACACACACACACACACACACACACACACACACACGATTGATCCCTCGTCCCTGCCACCAGTGGCCTTGGCCTTTAGATTAGCAGCCAAATTGGCCATCAGTTAGAGTCATCCATCTGTGGATGCCTCTAAATGTCAACTTTATCATATATTTCTATTCTGTTTGTTCTACTTCACAGTTGTTGGTGTCTATGCTGTTAATGACTGGAAGCATAGGGCATCTTATTCAGTCTCTATCTTCCTTTGTATCTCTTTTTTTTACTTTTATCATTTTTGGAAATTGTATTTCTATCACGGAAACAACACACAGTATGCTACCAGATGACTCTAGGCCCTTATCAATAACATGCTCACACACGGATTGCTTGTGAGAATGGGCTTTCAGCTATGAGTGCAACCTGTGAGTTCATCATGTTGTCTTGTTGTGTCACGTTGTCTTAGGTTGTTGTTTGCCTCAGAGAAATGTCACTGAAGTAAACGTGAAGATAAAAGCAGAAAATCTGTTGTGACCACACGTGTTGAATGGGAGAAGATCTCACAAACTGTAATACAATGATTATTTATAGCCTGTTTTTTTTGGTTCCCAACACGAGGAACCAATCCCATGAACAGTCAGGTAAGAAGAGGTTTGGTGTCCTTTAACGCACAGGGGCTACAGGGATGAACACCCTGGTTTAGCAGGTGTTTCTGTGTCTACATATAATGAATACTGTTATTTATTCTCACCGATTGGATTAATAAGAGGGGAAATTGGGTTTTTAATTTGTTAGAATTGCTTTCTCTCGCTCTCTCTCTCCCTCCTGACCTAATTAAATTCTCAGTGAGAGTATTTATTTAGATACTTTGAGCTCCAGATGAAGTGTGCATGTGCGTGCGTTCCAGTGGGGAGTGTACGTAACAGTTTAGCACAGTGTCATCGCAGGTTCTTGAGGAGATAAGATGGCATTTGAGTGTGAAAGAGGAAGCTGTGTCTCGACTGCTGATAAGACTACTCCCTTGATACCAAAACACACTCGCGTACTTGATCTAGTTTGATGTTTTTCTCAGTGTTTGTTTTTTATTTTCTCTCATTGTTTGAGTGAAGAAAGTAGCAGAGAAGCCATTCATATTTGTTTTCGATGTATTTCCGCGATCATAATTTCAAGTAGACTGCCTGTAATTGAGAAAGGAATAAATGTTAAATGAATGTGATAGTTGAGTGGAAAGAAATAGATACATACATGAAAATGTGGTTTAAAGCAGTAAGGTATCCATTTTCTTGTCAAGATGACACGGTGGAGGTCCCAAAGCAGACCAGTGTCTGGTGTCTGTTCCTGAAACATCAGTTGTATCGGTGCACACAAGTGTTAATACTGTGTTCCTACCAGACCAAACGAACTGCACCGAAGGGGGAAACGAACTTGATTTTGATTCAAACAGACAAACTTGTAGGTGTCAGAGAAACCTTAATGAGGAAGGGAACAGAGCAAAACACTGGGAGATGATTGGGGAGAAGAAACCAGGGGAGGAAATCCTATTTTTGATCACACTAATGAGAGATACAAATCCACATCTGAGGTTCGTCATCTTTTCTCACTTATCGTAACAGTCCTAGCAGGTGCGACGCACAGGGCAGAAAAACAAAAGCACATAATACAGCAGAAGAGCCTTACATACAGCCTGAAAAACAGGGGTTTGATATAGGTGGAAGACGGAGAGGAGATGTAGAGATGAGCTAGAGGTCAGAAAACCAGGTAATCAGAAAAGTCACTTACAGTCTTTCCAGGGGTCAGACAGAAGCGTGGTCAGAGGCAACATATCCAGGTTAGCAATCAAGCAGAATAAAAAAGGCTGGAGAGTCGACGATAATGTCCAACAATCTGGCAGTGTGTCAGTGCTTAGGCGGTGCATTAAAAGGAGTGTGGAGCAACGGGAAGAGAAATCTCAACAAGGGAGCAGGAGTCGGAAGTGACACTTTCTCACATAGGGGCAAACTGCATTTTCAAATGTTATATTCATTAATATTAATATTTTATTGATGATCAGAGTCATTTAACTGTGACAAATATGCAATCAAAAGAAAAATCCCCTGTAGTAGTAGTAGTAGTAGTAGTAGTAGTAGTAGTAGTAGTAGTGCCCTGGATGCCCTTCCTAAAGTATTTGCTGCCAGTTTTAATTTACTGCATGCTTGGAATATATTAACACACATTCAATTCTAGTCTCTTACATTTAATTTCTCTATTATAATTTTGGAGCTCTGTTTGTTCTACAGCATAAAATATGCAACACTCACACAAGGGTGTTCTTCAGAGAAGGTGATGCAGGATTCTTTAGTTATTGGGAGTGGTTTTGCTGAAGGAGAGGTTCTGAAATGACCTGTGTATTAAGAAGACATCGTTCTTAATTGGTTATGACAAAATGCTGCCAGCAGATAATGTAATGGGTAAAGCAGGTGCACTAGAGACAGATCATTACACAAACCCTTCCATGTTAAAATAGGTGTGATTGAGTTTCCATTGCTGAACATTTGAGTATTTAAATTCTGGCACTGCACACATTTACCTGCCTTTCTCACACAGTGCAGTAAGTTTGGTCTGACACAGACATGCAGTAAAGGAAGCTGTGCCTTCTGTCGTTATGTAAAATTAGCCCCTCATGCTCCCAAACTAAGTCGAAGGAAGCGGGAAGCTCGATCCCGCTATCTCTGCATCCTAGCCCTCTGCCTGAACCACTGAGCTACCAGTAGTCATGCAAAAGGACTATTTCTGGGGTAAATAAAAGTACAGGATGGTAAGTCAGAAAAGACGGTGTTGCTCTTTCCAGAATAGATTTTTAAACAAGCCTGCAAGGCACAAATTGTATTCGCTGTGGAGCTGTTGACTGGAGGGAGACCGCAGACGGGCTGGATCCCGTGTAGGGGGGTTCACTGTGGTCACTCCCCAGAGGAGCACATCTCCTCCTTAGATGCCAGCTGTGCGTTCAGCTGTTTGTTTCTGGGTAGATATTTACATACCGTTTGGTGTGTAGTTTTTTAGCTGTTCTTCTTGTTACTAGGGCTGCAACCAGTATTACGTTCCCTACTGCTTAGTCTGATGCTTACTCTCTTTGTTGGTTGATTACCTGTCTATGAAAAAGTTAGAAGTGTGTCTTCATTGCTAATTCTGTCGTGATGTGTTTTTCTTCTAAAATGTTGTGAAGCAACAGTGTTTATCTTCTCAACCAGCCACTTTGGCAGGCAACCAGCCATGATTAGGGCATGATGAAACCGTATTTAAAGAAATTGTTTTCCTAACCCAAACACTTGAGTAAGCCAGAGATGACGAGGCGTAAGCAAATCTTGTAGTACTGAGAGAGTTCAAGCCAGTTCCATCGTTCATATCTTTGATCAATGCAGCTGTGCTGTGAAGACGGCGATTCCTCCAAGTGTTAGCATACAGGTTGTGCCAGTATTTGACAAATTGTTGAAAAGGTCAGGACTCTGATTAAGTGATTCTCAATGTGTAACTCTGTTGCCATAACAAATGAGTGCACACAAAGGAAAATTGTAAGATTGTCTTGAGAACAATATTCATTATTCTGAGGTCAGTGTAGAGCAGCACTATGTAACTCTGAGGAGCAGCACAGCGGCTTAGAGACGAGCTGATCACATGCACATCTGGCAGACCTGGTGGCTTGAATGCAGCAGCAGAAACCAGCAACAGGCTGCCAGGTGCTTCTTATTGATTTATTGTTGAAATTATGTTTAAGGGACCTAAAAAACATATGCTCTGAATTAGTTTTTACTAGACCTACACCCCGAAACCCACACGTCTGGATAGATTTAGTGCATTCTTCTTATGCTGCAACAATACCAGTCACACATGATGTTTCACACAGAACGCTCAACACTTGCCCTCTTGATGTGTCTAGTTATGTACAGGATGACTATAGCGGCATTACGCAAGCGTAATGTGATAATTGATCGTAAAAGAAAAAAGTTTTACCACTGCAGAGTTTTAAAAGGAAGGTATTAGTGTTTTCAGCTAGAAGAGTTTTCAGCTACAAAAGAATAGCATCCATCCCTGGAGATTCTGTAGATTCACCCTGTTTTCTAAAATTAAATACAGCTAGAAGCGACAATGGCATCAGTGTCCCCTTCTGTCGTATCCAATTTCTTTCTCCCTCATTTAGCAGTCAACTCAGCTGTCTTTAACAAGCATATTGCCATTTAGAAACACACGTATATATCTCTATTTCTAATCTGATAGTTTTCTGACTGACACAGCCTGCATTCATGGTTCTGTCGCTTCAAGCAGGTACAATTAACCTGGTAAATATACAGTATATGTACAGTGTATGTTAAACAACAAAATGTTGGACGACAGAGTCTCTAATGGGTCTTTGTTGCATTATTTATTGAATAAATTGTTACATAGGAATATGCCACAGAGGGACCAGAATGGTCAATACGTGAATCTTCCCTTGGAAGATGAAATGCCTACGTTTCGTTTCTCCAGATCATTGGGAGCTCATTTGGAGCCCAGTGCCAGTGAGCTGTCAGTCCAGCCTTAAGCTGTAACCTGACTCCTGTTAGACAGTATGGAATTCAATTTAATCACAGCCCTGTTATAATCCAGTAAGCCAGAGGTGAAGTTTGTACAAAGACTCTATAATGGAGCCTGGCTGTTTTTTAACAAGGACAAATAGAGAAAAACAAACAAGTACAGTGGTCTGACAACATGGAGACGGAGGTTTGTAAATCAATGAGAATATTACTGTGGTGGAAGTGGATTTCCCTTCTAAGGATCTGGCACCAACACGTCCTTATTGCAGATGCACTGACACTGCACTGTGGGTCTTTTTCCTTCTTGACTGTGGAAAGATTTCTCTCAGCTGCAAAAAAGATCATTTTAGTTTGGACCAAAGCTATAATACTATAATTGATCACTGTTACCACATTTAAATTGTCATTAATCGTCTGTGATCCTGGTCCCTGACTGCAATGGAAAACTATCTATCTACCAGTGATCTACTCTAGACCACACACGTACTGTATGATTTAAGAAACAGTGGGAAGAGCGGCTGTAAAATTATCAACATTTCTTAACAATATATTGACTAAATACACATGATCTTGTCTAAAAAAAAAGGAAAAATAGCTGGTATAGTATTTCATAAAGTCTACATTTACGGTACAGTAGGTGTTTCTGGTCCGTTCTTTAATTGATATGGTTGGCAGCCCACTGGCAAAAAACAAGTTAAGGTTGAAACATCAGGTTCTCCTCTCCGCAGTTTGCCTCTCATTCTAGCCAAAGGCGAGCATGAGAAGGCACTTGCCTGACCAACCAACTAAAAAAACTCCTCATGGGAGGTGTGTGTGTTCTCTAAAATAAACAGCACATTAAAGGTCACTACCGATGTCTCCTGTTGCAAGCTAATAGGCAAAAGGCTGAGTTTTTAGGTTGTTTTCTGTGTGTGCCCTGCATTGGGCCATGTGAGAACATTGTGTGTGATTTCTGTGTTAGTGTGCCTGTGGTGGTGTGTGTCTGCGAACTCAGATGCCATCTGTCTTGTTGGTCTAATCCTTGGGATGTTTCAGAAGAAAAATAACGAGGCCTGTAAAGGTGCCTTGAAATCTGATGACCCTGATCTGAAAACACAGTCCAACAAATTGCCATGTGCTGGGTGCACTGTACTATTCTGTACGGAATTCTTCTTTCCTCTTCTTTTTTTATTTTGGCTAGCATTCCTCGTTAGCTAATGTGTTGGGTTAGCTAATTCATGATGTTTTTTGACGGCCTATTAAGAACGTTGAATAGATCCATAGCTGCAGACAACAAGAAGAAGTGGAGACCTGTATATCTCCTCATGCACACATGCTTTGCAGTTGGGGTTATCTGCTTGACCCCGTCTGTGGTGCATTAAAGGGCTGCTGGATGAATGGTTGGCTTTGACACAAATGCTTTTAGGGTTTTTGTGATGGTTTCTTTTCTTCATGTTGTCTCCTGAGGGATTTCCTCCATGCCAGCCCTCTCAACAGCATTTCTTACCCCCTGTCCCTGGAGGTATGCTGCACCTCCCCGTATCACTTTACTTAAGTGACGGTAGCAAAGCAGAACTAAATCATCTTCCTTTACGTTTGCCCTCTACCTTCACATGGCCTTAGGTATGTTGCATCCCTACGAATACGGTATTTATGTTAATACACATCAGGCCAATTATTATTATTGCTCCTACTGTCATGTATGGAATAGTCACTTCAGGTGTGCAATCATACTTTGTTTCCCTACTACTACATTTACTTTGCCAGCAACAGGCCTTCGTGCTTCAAACTAAGTGACATTGGGCAGATTTTTGGCTGAACTAAACTTTGTCAGAAATTAATTTAGGTTGCTTGGTAAAATCCAGCACAGATGTCTATTTAACTATCCTCTACTGTAACATTAAATGTCTCCCAGCTGGCTTTTCTACTGTTTTATTTGGACTTTGTCCTTGATTTGATTTTGTCCCTGATGGCCTTTATTTACATTAGAGACGAGTACAAACAACAAATCGAATTTAACTTTAGAAACAGTCATAGGAACTTTGGCTTCTCTGTGCACTGATACATCAGACACAAACCAACCAAAGTGCTCTAAACTCTATAAGACAATGTTTGGAATTAGCTGTGTAAGAACAAGCAACAAATACAAAGAAACCACTAAGTGGATAAAGAATTAGAACACACAGTTAACCCCACGCCCTATTTTTAGGGGGGATTTTTAGGTTGTAGTCGATTGAACTAATGGATTGTGTGATACTTTATGCACTTCTGTATAGTCTTGGAACAAGTTTAGAAGATATAACCGACCTAGTAGAAGCTTTAGGGTTTAAACCATATAAGATCTAAGAAAGAGCTAGTCCAGAGTATCTTCAAAAAATGTAGGTTTCATTTCTGAGCTGTGTAGGAAGATAAACGGAGACTAACATGGTCTCTCTATTTGGTACCAGTACATAGTCAGATACTACATTTGTCCTAGTAGCACTCTTGCTGTTATCTATTTGTTTCTAAGTTAAGGTTATTATTGTGAAAAGTAATTACTTGTTCAGGTTCCGTAGCAGTACTTAAAAGGGCAAATAATTTCAGTCCGAATCAAAAGTCCAATAAAAATGTCATTTTGAGACAGTTCTCAGTAGAACTTTCACAGTATCCTCATCAGGACGTTGTATGATCAGAAAGGTCAGTAATAAGCACAAAACCAGTTGAACTTTACTGAAACTCATCGTCATCCAGGTTGGTGAACATACAGCCTTAGCTTCGTGTGCTGCAGCCGTCAAAGCCACACGCAGTGTTTCCTCTTGGTCACAACCCTGTCATTGTGTCATACCCAAACTCGATTCTGTTTCCTTGATCCTGCCCGACTCGGAGCCTGGCACTGTCGCGAGCATAGCTAAAAAATACTCTAATTGTCTACCAGTCAGGGAGACTAATGTTTTGGTATATTTCTATTTCCAGACAACTCATTTAGAATTGGTTATATAATTTGACATTGAGTCCTGTGTTGCAGCCTCAGCTCCCACACAGCATCCTGCTGGTCTCTGTATCAGATATTCAGTCTCTGTAATAGGAAGGGATGAAGTAATTCTGCTCTGGTCTCCCCCTAGGTTTTTTGGTGTCTTTGTGTGTGAAGAGCGAGTTGGGACTGTATTTCGTTGTGTCTAAAATAATGTAAATCATGCTCTGCAACAGAGGTGGGTGGGACATAGACAAAGGAGCACTGCAGCAGCTCAAATGGGGGGTATCCATCATACGAGTACACACACTCCCTGCAGGCCTGTGTTGTAAGCTGTCACCTCCTGAGCCTTTGTTATAGAGTCTCACCTCTGCATACACACATGCCTGAACAACATGCCTGTATGCCTGAGCTTTGAAACCCCCCAAGGCTTAAAGCAAAACACTGCAGCGGCGCCGCCCACCTTTATTACCGTGATTGAAAACAAGCCTAAACACACACTCGTAGAAGAACACAGTCATCAAGCTGTGCCTCGTAACTGAAGGTTCTCATGCCCAAGTAAATGAAGCAGCCGAAGAGATTTACCAACTAAACTCTCAGAACTTGAGCTCGGACTTGTTGCACTTTGTTTTTGGTGCATTATCACAGGTTTGCTTTATTCCCTCTTCTTTTCTTCTTTATTCTATATCGATGTTGGACACACACACACACACACACACACACACACACACACACACGCACAAATGCCTTTCAGTTTAACCTTGAGAAAATATGTTGACGCTTGAGTATCTGCCAGCAGAAGCCAAGAGGTTAATGCACTTTGGGAGAGTGCACGTGTGTGTTTGTGCGTGCACACGCTTGCTGCCTATGATAACACGATTAGCCAAAGGCTTAGCCATCACTTTTCTTTACCTCCCCACTGCGACCTCTCAGAAAATACAGTGTAGCCTCAACGTTGAGGCTGTAGTAGAGGCTAAACTGGATCAAATTGTAGGATTAAGGATTAGTCCTGCAGTTTTGCATTGAGTTAATATTACAATATGGGACACACTGGGAACCTTTTGTATCTTAAGAACATTTCTGAGCTGACGGAGGCAGTGGGCTGGGAAGAAAAATCCAGCTAGGGAGCTTTTAAAGACTGAATTTTTGTAAAACAAATGCATTGTTTTTGTAATATCAGCGACACGGCATTTTGGCAGCAGAGGCTGCCGTTTTCTAACTGAAGCTGCTGAGTCGGTGTTTAGTGCCAATGTTCATTTGAGACTATGTTTAAAGTTCTGTTTTAAATATATTTTGATTCTATAAAGTAATTACAAATATATAACTATGGGCTAACTGTGGCTGCTCTTCCCCCAAAGAAGGATGGGTTAAATGCAAAAGTCAAATTTTGTTGTAAAAGTTATCAATGACAATATAGCTGATTATCATTTAAGCACTTTCACTAGAGCAATTCACGCGTCCACCTGTTTGGCCAAACTTAACGACCAACTTAATGGGGCAGAAGGGCTGGAGGGGGGGGCTGTTACACCTATCTACACCCCTCCTCTGCCTTTGTTTCACTTAACGAGCCTTTTCAAGGCAGGTGTGAGGTGAAACGAACCTAGAGGATATATTTTAAACGATCTCTCCATGCAAAATTAAATGTCTCTACCTTAAAGGAAGAAGTCTAGCTGCCATAACTCAACTGTTGGACGTCTTCGCCTGGATGACTGAAAATCTTTATAGACATTACACTGAATAAAACTCTGGACTTGAGCTGTTCTGAGAGATGAGACCAGATACGTTTTCTCACCTGCTGATATTTATACATGGGGTCTTTTTGTTTTCCATCTCCAGTCATCTTTATGTAAATATTAGGTATTAGGGTAGATGATGAGGCGGCAGGAGCTCAGTTGGTGGAGCAGTCAATAGAATCGTTTTCTATGAACCACAGCGTGATGGGTCAGTCTAATATCTGTGAAGGTTCTCAGTCATCCAGGTCATGGTTATGATGCACTCTTTCATTTTTCTTGTCCCATGTTCTTATGACACTGATGGACTAACCAAAAACACCAGGCCAACGCATAACATACAAATCAGAATCAACCTTAAGAAAGGTCCTTGTTTTTGAAACAACAGCTGAGTTCAGACCAATAAGATGATCATAAATATAATGTCAACATAATTGATGTATTGCATCCAAATAAGTCTGTTATCAGCAAACATTAGCCTCCCGTTCCAGTGACATTCCAGTGATGTGTTTGCTAATGCCAGTTTAATATTTAACAGGCTAATTGATCACTAAAAGCCCATTTAGCAGTTATGTTAGTATCTGAAAACATACATTTTTTCCATGGAAAACAAGTCTAAGTGACCATAAACTTGTGAAAGAAAATGTAAAAATAGAAAAGTAACCAAAAGTAATGGATGATTCATGTCAACAAAATATGAAAGCATTGCAACATATTACAGACTCCAAAATACAACACATAATTGAGCAAAGGATTAAAAGGGATCACTGTAGGCTTGTTGCATAACCCCTGTTTTCTTTACTTCAACACTCACACACACTCACACTCAATTGTTATGCACACTCTTCAGCAAAGACACTCAGTGTGTGTAAGGAAAGAGTAACCTGACATTTGTCAATCTCTCTCAATCATCCACGCACACACCCAAATCACAGATTGTAGCCCTTTCGTTGACGCCCGATTGCAAAAAGTGAATGTTATTTTCTTTTGAATCGTCAAAGAATTTGATCATTTCACGTACACACAGACACACGCACAGAAAATTGAAATACAGTAAGTTGGTGACTAGACACACTATAGAGACCAGCTAAGCCGAACTGCAATGGGGCAACATTTGGAACATGGAATTCTACAGACCCACAGACACAAACAAGAGCATAGGAAGAACAGTGGAAGAAAGGAAGTACTGATAAAAGTACAGAACTGGACGAAGAATACAGTAAAGGTGAGGCAAGAAACTGATGAATAAAGTGGAGAAAAAGAGGAGAAAAGACAGAGAGGCACTGTAGCTCGTTAGAGGACATACAAGAACAGGAACAACTGGGTTCATCTCATCTTATGGCAAACGGGATGGAAGGACTGATCTTGTTCACTAATGACTTTGGGACCTACAGTCTTGTATTTTTCTGCCACCATTCTTCTTCTGTCCTGGAAAAATGAATCATTCTTGTCTTCCGAGGACCGCAGCCATTTCATTTGTCATCTGTCCACCTGTTGTCTTCTTGGTGTAGTTTATAGGTTATGTTAACAGATGGGGGGCTCCAGGCACTTTGCTCACTTTCAGTTTCAGTGATAATAATAAGATACAGATGTTGAAGAAGTCTCATTTTCGGCACTCTGCCTAATCGCTATTCTCCGGAAAGTCTTTTTCATTCATGAGCCTCAGGTCTGACATGCAAAACTATGACTAATGACAAGAAAATGACAAACAACAAAAGTAAATAGCAGCTTCATATAGCAGGGGATGAATTGAATTTCTTCTTTTGGTGCTTCTATTATAAACTAATAACAAGTATGGTAAACAACGCCGTGCAGTCTTCGACTTTAGATGAGTGCTGAGAGTCAAGGACACCTGACAGGAGGAGGAGGTTCACGCTCACAGCCAGCATATGCAGGAGGTGAAGCTTTTGACAGGATTACTCAATACGAATGTAACAAGGCCAAGGTCAACAAGCTATAAAGCGTAGACGTTTTCAGCATTACATTATTTGAAGTACAAGCAAATAGTGTTTTTTTTGTTGTGCATGTAGTTGACCTACCTGACATTAGCTCAGCTAAACCTGTTGTATTTTGTCGGACCGACAACGCAAAACTGAAAAAATAATAACATATTACACTTGAGTAAATCGTAATATTTAGTTAGATTTTTTTTCACCTTAGAATAGTTGAGGTTTCTTCATCGAGCCGGTCCTGTCCTACTGCTTCTTCTTTACAGAAGCATCTTAGAGCTTTTCCTGTCACTGTGCTACCACACGTTTTACAGAAGCATCATAGTCGCTGCCCTCCACTGAACCATCTGTTTCCTCACCAAGCTTCCATTCGCAAACAGAAACAAATCCCTCAGCAGCTCACACATCACCTCCAAGATCAGCAGACTTTGCTCCCCCAATCTTGTAGGCCTCAGATGAATCTGTCTGATTTTCATTTCTTTTTCTTGTCTTTCAATCAGGACTGAAACACAAATCCCAGCTCTGCGAAGAACCCGATTTGAGCAAGTTCTTGTTGCTTTCTGCCACCAAGGTTCTGGAAAAGCTGTCTCACCAACATTAGATAGTTTTTTTCAGTCAGTCTTTTGCCATCTGTGTTTTAAATAATATGAGCAGGGACAGTAAATATAAAAGAAACACTTTTTGATAGGCCTAAAACATTGAAAGCGGCCTGGTAGCTCAATGGGTTAGGCGTCAGACTGGGATGCAGAAGGTTGTGGGTTCGAACCCCGTCTGACTCC
>JAUMHF010000016.1:12865655-12876899 GCA_032359275.1 Microctenopoma steveboyesi | reverse complement strand
GCCAGACACCCAGCGCTAGCTCCCTGTAAGTCGCTTTGGATAAAAGTGTCTGCCAAGCAAAGTAAAGTAAAGTAAAGAAACGTTATAAATATTTTCCCTACCGAATGGAAATGTCATAAGACCTTTACAAACCATAGATTTCCTCTCTGTCTTCTTCTATTTGTTATCTTTAGGATTAATATTCGTGTGTGTCTCTCACACAGTGATTCAGGAGAAGCACTGAGGGAGAAGGATGCACAGTGACTCAGTGGAAGGAGAGCAAGGTGTCATGTCCTCTCTTTGTCACTCTGGAGGCTTCAGTGGAGTGAAAATGTGAGACAAATGAAAAACAGGAAGGACAAGGGACTACAACAGTAACTTGATCGGCTGCCGCCTCTGGTTACTTGCTCTCTGTTTATGCTTGGCTTGAGGCTTGAGATAATGTTCTAATCATTATGACAGTTATCTAAAACAAGCCTGCTACTATTACAGTTTGGAAATATTTAAGTTCAGAGCGACTATAGCGCCAGGATTTGATTAGCTTAGAATAGGGGCTGGAAGCAGAGACAAACGGCTTGGTTGGCTCTGCACAAAATGTGGAAATCCACATAACGACACCTTTGAAGCTCAATAATTAGCATGTTGTTGAGAAGTGTGCACTTAAACAGAGGTTTAAACGGGAGTTGAAGCATGTACTGTATGTATTAAGATAGTTGATTAGCGGAGCTTAATGCTAAGCTTCTCTTGTTGCCTGAGTCTGAGCTCTCTACTCAGTTTCATGAGATGGATGAAAAACAAGTGACTATAGCAGTAACTGGATCTGCTGATGTCTCTAGTTACACACAATGTGTTTGTGTAGCTTGAGTCTTGTTCCAGTTATTATGATCATCCCTGTATGTTCCCATTAAAGGCTGGGCATTTAATGGATGTGATCCAGTATGAAATATCATTCCCCTGCGTTATTGTAAAAGCAAGACAAATAAGAACACGTCTATACATTTTAAACTATTCCTTTAATGCCTTGCTTTTAGGTAACATATGCTGTGGACAACTGGATATAATGAATATGTTGCAAAAGCAGCTTTGCCCATAGATTTAGGATTTTTTTTACCTGTTGGGCTGTATTCAAAACCATATTTACAGCTAGTAGCGGTTGACTGTGTGTCACCGTACCAGGGGTGATTTTAAAGAAAAAAAAAAAAATTTCTAGTCACAGAGTGAGCACAGTACTAGATTTGATGGACAACAGTGGCTTTGGGTGTCCTGCTGATGATTCAGCATTGTGCATAATAGAAAGCTTTTAGCTGCCTTTAGGTCCTCCCACCTCTTGCAGAGGGATATAAAGCAGCAATCTCGTACAGTAACACACCAGCAGCTTTCTTCAGCTCATCTTGATTTATTGCTTTTTCAGTTTTTACCGCCTCACGGTTTCTCTTTTTACCTTTCCTCAGTGCCCTTTATCTGTAGGTCGGCCTCCCAACACTGATGTATTAATGTTGTCATTTCTGCTTTCTCTGACTTACTTACTGTATATTTTTTCACTGTGTTTTTCACATCCCAGCTACAATTTTCAACTTTATGCTTCTTTTTTTTTCACCTCTAAGTTGCTACAATAGCTGAGACAGATGAGGTCTCGTGTCTATAACAAGTATATAAGGACTAAAAGCTTTGCAGAGCGCTCTGTGCTCTGCATGCTTAATATCAATTGCGCTCTCTCACACGTACGCAGACGAAGGTGTTGGAGTGTTGTTGCATTCATTAGGAGGTTTCTGTAATGATGGCACTGAAATGATGGTTTGTGTGTCTTCCCTCCTGCTATGAGGCTAATCACTAGAGATGAGCAGTACTCCCGATGTTTCATCAGTGCCGATAATCACTGCCTCTCACCATCTGTCGCGCAAAAAAATTTATTAATTCTCCAAATGCAACTCTTAACTTCTGCTGTTTATTCAGTGTCTTTTAGTGAGACTGCTGCCAACACCTGTTGTCATTCATACCTACAAAAGAAGTGGCACACTCGAGTTTTTGCTCATTTTGAAGAGTTACACTTTTTAAACTTGTTTAAAATTTCATTGCTAGGATTTGTGTTCCTTTTCTTCCTTCCAGATCGTGTGGAAATTGTACCATTACGATACAGAAACAAGAAAGAGCCAAAGTCTATATTCCTGTATATCTAATCATTTCATCTGTGTCTCCTGCAGGAAGTATAAAAGGAGCGACGATTGTGGATGCCCTGGATACCCTCTACATCATGGAAATGTTTGAAGAATTTGATGCTGCTACTGGCTGGGTAGACAAGAACCTTGACTTCAATGTGGTGAGCAGCTGTTTGTGTGTGTGTGTTGCTTTAAAGATGAAGTAAATAGATATATTAAATCCTCAATATTCTACTATAAGCCATAATTCATCCAATAAAGGTTTGAATTATTTATCTCAACAGCAGAGAGGAGCCTCGAAGAACGGAGCCTTGACCCATTTAGCACGTTCATTAACATGATTTCTGGTTAATGAGAATGTAATGTGAAAGAGCAAACACCTTTTAGGAACTAGGTGTTAATGTACCAAAAACACAAGCCATGATATGATTAAAAATATGGGAAGAGGTAACTATTCGTCATCTGACATTCAAATAGACAAATAATCAAACAGCTGGTAGAATTATGGCCTTTTAATGCAACGTTGGGTAAAGAGTCTGTGAGCTTGACAAACATTTTGTAGCTTGACCACAAAATGATCAAAGTTAGGTCCGACTAACTTTTCGGTCCCTTCTCAGCAGATGGAGTTTGTCCTGGTGATTTAGACAATATCAAATGATTTCTTATTTGGATCATGTAATAACAACTGAGCATTTCGACGTGCTGAGAAAGGACACAAGATGTGGCTGGACTCTTTCATCAAGCACTGTACATTTTCAAACAGTGGTCACAGCTTTTATTTACCTCTGTGGCAAAGAAAATAGAACTTTATTTGGGGACAGACTTATATAAGAGACATGCTTTTATTTCCCTTGTTCCTCAGTTAATACAAACTCAAAACTTCCTCATTGTTTTTGTTTATTAACAATTCCGTGTAAGGTCCATTTACTCACCACTTATCTTTATCCTGCAGCAAATAAAAATTTGCATTTATTAGGTGAAAGCCATGCTGTTCACTAACCAACTTTCTGGATGCCAGCATTTCCCAGCAACTCATTTGAATGCAACAAATAACAAAAGATGACATTAATCCATTGGTGGAAATCCCAAATCTAGATCACCACCTGTCTACTGAGCTTCAGCCAAATCTGTTTGAAACATTTACAGATACGTTCCTGACAGACACACAGGAGTGAAAACATAATCTGTTTCATGTATTTTGTGGGGAGGAACATCACAGAGGAAAAACACTGCTGGTTGTTTATAGCCAGTATTAAACAATGCTCTCATTACAAGAGCAATCTGTTTATGTCAAAGATAGAAGACAACTCCAGACTGTGCTGCATGCTGTCACCACTTTGATTTGAAGATATCTTACTCCACATCAGCCAGAACAATTAAAGCAGTTTTTGACTTTTAACAAGTTACCCACAGTGGCTGCTTGATTCCCCCTGTCAGGCTCAACATAAAAGATGTGCCAACTGCTGTGCTAAGGCTACTCGGTGTAAGTGTAAATAATGCCGAAGGCGTTTGATAGGTGTGTGTGTGTGTGTGTGTGTCTGTGGACTGTGCGATCAACAGTTGGACTTTAAAAAAAAAAAGGGCTTCATGTTGCTGAATTCAGCCATCTGGCCATGCAAGCTGAGTAGCTGATGTGAGATAAATGGGTTAGTTGCAGAAAAATATCTTGGAATCTAATTCTTGTTTGAGTAAGACACTGCACATGACCACAATAATGTGCAGTGTGTGTGTGTGTGTGTGTGTGTGTGTGTGTGCGCGCACTCTTACTGAGACTTATGTATGGAGCCATTAGATGCATTTTTGATTCCTCGCCTCTGGGATTTATTGATAACACTATGAAAGAGGAATCAGAGTCGATACACTCATTTCCTGTCATCACACAAACACACACACTGTGGAAACATACTCAGCAAATGCTCTCACTTATTCACTTATCTCTTATTTATTTATTGTTCTTTTTAGATCAAAAATAAAAATAATTTGCTTAAGACTCTGAGTCTTATTTTTATTATAAATCTAATGAGACGTCATTATGGTAGTAACAAACAAGTGAAGATCATTTCATTGCTAGTTTCTGAAATACTGCTGTGCATTTGCTGATGAGCTTGATGACATGTTACAAGTGGATATGTCTGAGGAAAAAAACACACACTTTACCTCTTTGATGTTTGCCTTTATTGTGGAGCCGTCCTCATTATAGCATCCTTGCTAACAGCTCCTAATTAAGGCGAAACAGAAAGCAGTTTCCTTGTCTTCCTTTAATGTGTTGTTTGCAAATGTGGCCATGTGTACGGATATCACTTTGAATCTGTTGAACAAAGGTCATACTGTATCTTTCTCATGTATGAGCATCACACGCTGGACTTAATTATGCTTTCAGATAAGCTTCTGTACGCCACCATAAACTGGCTTCTTAGTGTTTTCAGATGCTTTTATTCACGTCAGGATTTGACACACCTGAGTTTTCGGTACCTCTGCTGCATAATCCTTCCTTTATTACACTATTCATAGTGGTGATTTCCCTGTCACTCACACGACACAATCACAGCAAGACGCCAATTGCTTTTTGATCTGCTCTGTTCCGTTGCTGCAGTAAAGCTGCTCTTGATACTATGTGTGTTACAAAAAGTGCATTTTAATGGGAGACATCTGGCAGGCTGTCATTGTCACGCTGAAGGACTAAAAACATCACGGGTAGCCAATGTTACTAGTTTGGTTCTATCAGGAAATGTTCTCATTTAATTTGTCCACTCAACTAAATGAGAGAAGAAAGAAAACTTTGCGACTTTAAATTTGAAAATGTTGTCATTAAGCTCATAGGGCCTTATTAAAGGAAAAAACAGTCACCTGGAGATATTTTTAGACATGCCCACTCTAGAGACACAGAGAAGAGACTCAACTTTGTTGACTTCGAATGGAGAAAGATGATAGTAGCCAAGAGTAACAGATGAAATCCAGATACAGTACTGTCTACTTGATGTCTTTAATAATACAGCTGTCCCAAAGCGTAGTACAAAGGTTTTTAACGGCTTTGAATTGACAGCACACACCACATGGTAAAATGACAGCAGTAGCCAGTAGATGAAACATTTATTTTGAAAATCGTTTGGTTTAAGAGACCGTGGGACGCTGACAGTGGAGACTAATGCTTTGTACCTGCTCAATGTTACAGCAAACCTCCACACCACATAGATAATACCTCACTGAGTGATTCACACGGGTCTAAGAATCGGGAATGATGGCAGGAGAAGAGAAAACTCCAGAATGCATGATTGAAAAAGAAGATACAATACTTTGCAAATCAGACTTAATTAGATTCTGTTGTTGTTTAGTATTAATGTTCTTTCTTTCAGAATAAAGGTTTTTAAGTTGCATTAAACTTTATTTCTAATGAAATGCAATGCCTCAGGGGATTGTTTTAACTTAACCTGCACAAATCATACTATGTCTGGATAGCATTTTGGAGTACTAGATCAAAGGGAGAAGGGATTTATTCTTGACAGTTTTGCAGAACGACTTTCCTGTGGAAGTGAGGATACCAAATGGACTTTGTGTGGTATTGAATCATATCAGTACTCATAAAGTATCTTGTCCAGTTTGAGGAAAGTTGGTTCCATAGTTTATTTGAGTTCTAAGGTCAGTGTAATCTCATTGAATTCTATAAAATCAGCACATGACCTGAGTGACCAGTTAAGTTAAGTTAAGTTAAGTTAAGTTAAGTTAGCAGGATTACCTGCTGATTGTAGAGATACGTGACTCTTCTCTTCTAGCTTGGCTATCAGAGGGCGTATTCTTAAGTGTTTACTCTTTGTACCGATCTCTGACTCTTGTATCAGCTCAGAGAGAGATCCCTCTGATTGGCTGTTTAGCTTGGTGAACCACTGCGCAGGAGGATAAGTCGGCCCCCGTGCCATTCACAACTTCTTATCACACGTATTCTCAATTAGAAGTTGGTATAAGCTGTGGTGATAATAGTAAGCAAACGCTGTCAAGTGTTGCTTTGTTTGCAGTTTGTGTATCTGCCTTCTGCTGTCTCCGTTTGGATTGACGAATACAAACCACTGCCACGTGCTGCCTTTCCTGGTACCACTTTTTGACCCAGACAACACTAGCATGAGGCGACGCTACGGTCGCTCATTATTACCTCCGCTTCTTGACGTTGTCTCGGTGAGTCCGGGTCATCGGGTGAAAACAATAACTTGCATGACCCCTGCATCACTGTCTGCTCTTGTAAGTGCGTGTGTCTGGAATACTTCTATTTTCTGTCTTCTTCACAAATACTTGAGAAAGTGTAGCTTTGGTGCCATCACCTCAGTCGGAGCGGCGCTGTCAGAGCCACGGGGGTCAGTGCCATTAATTTCTACCTAAGCAGAGGTTCAACACTTTTCAATATATTAAAAGAGAAAAAGTACAGACGGGCACTCTAGAGACTTGCTTTATCAGAACTTCAATGCTCTGAAACACAGCTCACGATTTAACCCCTATGACAGGGGAAAAGGAAACCCAGCACTTCTGTAATGAAAAACTGGTTTTACTGTGTAGTGTAAGTTGTGCTTTTTACTTTTAAGCGTCACGGTTGCAGTTGTTTATCTCATTGACACATTTTGCTGAAACCTATAATTAGTGCTCTGATAGGTAAAGACTGTGCTTAGTCAGGTCCCTGTGCATTGTGTAATGGCTCAAATGTTGCATCTTCAGGAGACTTGAATCTTTCCCTGTCGACTTTGTCACACTGTGTTGCAGGACTGTGATAACATCACTGCTCTGCTGACTCAGAGGGGCATTGTTCAATAGTTGTGCTGTTGTGCTGTGCGGGGCTGTTTAATTATGTAAAATGTAGATCCAGATATCTAAACTGGTGGCTTGTTCATTACATTAGCTTTGAAGTAGCACATCAATGCAAAGAAAACATGAGTAAAGAGGAATTTGTGTGATCTTTTGATCCTAGTCCGTCGAGAGCTGGTCACAAGTCTTTATATTCATCATGAAAGTAAACACTCAGACATGTCAGGTTTGCTGAGGTTAAACTAAAGAACTGATGCACTTTATGTGCTTTGAGCTCATGTTATCCTGATTATAGTGCACAAACAGTTCACCTACACAAGATTAAACGAGACGTCTTTATAACATATAAGCTCAAACCTGAAACCAGCGATTCATTATTGAGTTAATTACAATAACTTTGTCTCATGTTACTCTTGAACTTTAACCTAATGTCTTTATCATTGTACAGGTTACCTATATGAATTGGACTTATTGTTTCACTGCTTTAGGAGGACACTGGTGCACTCTGTGATATTCTTTTATATTAGTGTAAAACTATGTTCCACCTCTTTGGCTTATGAAAACTGTACTGATAAGTGACAGAAGGCGGTTGGAAACAATAATATTGTCATTTTGTATTACAGCTGCCTGTGTGCTGAGGTAATTATTCAGTTTTAATTAGGACAAATTAGCTACACAATCTCATTCCCTATCAGTCACTCAGACTTACAGAAAGATGACAGCATACATTTTGTCTGGCATAGAAATGATTTCCTTTTTTTTCTGTGACAGACTATTGTCGTATCTCTGGTGCACAGCAGTGACTTATGAGAGCTGCCTATCAAACACACAAACTTCATCTGACTAAGGAATCAGTTCATAAAGGCCAAAAAGAGAGAGGAAGAGACGGCGCTCGATTGTTCTGCTGCACAAATTGCTTTACCAACGTACAATTTCTGTTAAAAAGTGTCCCACTCGGTCTGCTAGAAACTTTCTAGAGTTGAGTGACTGTGTTTTAGATGCTGTACAGATATTTTGCTGTCCTGCAGACTCTATTGAAGTCCTTATGAAAACAGGTAAATTGAGATATAGGGATATACATACAACATACTATTTTTCTCATGGAGTAAAAAAAACTAGCTGTCTTCAGATGTCGCTGTGATTTTAAATGAGGTTTTCTACATTTTAAGGCAGAACCTGGAATTCCCAGTTTCCCTTTGGCTATCTGCAGTGTTTGCTATTTCTAGATTAGATTAGACTCAACTTTATTGTCATTGTCCACAGTACAGATGCAGAACAAAAAATGGAATGCAGCAATCCAGGGGTGCAAAGTGATTAGAGATGTTATTCACAGATAAGGTGCAGGTATTAGTTATAGACTGTTTTTGTGAATTTATTAGACATATTGTTTTGTTTTTTTTTCCTTTTTTATGTTTAGGTCAAAATACTTTCCGTCTTTCTGTTGCTCCTTTTGACAGTAATCATGTTTGGGACGTGTCTACTGTATGCACGCATGCCCTGCTGCAGCATGTAGAGTAGCATCTAAGCTGACCGCTCAGCGTCACGTCTCGAGAGCCATTGTGCTTGTGTGTATTTAAAATACGAGATATGTGGATTTCTTATTTGCCGATTTCTTCTTCTACATTTTACACACATTTATTCATTGTTCTCAGTCATAACAAACATATTCTTCGACTCTCTCAGCAGGACTGAAAGGACATTTTATTCCGTATTATCATCTGTTGGCTCTTTCATTCCTAAAATATCTGTCTGTCCCATGAAAAGCCTCCCTGAGTCTAATCCTCCTTGAGGCCAAATAAAAGCCCAGAAACATTCCACTACTGTGTTTTATGCTCTTTTTAGTCACTCTTAGAGCGGGGGGAATGTGTAGTAGATTTTTTTTCTGATCTCGATCTCATATTTTCTGGTTTTGTCTTTGCTGCAGAATGCTGAAGTGTCCGTGTTTGAGGTGAACATCCGGTTTGTTGGCGGTCTGCTGTCGGCCTACTACCTGTCTGGGAAAGAGGTAAGAAGCTAGAGGAACATTATTTCCTATTTGTCAAATTCCAGACATGAGATATATGATATAAAACGAGTAAACAAAACACCATTTTTATATGAAGAATCCATTAGCTGAAATGCAGTTGTAAGATTAGAGTAAGTGTTAGTAGTCAAATAGAGTATAAGACCTCTTATTATTATTTTATAATATTTATCATCAAAGCTGTTAGCAAAATCTAGAATTTATAAAAGTAAGTTTGTTATTGTTCTGTTGTTTAACATGTGAAAGAGTTAAGAAATATGCTTTGAATATGTGCTTGTACACATTCTAAAATTAGAAGGTTCATGAACACATGCTTTGTATTTACACAATGACCTGAATGCCACTGAAAAGAGTGGAATCTCAGCCTTCAGAAAAAGATGGATTTTATTCAATCAAGGAAAGGGTGAATGGGATACAGTGATTTAAAAAGGCTGAGGAGACCTGTTGGCAGCGACACCTTTGGTTTGAAAGGGTTAAGAAGAAGAAGAATCAGCGTTATTGTCACTGATTACATTTTTCATGTTAGAACGAAATGTGTCTTCTGCATTTGACCCACCCCACCCCCCTTGGGGGGAGCAGTGAGCAGCCACGGGGGGCTCCCGGGGAAGGTAGCTCTATTGTGGAGAACGCTGGCTGATTGTTGGCTGTGGCTGCTTCACTGTCAACCATTTTCAATGAACATTGATTGCTCAGGACCCATGTCCCATGCACAGAACTTTCTTCCAAAAACCAACAGATAAGAAAAAAGCCTGCTGTGTTTTCACTGAGCTCATACGCTGATATTTTTCGTGATGCCCAATCCTGACAGAAGCTGCTTAGTGGGAAACATGCAGTTCATCTGAACTGATGATCCCCACAGCAAGTGTGAAACCCTGGAGGCCGACTACTCATCATTTCTCAGCAGTCGCTCATGGCTTTGATTGTTTTTTATGAGAGTCAGTTCAGGACCCTGTTGTATTCCATCCTGAGTCCTGAGAGGTCCCTCACATTCACCTCCAGATCAGGGTCCCCTGAAGGAAACAGTAGATGGATTACTGGTGGTGGCCTTGGAGGAAGATTGGCTGCTGATGGACAGGATGAGTGAATGTTGGCAGTGGTAACTGAGAACTGAAGGGCTGCTAAGGCCTAAAGACATAGACGTAGGCCTAAAGACATGTGCCTAAAAGACTGCTGCATAGAGCTAAAGAGTTGCTGGGTGCAAAGGTGCTCACAGCTTTATGACAATTGAAACTAATGAAGCTTGTGGTGCTCAAATATATAAAATACAAAAACACCAGCTCAATATTTCCAGCCATTATGCAACTCCGCATTTGGAATATCAATTAAGTGAGACTATACCCAACCTTCTCTTCAACCCTAAAACCCAGAGACCACAGAGCAAATGGTGAGAGAGGAGAAGATTACACTGCAGTGTTACAGCCAGGCACAGGAGGAAGGAGCTGCCGATCCTGGTCTGGCTCTGACTCAAAGAGACCTGGGCCTTTGATGAAAATTTGATCAGTAAAAGTACAGCTGGTACTGACTGTATGCACCCTACTGGCAGGCTTTTAACGTTCCCGCCTGCATACAGATCACAGCATGAAGCCTCGTCTGCTGAAGAGAGGGGAGAAGGAAAGGGTGGCAGGAAGGAAGTAAACAATGTATGGAGAGATTAGCAAAATATACAGTGAGTCTTCCAGTTATTCTGCTAATGAGACCTAAGTGTTTCAGTGGGGGGACGGGCTGGGGGGTGGAGCAGAATAACTGACAGCAGTGAAATGGAAGAAAGTGGGAGAGGGGAGCAGTGTTTGAAGAAGGATATTAAAGAAGAAACCTATAATAAATGCATATGAAGGTACTAACTGAGGAAAGGAAGTGAAAATGACCTAGGGAATAAATTTAAAACATAACGAGGGACTCAAAGATACAGAGACCTTTACTTGTTTCTGGCATAGTAATCTGATGATGGTAGGAATCTGTGTGCCAGCTGACTCCATCGTCCTTCAGAACAACTCATAATAAAATGAAACTCCTATCACTGGAGAACCAAAGCGTTGGTCTGATTTTCAGGCATCTTATATACTCCGCTTAGACACAGAAACATTTAGACTGAAGGAAAATGAAAACTTTAGTGTTTGTAGTGCGTATAGCAGCATCAGCTGTGGAAACACGTTTTCATTAGGTGGAGATGTTATTGCTGCTTTTCACTAATGTAGCTGAAAGTTAGATTTGGCTACTGATAAACGGCCTAGATGAAGATCCTGACTTGATTTGGCCAGTGGTCTGCAGAAGCTGCTTACCAATGTACTGCAACACAGATCT
>JAUMHF010000016.1:12843483-12860935 GCA_032359275.1 Microctenopoma steveboyesi | reverse complement strand
ACACACACACACACACACACACACACACACACACACACACACACACACACACACACACACACACACACACACAGTCTGAAGAGGCACCAAGCCTGTCCTTGCACCATTTTTTTATATGCTGTAATTGCTACAGCACTGTTTCATTATTTTCCCTTCGCTCCTGCTTTGTGCTGTGTCTTCATGTACACACTCACTAAACAATAACCCATATTGGTCTGTGTGAATCACTCACGCTGAGTAACATTTGAACCTCTGCCATAAAACAGCACAAAGGAAGAAGGGTTGCCTGGCATAGTGCAGAGAGGAAGTCCAGCGCAGAACTCCTTCAACCTTTTACTCCAGAGGTGCAAACCAGACATACACTGTACGCTCACCTGTTATCATAACCGCAGCTGTATCTGAACATTTCTCCCTTGAGTAGGAGCAAAACATAAATACTTAGTATCTAATAAATCAGTGATGGAAATCTGCTCATGGATCAGAGCTGGAATTCTGGAGAAGAGCATCTGCACGACCGTAACTTGCAGCATCACGGCGACAGGTTTATTGCAACATATTTGATGGGTAGCCTGTTTTTAGCAGGACTGAAACAAAAGCTAATACAGTCATAGAATACACTTGGATTAGAAAAAGTAGTAGTGAGTGAGTATGAATGCCCCGCGCCTGCTCTGATTTTACGAGATGTATTTTAATAAATACATTGTGTAATGTAGCGTAGTAAGACAGATCTGCTCCCCATTTGTTGCTGAAGCCCTGCTTTCTGCTTTCATTCGAATGGATCAATCAGAAAAAGTTTGCTGTCTCATTGCGGCCGATGCAGCAGAAAGACCGACACGCTGTCGCTGTGGAGAAATTTTGGCCCACTCTTCTTTGCAGGATTGTTTTATTCAGCCACTTTGGGGGGATTGTTTAAAGTTGTGCCACAGCATCTGAATCGGATTAAAGTCCGGACTTTGGCTCGTATTTTATTAGGTTTTCTTTATATTCTTGTGTAATAAATAAATATATATATCTATATACAACTTAAGTCCCAGTGAGTACTGACTAACTTATCTGTGGCAGGGTATTGTTAGAAACCCCAACATGTCCCTGAGGTCCATGCGTATTGCCTTGTTTCTTATCCCTGTCAGCTGGCCTAAAGGGAGCCGAGCTGCTACGGAGACCTGCTCTCATTGGACCTTATCTCCTTCCCTGCAAAGAAGATAAGGCGCAGAAGCTATTTGCCTTGTTAATATTATTTCACGCACACACACATGCATTTTTGAGTGACAGAGGAAGTAGAACGAGTCTCCTCCTTTGCTCTCACATTTGAGTATTATCAGACTGAGGTGCTATCTAATCAGAGATTAGCAGTCGACTCTGACAGGCCTATTGTTTAGCTTTCTCTAACTTGATCCCCTGTCATTCCTCCTTATGTCTTATTCTGTTATTCTCTCTTGACCCTTAACTACGCGTGTGTAGTTTGTCAAGATTGTTGCTAATTTGTTTAATTGTTATTTCAAAAACCATGATCTTGGACAAATGTTAACAAATTTTCACCAAAATGCTCTTTGCACTTCAGGAACCTTCCCTGGGCTAAAAACCTGATTTCTTTACAGTAGGCGCAGCTTTATTCTGACACCCAGAAGTAGCAAACCCCCTGCGGAGCTGTTTTCTTCCAACCAGCTAATCTCTGTCGTAAGGTCCACAAAAAGATCCTGTTCCTGAGGAAAAATCCCTTTGGTGGAAAAGGGACTAATGTGTTTATTCCAGCAATGATCTGTAACAGTTTAGTGTGTTTCTGTTTGTGTGTGTGTGTGTGTGTGTTGTACATGGACCGTGCCTTCTGTTATAAAGTTGGAGGAATTGTTGACTTTTAGATATTTGCCTTCCGACACAAAGCTTTTCAGGTCCGTTCTGACTGCAGCCCATCTGTGTCCATATCGTCTCGTCTGTGCTGGGAAGCAAAACGAGTTCATTTTTCAGTGGGTGAAAGTGCGCCATGCCCCGCGGCTCTTTCCTCAATATTAATGCCCAGCGCCGAACGCGTGCCTACTAACTTTTCACCAGGCAACTCGGTGCTCTGCGGGAACTTACAGTCCAGTTACATCAGCTGCCATCTCAGGCCCCTGTGACTGCGTGTGTATGTCCGTACGCCTTGTACGAGCAGCAGCACCGTCCCCACTGATGTGTTTTTGATTTCAGAGCAGGGCTTTTAAGGGCTAATACAGCAGGTCTGTCTCTCTGTCATGTCGAACCTGGCTTTGAAAAAGAAGGAAAAGTTGGTGCATGTGCATCTCAGTGTGTGTGTGTGTGTGTGTGTGTGTGTGTGTCGTCTGGCTGTGGAGATCTGAGGGTTTTTTTTTTCGTGCAGACAGCAGTTTGACAGGTAGCTTTGTTTAACACTTGTGCTACACATCGCCTTAAAGGTCTTTGTTCTCTACTCAGCTTGTCTGTCTCACCGCTTCTCTTCCTAACAGCTGCGTTGTGGTGTTCTCTTTTTATTTTTAATACTTTATTTTTCAACAAAACTCCGTCTCTCTCAGCTACCCTGTCTATAATTGGATGTATTTTTTAAACTGACTAAAGTGACTCCACATCACCAGTTATTGCCGTTGTCTTGTCCAAATATGCACACACACGCTAGTCTTTTGTAGTCAGTTGATGTAAATTCCTTAGAGCTATTGTGTTTTTAAAGCAGCCAGAAGGAAGGGACGTTGAATTATGTTAATTGTTTTTGTCTTTCTTGTTTGAATTCGTCAGCCTAAAAAGAAACCAAATCAAATAACCTCACAGCATGATTCTGGACTCTGAGTTTATTTTTTCATGCTTTCTGAAAATGATGTTGTCAACTGACTTGTCACTGAACGGATTCAACCCGTGTCTTTCTGAGTCACCTGTTCCTCCCTAAAGCCCCTAACTAGCGGCCTCCTGCGTGTTTAACATGCCGAATGTGTTGCCGGATGATGCAGAGCTGCGACACCTGTCTGTGTTTAGTTTTGCCCGGGGAGTCAGTTTGGGCTGTTTACGGTCTTGGGCCTTGTTGAACTATTGGATGGAATGTTTAACATTTTACTCTCAATAAAATCCCTCCAGTGCTCAGGCTCAGGCTTGTCCTCTGGCAGCACTGACTCTCCACTGGGACATTTGAATGACACTTTACTTTACGCTCTCTCTGTTGAGACCCTCTCTTTTTTCATCTGTAATTACAGTCTTCTCGTCTGTAATACTACCACGCTCACGTGTGTAGTGTTTAGTTTAGGAGCTGTTGCATATCAGAGAAGCAAAAATCCAAACACCAGCGGCCACTGAAGATGCATTTGAGATACATCTGTATGGCTGGTGCAGCTAGATCCAGACACGATCTGGATTCTGACCAAACCGATGCATATTATATTGTGGTATTAAATCCCACTTGCTGCTTGTTGCTCACCTTGCAGTTTTTATCCCGTGGCACCATCCAAACACGCACCAATCCCCTGCAACTTTCCTACGGAGACGGCAATTTTCTATGCAAATTCTTTTTCTCTGTCTTCATTTCCATAACAGCACTGTCAAAAGAGCTGACTGTCAAAAGTATGCGGAGTCAGCATTGACCGTGCCACAAGGGAGGGGGAGAAATATTATCAGCGGTTGATTCGCTGTGTGAGTGTGTGTATATGTTTGTGCGAACGCGTGCACACAGCAAGGATTTCTAATATCTGATGAAGGATAACGCCAAAGCCTTCTCTGTCTTAGAAAGTGTTTCTAGCTCTCCAGTCAAGCACAGGGAAGGTTTTAAACGGTGAAGCCCAAGGAGTCCTGAGAATCACTGACGTTAGCACAACTGGTGAATTTCAGCTTTTACTTTCAGTATTCTGCTCGTACCTAGGATTGAAACAGTTACTGGAGGAAGTCCTGACTTCCTTATTTACTGTGGTAAATTACAATAAAAACTGCACAGATGGGTTAAGCACTGTCTAGCATCTACCAGCGTTAACTGCAGGCTTCCAGACGCAGGCACAGCATGCAGCGTGGGTGTCAGCGAACACATGGTGAAAGGCAGCAACAGCGCTCTGAAGATTATTTATTCTTCCTAGAGGACAGAGTTTAAAGCATGGTCATATTTAGTTTTTTAATGCTGAGGGAAACCGGATTAAATGTACATAAAGAAATTATCTGCGTAGTTTGCAGATGTTGCAAACGTCAGGTGTCAGCTCAGTGTCTAAACTGCTAACATGGAAACATATTGTTCTGCTGCTGTGTCTGCAGACCATTGGGTTGTTTAACATGTACAAACTGGTTGTCAAATTGTACAGAATGTGTTTGAGAAACTACAGACAGATCATATTTAATAATATTAAATTAATGTAGTTTCGCTGTTTTGTCAAATTGCTGACTAATCATTTAGTTTAACCGACTCTAAAAATGCACAAAATATTTTTCTGCAGAGCCCCATCGTGACTCCCACTGGAGCTCATGGGGTAGACGGAGCCGGAGAGCCCGGACTGGCTCGAGTCCTTCAGTCCTTCTGTCAGTCTTTTTCTCCCTTTGTCACATTTTACACCAACAGACAACCCTCTGAACGAAGGTTTGGGTCCTTTTGTGTTTTATCACAGCTGAGAAGTAGCTGCTGCCCAAACACCAAAAATCACTTCAGTTGATCTCTTTCTCTCTCGCTCGCCCTCCTTCTCTCTCTTTCTCCATCTAGTCTCATTAACATGCAAACGGCTTCACCTGCAGCAGTCTGGTAGTCGAAGGGGAGTCGGAGTTTAATTATTTCGGACATTAAAAGGTTTTCTTAGGAGGCACATTCTGGAAATATCCCTCCTTGTAACGCCACAGTGACCTCGGAAAAATCTGCTGCTAGAGCAAGTGCATTCATCTGGTGCAGACTAGCTCGACACAATGCTGAGGTTATATTTCCACCAGCATTTCCATATGATTGAGATGTACAGTGCGAAGGCGAGAATGAGTTCTATGTAAAGCCAGCATTGGTAAATATTCCACCCTGAGGCATCCTGCTGCAAAGTGGTTTTTGACCTCAGCGACACCTCAGCAGTGCTTTCTGCCGCTCTTAACTCGGGGTTATGAGTTCAGGGATTCCTGTGCTGGACAAACAAAGAAGATAATGTTTTTAAATCACATTAGCTGCTTTGTTCAGCATTTTCTTCATCCGCTTTCTTTCATTAGACTGCATCTGTCTTTCTGTGTAGAGTTTGCATGTTCTCCCCGTGTCTGGGCCAAAGCTGCCGTTTGTCGTGACGAAGGATGAAACATGACACTGTGCTTTTGTTTCCATGTGTCTAATAAGCTTTTTAAACACGCTGTGGATGCTTTCAACTGGACTTCCTGTTTGTAGGTCACTGTCTCGCTGTTATATGAAACTGCACACTCACGGCACCAGTGGCCTGTCCCACAGTCTGAACGAAGCCTTGTTCGCACATTCATCTCACATGTTCACGCTTATGGATTCAAAACGCTGACAGCTGCTATTTAACTTCAGCGAGAAGCAGCTTTGCAGCCGTGTGCTACATTTATTTTACCATTATTAAGTACCGGTATCATTCATGGATTGACCTGCTGTTGAAATCAGCTCCACCTTTACCACCTGCTGTGTTTGTAGGTATTCATTTATTATTTAGAATAGTCATACTTTATACCTCTGCCCCCTCCTCTTTTGTCTTTTCTTTCTCTGCTCTGCTCCCATGTGCTTTGTTTAATTATCACTAATTTGTCTCTTCAAGTCAATGTTTATTTTTCTGCCAAGCTTCTTCCTATTTTCTTCCCCTTCCCGGAGCAAGTAATTAAACCCAAAGAGAGATTGAGAGAGAGAGAGACTCTGACAGAGAGTGGAGAGGAGGACAAGAGGAACCATTCACACAACAGCAGGCTTCTAAACCACGGAAAGCTGTCACCTCCTCAGAGTAGTGTGTGTGTGTGTGTGTGTGTGTGTGTGTGTTGCTTAAGCCTCTCCAATACAGCTGTCAGGGCAGCAGCATCCAAACTGGCCTCTCTCAGCTGATACTGAGGCAGTGGTATTCTCATTTACCGGTTCCACATTTAGTTCTGCACTCATTGCTTCAGTTTTGCCTGCGTGGATTCATTAATTCATGAAGTGAAATGTCACACTTCAGGACCCTTTTAACACTACTTGAAATAGAATAGAATGAAATACATGATGGATTTTGCACTTGAAATAAAGAATAAATGAAGACTGTTGAGGTCCTTGTTAAATGTAAGGTCAGCTTTTTTTATTTAATTAATTCACAACTCAAAGTCTTTATATGGATTTGCTAGATAGTGTGTGTGTTTCTTTGCATGCTTGGAAACATTGCAACATTAAAATACTGTCAGATTCAAAGAGAACAGCAGCTTCCATGTATTCCTCCTCCTTGTCAGAACCTGATGGATGCCGTAATGTGCTCAGTCATGTAACCTTGAGCTACAAGCCTCAAACAGAAATGACGTGCAGGTTGTAGAGGTGCAGTTAGCTTCAGTCTTCATAGCCTAGCGCGCTCGGGAGTACGTGGGGATCAAAACTGAGATAAGAGGAGAGTGAAAAGTGGACTCGCATGCATGAGCCAACCAGAAACGAAGCTTCAAATAAATGACAATATTGTTCGGTGTTTGTTAGAAGCCGCTGCTAACTGCTTACACAAGCGGCAAAAAAAAACCTGTTAAGGCTGAATGTGAATAAAACTTCCATCTTCGTGAGTTAAGGAAGACTCAGATAGATTTGAGAGAACAGGGAAGTGAGGGAATTAGATTTAGAGAAACAGTGGATTTCATGGATGGCAGAATAAAAGTGAGGGGGAGAAGAAGAAGAAGAGGAGGATAAAGGGTAGAAATGAAGTTGTCGAAGGTTTTACGAAGTGACTGTTGGTGTCGGTGAAATGGGAAGGGGAAAGGAGGGAGGGGCTTATGAAGGGCAGCGGGAGGGCGAAAGGAAAAGAGGGCAGTGTGTCAGTATCCTGGAGGGAGGAGAAGGCAGGCAGAGGTGTTGGCATTAGTGGCTTGCTCCGTTCCCCACAGACTCTGCTGTAATCTGGGCCACGTGTCCCACAAGGCTTGCTGGTCACCCAGAGGTCTGGCTGGGTGATTCATCTTAGTTAGGGAGCTGTCCAAGTAGACTCTCTGCAGACTACAGCACATCACACACACCCAGTCCATGTTGCTGGTTAGAGAAATGGAGCTGGAAACTGTGTTGGGCGCACACACACACACACACATGGACACACTTAAACTGTTCACATCTGTCTTTGCTTTGACTCTTCTCATGCATGTGTAAACTCTGCAGCTGTCAAGACATTGTGAAGGAAAACTTCATGATGGTCAACATTAGATATAATAATCAATGCACTGGACCTTTGGACAATAACTTTAGCTCCATCTTTCGCGCATTCCCCAAAGAGGCCTGAAGGTGTGCGCTGTCAGCTGTTGATGACGTGGTTTGTTGTTCACCAGTGAAGAGCATGGAAAAGACGGGTCACCTGCACTTTGGATCAGATTTAATTATGTTCAGGTCTGTTAAAGGCGTGTATATATGTATATATATCTCAGTGACGATGCCTGCATCGTGGTTTATGCCTCACTTACAGCTCGCGTTATTGTCTGTGCTGTCTTGGATCAATATTATCGTGTCGTGGTTTCTGGTGTTACAAAAATATTAAAACATTTGATTTAAATCAAAATCACGTGTTCCCCTCTGAGTCATTGAAAACGTTTGTTTGGTTTTTGTTATTGAAATAAATCGAAACCTCAAGGTTTAATCCAAAATTGCAGCCTTTAAACACCACACACAGAGTGTGATGTTTCCTACTTTATACAAACGAGACGAAAAGAGTTTTACAACTCCCTGCTGGTACAACTAGAAAATCTGTAACAGCATCTGTTGATAAATGGACTTTTTTCTTTCCTTTTCTCGTACTGCAGAAAAGAGATGCAAACATAATGGATAAGTCTGGCAGAAGATGGAAAGTAGAGTAAATGTTCTCTTTTTTCTCCCTTCAGTTTCTCATTACTCATCTCAGGAGCTTCAACAGTCTCGTTGTTACTTTCTTGTAAATTGTCTGTTTGTCCTGGGGACAAACCTGACTTATTATTTTTATGACATATTCCCATAAAGATTGATCTGATGTTTTCTGTTGGAAGCCCGCGCCAACCTTTTTAGATATTTGTTATCTCCCTTTTTTCTTTCTGTTTTGTAAATTAAATTATACGGTGCATGATTTATAATCACATTAAGCAGTGGGTGGAAAACACACTAAACCTATTGTTAGACCGTCCACTGAGACCAAAGATCCAGATACGACTCGCTCTAATGAGAATAAAACTTACTCACAATAGGTTTTTCATACAACAAGCTGCTTGTTCAGTCTATTACATTTGTATTGAATGAAAAGACACAAGACGGGAGCAACAATCAAATTCACAGCAGAGAGTGATATTCACAATAAGAGTTTGTTCAAATTAGTTTGTCTTGTGTTTCTGGATACTCAAAGTTTGTACTCGTCAGCCACTATTGATACTGGTTTAAACTTCCATTAGGCTGGAACAGGTCCAAACAACGGAGAGACACAGATAAATCGGCTTCTAAAAGTTTTCACCTTCGTTCTCATCAGCTCAAATGCTGTGAAACTTAGATTATGCAATTATTGTGAGGACATCACTTCAGTGTTTGTTCTCTCGGGGAAACACCGCTTATATAAACACACACACACGTAGTTTATTTATTTTGAGAGATAGTTTGTCAGAAGTGCTCAGGTGTGAAATGTGATTATCAGCATTAGTTTTTACAAATGACATCAGCCACGAGCGTGGCGTGTGTGTGTGCGTGCGCGTTCCTCAGTTTCTGTTCAATTCAGTTCCTTATTAAAGCTTGTTGGCAGTTTGCTTGATGGCCTTGGATGCAGGGTGTGTTAATTTATTCTTCTGTGCGTCCCTGGGAGTGTTTTTATTCCTCCACTCAGTGTGCTCTTGGCATTATTAAAGGCATTAATCACTGGGACCTGACGCCTTGTTACAACACGTCCCTGATCCCACAATGCTTCCTTAAAACCCACACACAAACACGCAACTGGTGTTGACACTGCCACCTTAAATATATGTGCAATATTAAATTCTAATAGGAGGAGTCACGTCCGAGGTGATGGTTTACAGGAGAGGGGTATAAAAGTAGAAGACCACTATGATGTTTCTCTTTTACCATCCACTGAAGTGAAGACTTATCTGAATCGACGATCTCGTAGTTGAGTTTCTGCTGTTAACTGTCCCTGCGTTCCTGCTTGACCAACGCCGTTGGTCATTTATTGGAAGCCCGCGTCACTTGTTATCTTTCTTTGTAGTGCAGCTCACTGTAACCTTTTCCTGCTTCTGACTTTTAAAGGAAAAGCTGTAAAGTTGCCACATTGTTTTGACAAGTAGCCTCTTGAGCTTTTCCTCATCACAAATCGTTTTCCTCCCCCCTGCCCCTGTCTCTCACACCCTGCTGATTGGTAGATCCTTTGGGAATGTAGCTGTCAGCCTGCTAACATAGAGTATGCCACAGTACAACTTATGTGTGCATTTGAGAGAAATTACTAAACCAAAGATAAAAGTAATGGGTAAATGATGCCTGAAGAACAATACGTTTGCGCCTGCGTAGTTCAGAAAACGGAGGCGATAGAAAAACACGTCGTTCTCGGTCTCAACAACAGTAGTTTGAGTCAAGCTAGCAGCGGTGTCAAGCAGTCCACCATGTCTTAGGCTAAATCCTCTTCCATCTTAACTGCCTGACTAAACTTGTGCCAGAAGCCAAATATGTAAAGACATTTACAGCCAACAAAATCAGACACCTAAGAGACACGATTGCCCCTTGGCTCAAACTGCTAAGAAGCTTTCCAGCCAGACAAAACCTAAGACGAGCAAATTCACCAACACTCGGAGCAGACATTTGTTCAAGGAGAAAATTCAATTTGGCATGGCAACAGAACACCATAATTGTCGCATTTCAGAATTAATATCGTGATTGCTGCTAGTTTGAAAAAGGTCAAAAATCAAACATCATAATTGTAGGTTCACAATCAAGCTGTAATTCATGAATAAAGTGCCACAAATATGGAAACAATACCATACGCTGTCAGAAATTAGCATTATAACCCCCACATGTTTGACTCCATTCAGACGTTGCCTATTTACCAGAAACCTACTTTTGAAGGACATCTTTACCCAGTTTTATGCGGGTTACAGATCCAGGTAGAGTTGCTCTTTCGCTCTTGTTGGAGAGTTGAATATTCATGAAGTTATTTAAAGCAACACCAGGCTCCTGCAGCCACTGGTGGTTTCAGGAGGAGTACATTAAATAGACACCACGGGCTCACATTTTCCAGCTGAGCTTGTGATGGCTTGTTCTATAAGAGTCAAAATGGCAAAAAGTAAAACGTCGAATTTCCATTTTCTGTCCATTTTTGTATCCACATGTTCAGTTAATTATGTTCAAATTCTGTTTTAATTATACATTACATGCATTACATGTCAGAAATACCTCATTATCATTTTAAGTCCCTTTCCAGTTTTAGTATTTTTACTGAAGGGCGTCATATAATTTCATTTTTACACAACATAAATAACATACCAATGGACTACATAGGGTAAGGAATGTCTGTAATTTTGTGCAAATTACAGATGGAAAATGTAAATGTAGCTGCAAGCAACAATGAAGAAGGAAGGAAAAGACATTGGCAAAGATTACAAGGACAAAAGGAGGGAGACAGGAAAGGGGCAAAGTCTGGTGCAAAGGGATGAAGAGAGGGGAAGGGAGGAGGAAACTGGTCTTTTTTTGTGAGGTGAATAAGCAAATTTCCAGAAGCGACTATTATTGTTTACATCTTCGGATAATAACCAAAATGTTACTGAGTTGGTGCATCTTGGTACTGAATGTTCCTGCAGTGTAAAAATACCCATGGTGTCCTGACAGACAGGAGAAATGTAAAAGTCTATTTCAGCCAGGAGAAACCTCTTTTAATGAGCTGCCCTCTTTCTTTCTCTCCTTCATTCATTCTTCCTCAGGTATTCCGTAGAAAGGCGGTCGAACTGGGTGAAAAGCTGCTGCCAGCCTTCAAAACGCCCACCGGCATCCCCTGGGCTCTGCTTAACCTCAAGAGGTAGAACACACACACACACACACACGCTCTCACAGCTCACTCTGGTGGCATTTGAGGCAGCAGGTCTGTTTTGATAGTCTGATACTTTAAAGAGCTCTGCGGTTGGAGGCCTTGACGCGAGCCGGCCGAACACAAGCTCTCTTTATATCAGATGTGCAAACAGAACTGAGATGTTTTAGTGTTACACGACAGAGTGGACTTGTCCGACTAAAAATGATTTGAAGTTATTTCATCGAGGCGTATTTGCCAGCAGCAGCCTCTGAAACTGAACTACATTCAAAAGATAAACCACAAGTTTCTGAGTCCTCGGACAAGGTTGTAGGTCAAAGTCGGACTCTATTAATATGCTGGGAGAAGCTGTCGAGCGCTGCCCCTGGGTTTGTGTGGGACACACATGTTTAAAAACTGATCTGTGTAGCTTGTCCTTTTGATAAAAATCACTCCCAACCTAGAGAGCCTGCACACTGAATCATTTCCGTTATGTGTTCCTCAGCATTATATACACAGAAACTCACTTTATGTCCGTCAGTTTCATGGTCACCTGTTTCACCTTTTGCTTTTTCTCTATATTTGAGTTTTTTTTTTATTTTCTCTGCTTCCCAAAGAGAAAGACAATACCCTGCTGATTGTCAGCCATTAATTAAAATGCCGGTTGTCATGACAATAAACGTGCTGTAACAAATTAATTTTCTTTCTGTCCTTACGGTAGAATAGACCCACTCGCATGTACTGTGTGTGTGTGTGTGCACATGCTTTTTTCCCTGGAGGCCTAAGCAGATTGCTGGTGATGATGACTTCACCTGCATGACTGACCTATGATAGATTGGAAACACACACACACACACGGACACATAACAAAAACACACATCCAGTTGATGCCCCGCTGAGCAGAGAACCTAAACTCTTACTACTAGGAGAGGGTTTTGTTTTTGCACATATGACACAGTGGCACTGTGTGTGTGTGTGTGTGTATATATTTATATATATATAAACAGGAAATCACCTTAATATTTGTAACAACCTGCCTTTCTTGGGAACATTTTCAAAGCTACTTCCCTGGTTGTTCGCGGTTCTGTGTGGGTTTTGACTATTGCTCGTCTCTTTCTGTCACTCCATGATGTTGAGATCAAGGTTTTGTGTGGACCCCACCGTCTGTCTCTGAAGATAGCTCATTGCGACTCTGGCTGCAAGTTTAGACGTGTTGAATCAGTTTAGGAGCAATCGCAGACATCCCTGCTGGGACCCTGAGTGACAGAGTCTAAACACATAAAGTGTCTAATATGTTGGCACGACCACATCTTGGCAACTCTGTGCCTCACATATATATTTATAAATGTATGACTCATGCACTCAAAAAGTGTCTACATCCACAGATGGTCGTTTTCTGGTTAATATTTTAGTTTCTTCTGTTCTGGGAGTGTTTGTCGAGTGGTAAGCTGCTGCACAGAGAAGACCTGACAGTGATGAGTAACGTGAAACAGAGCTGGGTTGAATGGATGCACAGACCAATCATTCATGCAGTGTGGGAATCGTTGAGAGTACAATAATCAAATCAATATGCAAATCAGATATATAACATTTTCATTGGCAGGTACAAATGATTTGTTTGGAGTACTAGTTGGGCAGAAACGAGTTCCAGAGGAGAGATCCGTGCTACTGAAGCAGCAAAGGTAGAATTCTCACCTTGACCCAGATTGGAACAGAATAAATCAGACACACTTGCCAACAAGACCTAATTATCACCGTTCTCTTCATCATCATACCCTCCTATCTCTTTTACCCTCGATTCCTTCACTCTCCATTTTTTTTAAAAGTTTTTCACATCCCGCTCCCCTGTATTCCCTCTCTGTCCTTCCTCGCTACATCCATCTTACCTGGACTGACCTAGTATCTCTGTCTCTTTCAGAACATCAAACCGTACAGTACGTCCACTCAACTCGCTGGCCCCGTTCTCGTTATTCCCTCTCCGCAGTTTGTCATCACTCTACCCTGTAGCTACAGAACCCGAGTGGCCACAAGAAAGAAGGCCATAGTTGAGAGGTGTTACGGCTTCTACACAAGCGTGTGTTTGTTAACTTTAGAGAATAACCTAAATGTAAGATCTTCTGCTTTTTCCACTAAAAATAGCTTTGCAGTCTGACGAGACAAATTAACATTGTTCGTTGTCACCGTGCCTACATGTTTAGGATTTATTGTTAAAGGTTGACACTGTGTTGAGCGCAGTGCAAATTGACACCATCTGTACAGAGAGACTAATGCTTCCGACAGCACGAGCTAGGTGGTTTCACTGCACCTGTTTGTGCTGCTAAACTCACGGCTCCAAAGCAGTGCTTTACATCTGAGACTGGTTGTCATGTTCCAGATAGATCCTGGAGTACATCACTGCAGTAAAGTGAAACCTTTAACTCTAAAGTTCTAACTTCACACTGGTCTTGGAACATCCTGGAGTAAGTATTGAGTCTTGTTTTGAGTCTAATTTAAGCAAAGAGACTTAAAGATTAAAACAGAAAAGAATTAGCTTAACAGTACGGTAAAGTGGGAAATCTGGCCTATGTTTGATTTATGTTCAGGCGACGCTTAAAACAACCTCCACTTGCAAGGTCTGATAAATCAGAAGCGCGTTACCTTTTAAAGTATCAGAGGCTGGTCCTGGACTCAGAGGTTGTGCCACCGCGTTCTCCCCCTCCCTCCTCTGTCATCTGTGTGCATAACTGCCAACAACTGAGTGAAGCATAAACAATCATTTTATCAAACACAACATAGATTTACTAAGGAACACACAGCTGTTTTTTTTCCTTTCAGTAAAGTTGGTTGCATTTTAGAAAGTGAGTAAAAATGAGTAATGTAACTAATGTGTTTCCATTAAATGAAGCAAAGGTTCCTGTTAGCAGTGTAATCTATCTGAAACTGATGCTGAGACTGTGACACAAATGTACAAAGTGTAGTGGTGCTGTTGTGTTGTCTGGAATCGTGGCAACGCCTTCGTCCTAAAAATGCATATTAATAGCGACTCCCTGATGCCTGCTAATTTGATTCAATATTCTTCAAGTGTGAATTTTGTTGTGCAGGTTTATTGAGAGAGCAACATTGTGTCTATCCAGAAGATGTAGCATGAGCTTTTTGACTGCATCTGTGATGTGAGGCATTCAGGGCCGGTACAGAGCGCAGGTCATCTTCATTGTGACGCTTAAACAACTAAAATAAAACAAACACTGAGTTATAAAGTGAACAATGGCTCCAAAGCGAAGGTATTAAGTGAAGTGAGGATCTTCAAAAATGATTGCACCTCAAATTTTCTAGAACAGCCAATAGTAGTGTTCAGTATCAGAGCCAGATTAGAGGAAATGCTACATACAGTACATGTGTATTTATATATAGCCGTACTGTATGTACGTGGGGCTTCCTACGATGTTAAGTTGCTGTGCTTGAACAGAGGAAGCTGTAGCAGCACTACACCAATCAACTGCCACCATTTTCTTTCGACACACAGTTACCCGGTTGTTATCTGCTTTGGCCAGTATGTCCCATAGCTCTTCTATTAACATTCACACTGATAAAGCTCCTGCAAATCACCCCCACTGCGCTGCAGACTGACTGGCCTTAATGGGATGAGGCATTGTGTGTTTGGTGGTGTCTGGATATGTGAACTACCCTACAATCTCCTGTTCTTTCTCTCAATTCTTTCTACATGCATCATGGTGATGACAGAGTCCTGTACACACAGTGGAATAAACTTAAAATTCACAACATCACAAATGGGTGATTCTTTTATTAGAAATAGAAGAAAATAGTCACACCATACTTTCTCCATCAATTGATGAACAACATATATGTTACTTTACCACCTTACAGACGGAAAATGTCTGTGGTCTGGTGCAGGAAGCAATGTCACGAGCTTCATGACACTGCAAAGCTAAAGCTGAGCTTATTTGGCCCTGCTGTCTTATCTGGGAGACAAATGTGTAAAAAAAATGTCAGTTTTTGGGCAGATTTGCTGCTTCAGTTACAGACTCTGAGAATGAAGCAATCAATTCTGAGCTCTCGGGGTCTCGGAGCTTGATTAATAGGTCTAGATGGAGAATGGCTCTATTAGTACAGCCTGGTGAGGTGGTCACACTGGGTGACTCTGTGAGGTGGCACTTTGTCATGGAGCCTTTTCGTCTAGATGTGATAGGAAAATAGACTTGTTAACCCCGGTGGATGTGTGGAAATGATCTGCCTAGTAAAGCCTGATGACAGTATAAGAACATATTTATATTTTCACCTAAAGCTATCAAGGGTACACAAACGTTAACCTCTGAATCAGAGAACTCTGTCATCAGCATGAAGCCAACAAGAGTGGAAACATATCTTCATCACATCATATCTACCTAATATCCAACACTGATATTTTAGTAAAGCTTTGAAGCCTTCATTTTTCATTTTCAAGATGTGTTTCAGGCGTCAGACCAGCTAGCAAAGGAATGTACATGGGAAAAAGAGGTTGGATGTGTTTTACCATGGTCACAGTAATAAGAGCATACTTGTATAAACAACAGACAAACAATCATTTCTATTGGTATTGGTGATTATTCACTGCTATGAGTCACTTTTTAACAACAAAAGTCTGGCATCCAAGTATCAGGAGAGTTTGTTAAAAGCACACACACACAGAAATGAACACACTCGTCCTCACTGCAGCTCTCCTCGGCTGTGACCTGAGGCAGTGGAAGGCAGCCATGATTTAAGGCCTCTAATTAAGTTGCTAACTGTGAATCTATCGCAATTCACATTTTCTCTGCCCCCGGAGAAGGAGATGTACAATAGATTTTAAGACAGAAGAAGAGCTATTGAAGGAGGGAAAGAGAGGTCGTGGCATGGACGAGGATGAGGACAGTGAAAGTGTTGGTATAGGGAACAAAAAAAGAGAAAATAGGTTTCATCCAACGGCAGAGTGCAAATGAATTGCAGGAGTCCTTTCAAAGATAATACTAAAGGAGTGTGAGAGGCCACATCCTGGCGTGACATGCAAATTTATGGAGATGGAACATCTTTTCCGTTTTCCAGGTTACTGCTCAGCACCACAGAATTAAAATGGCTCTGGTTGCCTGTGCAGGATGGACTGGAGGCTATTAAACTAGTAGGCTGCAATTTGCCATTTCACAGCTGGCCAGGAAATGGCCACGGGTGTAAGACGTTGAATGAAATGAAGATTGGACACCCACAAAAGGACAAAGAGGATAGACACCAAAATGACTGGAAACGGTGACACAATATGATATTATTAGCTTACACTAAAATTACTTTAGCATGTTTAAACAGTTTAGTCAAGGACTCCTTATCCAGTCATACTTAACGCATCATAACAGTCAAGACTATCACACGTTACATAGTCTCTGGATATGTCCTCCAGGACAAACTGTCACAATTCACACTGGCATCAATTTGTAATGACCCAGTTTTTATTTTTAGGTCGAGGCTGGTTAACCAACAGGGGCACAGCATGTGGAGAAAATGTCTAATATTTAATTATACTGAAGGAACATTACAAAAATACAGCTGTTCAATCTAAGCGATAACGAAACAAAACCGACTGAGCTAATTAATGCGAATGTGTGGACAACCTTTACCGGTATCTATAATTGCATTACAATTTCCACAAATGACAGCCCGAAGCCTCGAACACGCGTACAGTACTATAAACCTAATAAGCGCTGTGTTTTATAGTTTAGACACAAAGTCCAGGGTGAGCTAAGGAATGTGGAGCGTGCTACTCGTCAACAGTGTTCTGCAAACTGGGCCATCGGGACATCTGCATCAGTAGTCAAACACAACAGTTGAGTCTGGTCAGATGGACGAGCACTGTTAGATTGTGCCAGTGGACGAAAGCCAGTTTTCAGGAAGTGACTGGGACAACGTGTCTGCAGCACATCACCGAGCATCACGTCCCTCAACAGCTACTGAAACGGGTTCATCAGCACAAAATGGGGCAAAAGCCACTCTCTGATCAGCTGCTTTTATTGGGTGTTATTGTCCTCTGTTGTTTCTAAAAGTCTGTAGACACACTGGTCTTGGATATATGTCCACGTCAACAGTATTGGTAGCCAACAAGATGTACTAGATGTATTTACATTTATATTTGGTATCATGTTATTTTTAGAGTTCAATATGCTTTTTACAGGAGTCATCAAACCAGAGACCTCACTCAGTGATGTTGTTTATTGTTATTTATTCTCTCAAAGGTTAATTCATCTTGGAGTAAATTAAGTGAGCTTTAAGTATTTAATCATTTTAGGATTTAGCCTAGTTAATTTAATAATTTGCCCTACACAGTCCAGCCAGCTTTACAGATTTCAAATGGTGTTAAATTT
>JAUMHF010000016.1:12805022-12843383 GCA_032359275.1 Microctenopoma steveboyesi | reverse complement strand
GGATTTAGCCTAGTTAATTTAATAATTTGCCCTACACAGTCCAGCCAGCTTTACAGATTTCAAATGGTGTTAAATTTGTCTTTCTGAAACAGATTATTCCAAACAGCCCCCCCTCATCTAACTGTCTCCAGCGTTTGGTTCACTCAGCACCTCCTGCTTACTGTCTGTTTCAGTTTGTTGCCCTTACCTGGGACCCAGCGTTTCTCACAGCAGGGCTGTTGGAGAAATCGGGGTGGACAGTGATGAGTTGGAAAGGTGTGCGTTTACCTCTCCGCCTCCTCCCCACCAGGAGAAGGGATTTGTCTTTCATCAGGGGGTTTATAAAAAGGATAGACGGATCAAGTCTGTCGTTGACTGAGGGGAGATGGGGGCCGTGCTGAGACTGTTGTGGAGATAAAGTAATAATGTTGTGGTCTTATGGAAGTAGCTGGATCACCGAAACACACTGTATGTTTTGAGTTAAAGTTAATGCACCATCAAAGCCTCATTAAACCTTTGTGCACGTAATTATAGAGACTAATACAGCTAATAAAACACAGTTCCCACCTCAATCAGGTCTGCGGTGATGGGATTTGTCCTCGCATGTTTTGTTCTCTGACCCTGAGCTGTCTCTCCGCCTGCTGCCTGATGACATGGTGGTCCTGCCTGTGTTTGGTTGACTTGATTAAATCCATGGTGTGATGGGAAACAAATTATGGCTTGTGCAGCATGATGAGTTGAAGGGGGCATAATTAGCATGTTCATCCACCTCTTTGAGGAAGTGTGTGCGTTTTGCTCTTCTCCCAAGTCACACTCCTTCTCCCAGCCTCTTTACTCATTGGTTGAATGCCTCCCTCCAGCTGCTTTGTCTGTGTGCAGCTCATGTCCTTGCGTCCCTGCGTAGCTGTTACAGCGCATATAAGGGAATATGAGTTGTTATCGTCTTTGTCCTCGCTGTGGACGTGATTTTTCTGTGTTGTTGGCCACAAAGTACTGTAACTGAACACGAGTTAGGGTTTGATAATTTACTACAACTTACAGAAACCGTCAACATGTCTCCCTCTTACGCACCTACAGTGGCACAGTGAGTCTTTCTGTTTAAAATATGCGTCCTGTTTTTCTCCGTGTCCAGTGGTATCGGTAGAAACTGGCCGTGGGCATCAGGTGGGAGCAGCATCCTGGCAGAGTATGGCACCCTGCACCTGGAGTTCATGCACCTCAGTAAACTTTCAGGAAATCCGGAGTTTGCTCAAAAGGTAAAAGATTAACCCCCCCACACACACACACACATTGTGTTACACACACTGGACATTCTTTACTCACGATGCAGGTTAAATTTTCCGTGTTGCATTTTGTTTCTGTGTGTTTAGGTGATGAACATTCGGAAGGTCCTAAATCGCCTGGACAAACCCCAGGGGCTGTATCCCAACTACCTGAACCCTAACAGTGGCCAGTGGGGCCAACGTGAGTCTGCATTACTTTATTTGTCTTCGTTCCCTGGCTGTATAATACTTCTCTATCAATGCAGTGCTTGAGTTGGAGCACAGTCTCTTCACCTGAGATTGGTTCTCAGGTGCTTTGCACCACTATTTATGTTCCTGCCTAAACTGTAACTTTACCACTTTAAATAATTTCACTCTTGTATCATTGATAACTTGATGTTTTAAAATCCAGCTTTACGTGTTTGAGCCAGGAGCAGATTTAGGAGTGGACAGTGGAAAACATACCCTCAGTGTCTTTCTGTTTGACTCTCCACGCTGCTCGTTTGTCTGCAGTAAACCACAGTATAATGTAATAACTATTACGCAACAGTAACACTGAAGTCCAGGTTAACAGATGGACTTCTCATGTGGATCAATAAAGTGAGTTAAAGAAATCCAATAGATAAAGGTAAGGCTGTTTTTGTCTCGAACTATTTTACGTTTCCCTCTTTGTCAAACTAAATCAAAACTTTCTTAAGAGTTCTCTAAATGCACGAGCACAACTTGGACGAGACGATTATGGAGTGAGGGTCCACAGAAAGTCTCAGGGACACTCTGGAAAATCTCAGCGTGTTGTATGTGACAATAATATAATATAATATGAATAAATGATATTGATATATTCCTGTTGCCAAAAAGACACGGACACAGACACGTACTGTACCACAGCGTAATGAAAGTGAAGATCACATGCTGAAGTTAATGATAACACGCATGTAGATGTGCATGTATGGTCTAACAGTGTCACCGGGGGTAGACCTTTCCTTTCCCATGATTTTTCACACTAAAACACTAATGCATGCAAATTACAACTTGTCCAGATTACTGCAGTGCACTTTAACTCGATCTTTCAAAGAAAACTCTTCAGTGCCTCTAATTTGTACCGATGAAAACCAGGAGTGCACGTATCACTCCTATTATAATCACTACACTGTCTCCAGCTCTGGCTCAGACTTTAAAGGCTGTTATTTTTCTCCACTGGCTCTTGAACCTGCCTTAATGATGCTTTCCCGAGCTCCTGTTAGATATTCTTACAACACGCCTTTGATTGTGGTCTACTGGTTGGATGGAACAAGCTAACTGTTGGGAACTTTTTGTTTAATAACTCGCACAGTTAATAAAGGAAAATAATCAGCATATTAATTATGCTGTTTTTCAATGTGAAAGTATAGCTTGTGGTCTTTATGAAAGTGGAACTGGTGTTAAACCTGTTGGGCGAAGGGTATTTTGAAATTAGCCAGATATGTACGACTTTGAATCGGCAGTAGATGCAGCGTTGCAGGTTTCTTTCTTGCTTTCTTCCTTCTCTGTCTCCCCGTTTGCACCATGCTGAAGCTCTTGACATTGCTCCAACGCGATTCACCCGTGTCACCAAGTGTTTTCAGGCTCACTCCAACCCCCGACTCCCCTCACACACTCTTGTTTGTTTGGGCAACAGGGTATAATTTTAAATCCATTATTGGTCTCTTCAAACCCTGGAGCTGACCATGTGATGATGGTAATGACAGAGAAGTGAGACTTTGAGCTATGAGAGAGAACAAAGGTGTCCAGTGGACGAGGGGTATGAAAAGAAAAAAAAGAACACACTCATTACACACATATATATATATATATATATATATATATTTTCATCTCCGCTACCTGAGAGGACCTGCGAAGATTTGATAGATTAGGCCGGTAATCTATTAAAAGCTCCGTTGCGCATACAGAATAGTACAGAAACACAATTTTCTTTGTAATTTCTTGTTGTGAAACCGTGGTGCTGTGTCAGTGGGCAGAATGTACAGAGATTAAAATCACTAGAGAGGCTGAAGTAGTTTTTCTAAACCTGAATCTGCAGGGATTTCGCTCTGCTAACAGCTACTGATCATTTTCAGATTGGAAACGACTAATTAGTTTCCATGCCTAATTATTGTAGTAACCATTTAGCTTTCACAAGTAGCGTGGTCGTTCAGGCCAGTGTCTGTTCTACATCAAATCAAGGCCTGCATGTCGTTGGCTTTAATCCAGTTTTACACTTCAGAAGTCCAGTGAAGTCCTGTCTGGTGTCACTTTTCCTACACAGCTCTTGTTTGAAGGCTGTCGGCGTCTATGATTAAATGTGGACCTGCACCTCTGCTCTGCTCGCATCGTCTCGCGCGCTGAAATATTAAATCACACTACTAAAGCACATCCGCGGTTATAATTGTTGGCATTTAGCTGACACTCTTAACCAGAGCCAGTAGCTGTGTTTTCATCCAAGTATTTTATGCAAATGATGACATACTCAATTAGCACTGCTGAATAGAAACAGCAAGTTTGAACCAAAAAAGAAAAATCCCTCACAGAAGAACGCTTTCATGCCCGTCTCAGTCAGAGAGGCTTTTCATCTATAAAGAAATTATGCAACAGGGATGGGAATGCTTTTGTTGAATAAATTATGATGTGGGGATATTTGCAGCCTAATGTTGTCTGAGAAATACTTCCCCACCACAGCTTCCCAGAAAAGCTCATCCGGTCTCAACATACAGTATTAGACTTAGTCATGTCTGGTAGACTTGTTTTAACCAGACAGCTGCTATGTCAACATGTGTGCATAGGAAATGAGATTTCAGCGCGCTCGCTGCTTCCGTTTCTGAGTCAAAAAAAAAACCTCTGAGCGAACGTTTGTCTGTTTTTATTCTTGACTTTCGTAGACAGTTATTAGGCAGTTTTCTGATCTCTCTCGATTATCAGGTGCTCATGTTCCTAGTCTCGGTGCCCTCATCTCCTCAAACCCAGCAGCCTCCCTTCTCTTCACTTCAAGATGATCACAGCTGACATTTAATCTCTGCACACCACAAACAGGGCTGGACTCTGTTAATGACACATGCATATGGATGAGCCTCCACCGACAATCAGCAGGGCAAATACAAAAGCACTGCTCGGATGCCTGGAGGTTCACCCACGATAACCACACACACACTCACACTCTCACACAGATGTACACTGTAGTATATCACTGCTGTAGATACTGTGTTCTCCTTATATTAAACACATTCATCCAGCCCGGTGTCATGTGAGGGTGATCTATGGATGGTTCAACAGTGACGGCAGTTGTAATCTACACTCTGAGACGTGTGGGTGGCCTCTGTGTGTGTGTGTGTGTGTGTGTGTACGTGGGGGTTATACTCTTTGTTTATTTGTGTGTTACAGATCATGTATCTGTAGGTGGCCTAGGTGACAGTTACTATGAGTACCTGCTCAAGGCCTGGCTGATGTCTGACAAGACTGATGAGGAAGGCAAGAAGATGTACTATGATGCCCTGCAGGTAGCACACACACACACACACACACACACACACACACACACACACACACACACACACACACACACACACACAAAGGGGGACAGCTCTTCAATAACGCTCGGGTTGATTTGACTGTCGCAGCATGGAACAGGCATTATTTTACGCGTCAGACATTTCACTAGAGCTGAAACGATTAGTTGTTTGATCGATTGGTGCATTAACAGAAAACTACTTGGCAACTATTTTGGTAATTGGTTAGTTGTTTAAGTGCTTTTTTATCATTAAGGCTTTAATGAAAATTTAGTGCAGATCCATTGCTATGACAAACCAACCCTTTCCCAAATACTGGGGTTCACATTAGTAACTATGACACGTAGTTATTAAGATGAACCGGATCCATCTGAGTTATTTGACTTCACTGGGAAATAAGGTTTGGATTTTGGCTCACCAGTTGTTGTTTTTTTTATTTCTCTGATTGCATGAAAAAAAAATGAAAACTCTAAATTACTCTCTTTATTTGAGATGCAGATATTCAATACAACATAATTACATAATGGCACAGGCTCATATTAGACATCTGAAAACAGACGTCCTCATTCGCCTCGTTCGCTGTTCCCCTGAAGTCCATCGGTGAATGGTTTGAAGCATCACTGACTGATTTAAGGTCCTTTAGACATTGAAAAGATGACTCCATGTTGGAACACGTGTGACCGGGAAGGAACCATGAACCCTGCAGTCTGTGAACGGACTTAAATAAGCTTGCACTTTGCAACTCATAAGTAATGTTTGACTAAAGAAAGTTTGATTTGATTTAGGCGAGTTCTCCGTCTTTCACTATTCAGATTTTTGGAAGCATAGTGAGAGTGAGTGTGAGCAGATGGCAGAATAAGCTAAACACACTTTTGTGTAGGAAAACAAATGCATTGAACAGATGAATCCACAGTAACAACAGCCTCCTGAAATCTGAAATGAACAGACGCGCACTCACTCGAGCGGACGGCTCTCCTCTGCTAGAAGAAATCGTCAACTTAAGTTGCAATGACAACCGACGGCGTCTCAGCCGGAGGAAGCTGATCAGCTGCTTGTCTTTCTGTAACACACTGGGGAGCGAATACATTACATGGTGACTGAAACAGAATTAAACATGCTGGGATACTTTCTGTATAATCCCCCTCCATCTTCAAGGATTATGGGCGTTCTCAGTATGTTTGTCAATGAGGCTGCAGGGAAGGGAGCAGGAAACGAGAACGCTGGAGTCCTCCCTGTGCTGGGTTTTCTCATCGTACCGGGTGGGTCAGTGGAAATCTTCTTACCAAAGATGATGACATAAAGGACTGTCACCCTCACTGTGTGTGACGCACTAACGTGTTTAATATAAGCACAGGATACAGTCATAAAGGGAAATCTGTATCTCAGGAAGATGGTGGCTGTTTATATAAATATAGAGTTAATGTTGCTTTAAGAAATAGAAATCCATCAGACTCCTGGGTAACAACACGAAAATCACGACACTACCCCCTCTCTCTCTCTCTCAGGCAATAGAAACCAACCTGATGAGGAAGTCGAGCGGCGGGCTGACGTACATAGCGGAGTGGAAGGGAGGGCTGTTGGAGCATAAGATGGGTCACTTGACCTGTTTCGCCGGCGGCATGATCGCTCTGGGCGCTGACGGGGCGCCCAGTGACAAGACGGGCCACCAGATGGAGTTGGCCGCCGAGATTGCCCGAACCTGTCACGAGTCGTACAGCAGGACTGGTAAATATGCACGCACAGGCGTTTCTGCTATGATTTATGTTTTCCATTAGGTTTGACAGTTCCGATTTAGCTGCAGATGTTTACCCCTGCCCCTCATGTTTGAGTGCTCCCTCATTTTCCCTATTGGATGCCAGCGGTGGAATAATGATGTGGCAGGAACTTTGAATCTCGGGCGCCACATTCAGCTGGGACTCTGGCGTGGAAAACATTTTTAACACTTAAAGTGTGCATACCTCATACCACCCAGCTTCAGGTCTAACAGCTGGAAGAACAGTTGTTTTAGTCTCGTTTAGACACCAGCAGCTTTTTCACTTCACCCACGTATACATTCTCTGTCCACACACCTACAGAGATGTTAGACTGTGTGTAATTAGGAATGAATGAGGCTGTGCGCTCCATCACATATTAAGCCTTTCCCTATTTGCTTCCCCCTCGGCAGCTTTGAAGCTGGGCCCTGAGGCGTTTCGTTTCGATGGCGGCGTGGAGGCCATCGCCACGCGCCAGAATGAGAAATACTTCATCCTCCGTCCCGAGGTCATCGAGACCTACATGTACATGTGGAGGTTCACTCATGACCCCAAATACAGAGAGTGGGGCTGGGAGGCTGTTCAGGTGAGACTTTTATTTCAGGCAACATACCATCACTACATAAACAGCTTGACTGGTGTGACCCTCCGCCGTCTTTCTCTCTTCACGTCTCCCTCTATTCCCGTATCTCCTCCAGGCCCTGGAGCAGCATTGTAAAGTAGAGGGAGGCTACAGTGGAGTCAGAGACGTCTACGCCTCTTCCCCCAACCACGACGACGTGCAGCAGAGCTTCTACTTAGCCGAGACGCTCAAGTAAGGCACACAAACTTTCTATGCGCACCCCTCACTTCTGTCCTTGTGTGGTTGTGCTGTCGTTGCATTTTAAGGAGGGACGGGGATCCTGCGTCTCCAAAGCGACAGAGATGTCAACTCACTCACACACACGCCGGCGTAAACACAAAGCGTGATGTTATAATCCAGTCAGACAAAGCTCCACGTTCTCTTAGGTCACCGGCAAGGTTACTTCACTACTCAATAGATGGAGTGAGTTTAAGAGGCTTTTGAGTATACTTTACAGTATATGCATCCGCCTTAAAATGAACTGAGACTGCATTTACTCTGGCAGAGTGGGCTGGATATTAGACCGGGATCGACAAAAGAATAAAGATTCAAATGTCTGGGCTCTTAGTGTCTGCATCATTAACGGAAATCATTTCTTCCCCTTTGATTCACATACATCTGATGAATATATTACTCATAATGTGACCATATGTTGTGTTCACGTCAGCTTTGAATAGAAGATACAATAATTAGTGTCCTGAAAGAGAAGAAGAAAGCTGCAGCGCAGGTTTTAAAGAAGCTGAGAAAGTGACTTGTGCTGTGTGGACATGTGGAACCGCATATGAGCGACCAGACTTGAATTTCTTTTGAGTTATCTGAGAAGAATCCTCCCACACTGGAAGGATTTTCACGGTGACACGTACAATATGAAAATGATTAGAAACAGATTTTTAACAAGTGATTCCCTCCACATGCGGATATGAGGAGCAGTCCTCGCCCACGTTTTGCCAACGCTCGTATTGGCTCCGTCTATATCTTGAAACTCTGAAGTGCCCGTTAAACATGAGACATTTAGCAGTGAGGGACTGATGTCCCGTTACACCACAGGCAGCTACTACTTCTCACTTCTTAATAGTTGCCTGATATTTTTTTTCCTAACTGCCCTTGTGTGAGGGTGTGTGTGTGTGTGTGTGTGTGTGTGTGTGTGTGTAGCCACAAATGACTCTTTAAATGTGTTGTCAGCCACACAGTGTGATGTCTGGTGGCTAATAGGGCTTTCCTTCTCAGATGGCTCTCCCACTGTGTTGAGGAAGACGGTCTGTTTAAAGCATGAGTAAAAATCCCAGCTACAGTTTAACAAGTGTGAAAGTGTGTGTGTGTGTGTTTGCTTCCTGTTTGTCCACGCACATAGGACACCAGTTGATAAAACACAACGTTAATACTTTATTCTCCTGATCGTCCCACTCTCATCTTCATCGTTCCGGCCTCTCCCGCGTCCTCCCCTCTGCTCCTCTTCGTCTTCTTCTGTTGTTTTCCTTCCCTGGAACCAGACAGCTGTTAACAGTAAGTGAAGGTTAGACTGACGGGCGCGAGGTGCCATCCAATCCCGATTTTTTTTTTTTATAGGCTGTAAATTTAAACAAGCTGCTGAGAAGAAGCAGAGGTGACATCCAGGGTGAATATTTTTTGTAGGCATGATTACATGGTTTTGGGGAAAGAAGAGATTGAAAATGCCTCATTAGCATCATCTAACATTAAAGGCCTCCGTCCGTCCGGCCGCGTGATATCCTTGATGTCGAAGACAGTCCTCACTGCACACGGGAAAAATCAATCCCATTTAGCAGCAGACCCATAGGTCTAATCCTCCTAATGTAACTGTGGAATCTTGGCATCCTGCAGAGCCACTTCCAGTATTCGTCTTCCTACTGCTGCCAAGGACACAACCATACTTCACGCCGCTGTCTGTCTTCAATCACTCGCCTCTTTCTGGGGGTTTATTGGCAGGAGGACGGGGGACTCGTTGTGAAGGTTAAGGTCCTCGTGGACGACCGGCTCCTCTGCCGAATCATTTGTTCCCGTCAAATGACGCATCTCCTCTCACCTACACTTGGATGTAATTTGTGTCTTGTTTAATTTGCAGCTGGCTGTAGTAAAGGGTGAAATGATTTACTTACTTATTGAGTTGAGTTTTTTACATGTCAGAGGCAAATATGAGAGTTTTACTGATCACTGCACTAAATCCAGTGCTCGTTAAGACTGTATTGATCATCTGTTGTATTTATGCTGTGGTAGAAAGGTTTCTAATCCTAAATGTCACTTTACAAAACTCAGCACAGCTTAGTTAGTTGGTCAGAGCAAATCCTTTCAGAAACGCAGCTCATTTTCTTTCCTTTACTCTCCATCTGATCAGTATGAAGTCGGAACTGGAAACACTGGACCAGCAGCTGTCCTGAAACTCACTTTATTTTCTTAATGATCTCATTTTTTGTTCAGAGTTTCATAAGTTCTGATGACGTTTGCCAGCGTAAGGTTTCATAAGCTGGTCTGAGCGTGAGCCGCGCCCATCCTCCTCTCTCAGTTCCACATCTGTTTCATCACTTCTTTTTGGCTGAACTGCTGATAAATATTGCAGAAGCAGAACACAACTCCAAATAATATCAAAAGCTGTGAGGAGGAAGCAGAGTGGGTCCCAGAACTACCCGTCGTTATAAGTGTCTTTATATAGTCAGAACCTTGTTTACCCTAAAGAAGCAGTTTGTACTGATTCATTTTCTGTAAATGTGTTTCTGTCTGAAGTAAACGTTTCATTACCTGATTTCTTATCATGAATGATTCCTTAGCAGCAACTTACCTTAGATGAGCATACAGAACGTGTGGCGTGTGTAGGACGATGACATTTACCCAGCATCCTTTTCTCTGTCGCTGTGCTCCTCTAGGTATCTCTACCTGCTGTTCTCAGATGACGACCACCTACCGTTCGACCACTGGGTCTTTAACACGGAGGCTCACCCTCTGCCCGTCATCAGGAAGGACAAAACTGACAGACCCAACGAAGTGGAGTGATGGACCACTCTGCACAGGCGCCCAGACACCAGTGCGAGAACCTCTGATTCTGTATACCTGAGCCTCCCGCAGCCAATCCTGATGGATGCCTCTTGATTGGTTTTACATGTTTAATTTTGAATGGGAAAAATCAAAGTCAACGTGTTATTTTTATGTTCAGACGCCGAGCAGCATATTTACTGCTGGATGATGAACGACGTGTCTAAACGTGACAGGACGTCCCTCCACGCGAGGGTAAAACCCTCTAGGCTAAAGCTGTGATATCTCCAGACTGCTGTTGTACATTTTTAATATCCTCGGATTCTTCTGAAGATATCGAGACGTTTTCAGCCCATTCAGAGGGACAGTCTGGCCAGTTTCACATTAGTCGCTTGTTTTGTTGTTAGTAGCTGCAGCTCCGTGCGTTACCGGTTTTCTTGTAAAGGAGAACGCTGAAAGCATCAACCAGGCGTCTCCCTGCTGTGGATACTTTGGGTGTTTGTGCGCCGAGGGTCATGTGGAGCCGTTCACTTCACAACCATTGTCTTTTCCTTCTGCCGCATCGCCTCAGCATCTGAATAAGAACTCTAAGGGGGACGTTTGCTTTTCTGAAACCACCAGGTCGTCTCTGTGGGAGCAACGAGCGGCTGCTTCCCCGACTGCTTCTTCCTTTTCGTGCCCCGAGTTGTTTGGCGTGACAAACGACGACCAGCCACGCCAGCTCTCCATCTGCCACTACTTTCACCCTCACACGTCGTTTACATATCTCATTCTTACTTCGTGTGTGTGTTGATCTGGATTTAGTTTCTCTTTCCCTCACTGACCGATACAGCGTTTTCTAAACTGATGGCTTTTTGGGAACTGTGTGATCATTTTCCATAGTTCTATTGTTGGTAATAATCATTTTCTTCTTGAAATTAATTAGGTTTGCTGGAAACAGAGGGTTTGTTTTGTTTCTGCATCATGTTTTTCACACATTCTCAGACCTGGGGACACTAAATATGTCCATCACAGCTGACTATAGCTAGAATCTTAAAGTGTCACTTCACACCTCCAGAAAAGAACCACTACTGATCCATACATCTCTGGTGACACTCTAAATATCAGCAAAACCTTTGTATCGGTCAAACCTCTTCTTCTTCTTTTTCTCTGGTTGCTGTCCTCGAGTTGATGTGAGGGACGGGCTGTAGGATCTTCTCTCTATGAGGAGATGCAGACTGTAAAATGTCACCTTTACACACACACACACACACACACACACAAGCCCTACTGATTCCACGCAGCTTTACCATTGTTGAGCGTTTTGTTCCCTTCGTCCTCCACGTTTGTGGGCGTGCTGATTGTACTGACATGCGTAAACTGTTTTGCTGTTTTTGTTGTCGTCGTCTTCTCTAGTTGGGTTTTAAGGTAAAGATTCCCCCCTGATGCCACACAGAACTGTAGCCAGATTAAATCCAGTTTAGTCTCGGATCTAGTGCCTTTGCTGATGAAAAGGATTTAGAGGGAGAAGCAGCTCACACAAACACAAAAGAGTCCAAGATGGCTGAGCTTTAAATGGTGAAACAGAGGAGGATTATACCAAAACGGGGATAAATCCTCCTTTTAATGTGATATTCCACATAATAACTTGGGCTTGAAAGTACCTCTAGATTAGGAAAAGACGTCGTGACTCCTCTTCAAACTGGTAAAAGTCCATCTGAGGATCACATCTTAAGAGATTTCTAAATTAAAATAATTAGTCTTACAGACTTCTCCTTCTCCTGAGTCTAACTGTTTAACATTGTTTATTGGTTTATAACCAGCAGAATCCCCAGACACATTTCTACGTTTCCTTGATTACACTGACATCTAGTGGAGACTGTTTCCTACTACAGTCCAGGTGAGAACTGGGCTGAAAAGTTTACAACACTGTATTAAACTGAATAATGAGCATGGAAGTAAAAGAAACCCGCTTTGATCACTGTGGACTGTTTGAATATAAAAGCTGAGACCTGCACATGGGACTAAGCATAAAAACCTGCATCTTTCCAAACAAATCGGACCTTCTAGTATGTGTTTTAAGTCTGTCGTTCCTTTCTCCAGGTGTTGTTTAGTTAGTGTCATAACTGTTGTCTTCTATAAGTAACGTTGACAGGACGGGGGGGTGGGTGAGCTGAAGTGAGGGACAGTTTAAACCACACAGAAGTCAAACACGCGTTCCGACCCGTGCTAGAAGATGATGCCCACGTCGGCACACGAAGGGCCCATTCAGCTACTGAATACGCGGCAAAAGTGATGAACCCCTGGAATGATGAACACAGATGTATCATTCAGCAGAGCCCATTAGAATTTAATGTAAGCTGTGAGAAATCCCTCCATGTTCAGAGAACAGTGTCTGCGTGTTCCGTTTGATTAGAGGCATTTATTGTGTTCTCCAAGTAATGATGTGTTGATTTTGCTACGTGTGTTAATTTATTCTATAGTAGTGATCGAAAGACAAATATCAGACAGAGGTCAAAGGAACTGTATGAATGTACCATCCAATGTGAAGTGAAACATGTCTTATATGCATTTTGTTTTTCTTTTAATCCTGGGAAGCACAAAGAGACGGAGCAGTGAGCGATGTTTTTGTGTCTGCTGGCTGCTCCACGCAGCAACGACCAACCGTTAATGTAAGAAAAGGTTCCCTGTTTTCAGGATCTCCGACCAAAAGCGACGTGTTGATAGGTTTAGAATCGAGAGCTTCTATTCAGTGACTTATGATGTTAACACACTTAACAGCCGACGTCTCTGCTATGAGAAAAACACCAAAACCACAGACAGGACTCCTTTTAGAACGTTATCTCTTTAGGCCGTGTTGCAACTGATGCTGCCTGCATTTGGCTGCGTCCAGTTATAAAACGTGTATTTTTTCAAAGGTCTCTTTAATAGCGAGGAATAAATGTTGTAGTTTTTCTGCTACAGCAGGAACCGTTGTATGGATTTGTAATCGTTTTTTCTAAAACGTGTTCATGGATTGAACACGGTTTGGTGGTAGAGCATGTTTTACAAGTTCTCTCCACATGTTGTCGGTCATTTGGCTTCCAGTGTACTCTTGAGATTTAGAAATACGCTAAAGTGACTGTGTAGACCTATTTTTGGACTGTGGAGGCTTAGTAAGACCCGCATGGTTCGCGACTCGTCATTCAGACTTAAAGGGCTGATCCACCGAATCAGATTCTCCCCAGTATTAGGTCAGAATGTAAGTACGCACAGTTATCCTCTCGTGTGACACTGGTCTGGTTGTTTCACTACATGAACTGCGAGGAGATGCAGAATGTGTTTCGTTGTTCATGTGAGCCATCGGTGTGATGTTTGCTTTAGCATCTGCTCATTCTCATACACAGACTTGATTTTCTTTTACATTTTTCCTAAAAAATGTGGAATTTTTTTGTTGTTGATTGCATTCCAATGCCTTTCTATTGGTGAATATTAGAGGGCAAAGCCAGCTATTCATAAAATTCAAAGTTAGGGTAATTCTTGTGAAAATTATTACTCTGATGACACGGTCATCTTTTTCTTTTCTTTTTTTTGAGTGGTGCACAATCACTAAACACACAACATACCTGTCCCCGAATTGAAATAATTTTGATTCTTAAAATACTGGCATTGTCCTTTAAAGGGTTAAATGTGTGAAACCAACCTCAGAAATGTATCTTTACAATATATTGCTGATAATCATTCCATTGCACATAGTTTACTTTGCGTTTATATGCAATATTTTAATTTTGTGGGGGAAATTATTGTGTTAATATTATTGAAAAAAATGTAAATATTCCATTCGGGCAAATGAGCCATTCTACATTTATATAAAAATCTTCTGAGCTTATGGATTAAAATGATATTAATGAGCAGCAGACTTTTTAATAAACTATATTTGTTACACTTCTATTGTGAATAAAAATCTTTTTTTATGTGATGGGTTTGGATTGGTCTTTGCAACCTTTGTTTTCTCTACACATCCAATTTCACAACAAAAGCTCAAACATCAGCTCTTCCAATACTTAGATGTGTTGTGTAGTTTCTACTTAAACGACCTTAAGTTTCTATGTGGAGTTGTTGGTCATTGCTGAGAATTATTTATGTTTATCCAAAGTTTAATGCCCACTTCTTTGCGAAAAATTGGTTTCCAGAAAATGAAGGATGACCAAATATATACACTTGACCTTGACCTTAAAAATGTTTCTATGGAGTCGATGACACGAAACTCATGATGGCACAGCTGGAGTGTAGCCGCCAACCTTTTGGAATATATGATGTGCACCTCACCAGAAATACACCTGTTTCCACGTGTTACTGCGACGCAGACTACAACACGTACGACTCGTCCACTCTCACACGTAGCAGAAGAAAAATTATGATTTATCGTCAGTAAATCAGTAAGTGAATGTCAACAGCTGTTTTTTTTTTTGTTGTGTGTTATCTTACAGGTGATAGAAGCAGAAAGAAGCGTTTGTCATGCTGGCTCTGTGCATTCAGAGGTAAAATAATTGCAGGTACAGACAGCTGGGCCACCCGGTGCCTGGAGGCAAAACATTTTTATAATTATTATTTGTGTCTTATCTCATTACTGAAATATTGCGAACATTGCTCTTCTCTGTCTGAACCTTGGCTGTGGAACACAAGTCTTCTAGCTGAAATAAAACATTTTTATCACCTCTGCTCTCTGTCATACACATAAATACAACCTCCTCCATCAGCTGAGATCAACCTTTATTGTTATTAAAACACTGGGATCAATCAAAACCACAGATAAGTGAAGAGCGGAGCTGCAAGTTTATTCCCGAGCGTGTTTGTTATTTTACATTTCGATTCACAGCTGTGTGCTGCCGGCTGCAGACCATATTTTTTACAGTTTTCACTCACGCATCATATATATTTTCAACTTGAAGCACCGTGGAAAAAAAGAACCCTAGTTTATCATTATTTAACATAGTGTTCAGTACATTTTCACAGTGGCTGTACCACCGAGTGGCACCAGAGGGCAGCAGAGAACCACACAATCAGGAATCAATCAGGAGATTGTCCACTGTGCTGAAACATCTTAATGCTCATTTTGTATTTCTGATGTTTATTACAACATCCATTAGCCTGTTTTGTTCTTTGCTCTTCCTCTGTCCTTGCTTGTCCACCCTCAGGCAACATAAAAGCCCGGACAGCTCAGGTCCCAGTAAGGTGGTTTGTCTTTTCAAAGTTAAAGGAACTCCTGTGGCGTGAGAATATGTGGCATGTTGCATGTAAGGAAACGGATTTGGTCCAAGAGGATTTAGAAAATATTACATGTTGACAGTTTTCAACTAGCAGCGTTTTAGCTTTGAGTACAGCTGGAGGTGGAGCTGGTTTGGTTGCAGCACCACAGAGAGACACACATACACATATGAGACAACACTGAAGGACCTTTCTGTTATATCGCTAATTAGATTAGACAGCAGCATGGTGGAAAATCAGTGGATACAGAGGATTTTTAAATCATCTCCGCAGGTGTGAGAATAGCTGGCCATTTGTTTAGATATTCTGAGGTTCAATACATTTGTAAACCAGATAATTGTAGATGTATTATGAAGAAAAGAAAGTAGCAGTCTGGCTGTGCTTATCATTTACTCGGTGTTAGCAGTTGTTTTTCTGCGTGCTAGTGCCATCTTGTCTTAAAACTGACGGGTTGATTCATGGTTTGAGATTCGTTTAATTGATGGTATAACGTGTGTGGAGAACCTGTCATTAATCCAAACATCTGTGTCAGTGGCTGCTAATATGACAAAACTGGGAGTCTGCTCATCAGCAGCGCGGCCTCAGGGGACTCGCTCACTGTCTGATTTTTTTCTTAATAACCCAGAGACATAATGCACGATCTTTCAAACGTATCCTGTGAAGTGGAAAAAGCAAAGTTTATGTACAGGGAGGAAGTCCAGGTATTAAAAGCCTGGCTTCAGCTTCACAGCTGTAGATGGGTTCAAACATAGAATATACGATGAACACGATACTACCACTACTTTTATCAGCCCCAGTAACTCATTGGGTTTAATAGTATAGTAAATCTTTTAAGGAAAATTGTTGTGTGGAAAGTTTTAGTCTTTCCCAGGTTTGAACGGGAGCTGTTTAGCTTAGCATTAGCGTAAAGACTGGAGACAGAGGGAACAGCCAAAAAGAGCATAATTCCTCTGTAAAGCTCTTCTCTGTGTGACCAGATTAAACAGATGCATGATATTTGGTGAACCTTTAACAGATGTAGCTGGTTTAGCTGGTTTGTTTTGTTTATGCTAACCTTGCTAATTACAGCCTGGCTTTGTCTGCGCGTTTAATGGACGGACACCAGAGAGGTTTTGTTTTCTCCCCCTCTCCTCCGTCAGCATCAAAGCAAACTAACACAAGACATTTCAGAAGTCTCTGTCACAATATAACCCTGCAACATTTCTGCACCTTTTCGACATTTCTGTCGTGGTTAGCGCACAGCGCGAGTTTAAAACCCTAACTCTAACACTGTGTTTCTGTGTTGACTTGTTCTATGTCTGCGTTGGCCCTCTCCAGGTAATTCAGCTTCCTCCAACTGTACATAGATATGCACGTTAGGTTAATTGGTGCCTCTAAATTGCCCATAGGCCTGAATGTTCCAGGGAAAGAGGTTGTCTGTCTTAATTTGTCACCTCGTGATGGACTGACGAGGCCTGGGGCGCCTCTCATGCAGCGACAGGCTCCAGCACTCCTGCAACCCTTAAGAGATGGATAACCCCGAGTAACCCGCTTTGGTGGCATCTGATCAGCATCTTGCTGCGCTGCACAACATGAGACTCCAACCATCTGCATTATATTCTGGAGAAGAGAAGACCGGTGGTTGAAAGTGGTGTAAAGAGGGATGAATGTGTGAAACTGGAAGGACCGTCTCTCAGCAGGGGAGGTGACCTATAACACCACTTATTAGAGACTTATCACTTCCAAGGTGTTTTCACAGTTGTGCACACTGTGAACTACAGTATGTGACTCTTTATGCTATGCTAAGCTAAGCTAAGCTAAGCAAAGCAGCAGTTTCATATTTATTGTAGTGGTATTGATCTTCTTGTATAATTTATGGTGCAAAAGCAAGTAAGCATAACCCTAAAAAACGATGTGATGATCTTTCACTTCTGTCCTTCTTTCGTTTCGCCACAGAGGACTCAGATGAGCCTCGGTTTAAACAAGAAGCAGCCGAGGAGACTCAATCTCTGCCTCCACATTCCTAAAAAGTCCAGATGTGTGTGTGTGTGTGTGTGTGTGTGTGTGTGTGTGTGTGTGTGTGTGTGTGCAGACGGACAGTAAAGCTGCTGAGCTACAACAATAACCCTGAAGGAGGAACTGTTTTTCTCTGTTGTGCTCGTCTTTTATTGAACAATGGAGACGAGATAGACCTCAGGGTTTTTTCTCATATGTACTTCGTTTTAATACTCTTATTGAAAAAAATTCCTCTGAGCAATTTGATTGATTCTTCTGCATGCTGAACATTATTTGCAGGATATGGAATAAAGAAAGGATGCAACTGTGTCTGAATTTAATCCTTTCACCAACATGTAACTGGGTAAAGTATTATAGTGATATGATTCTATTATCTGATATATTATCATAGAGAATATATAAATGCTGTTGTTTCTGTTTAGCTGTTCTCCTTTTGCAGCTTTATTATTCTGCCTGAATCTAATTCTGCTTTCTATGTCCTCAAAGTCTTTATTGGACATTGTCTCACTCATTCAGTTTTCAAAACCTCAATCAATCTTTGCTGAAAGAAAACTTGCTTTATGAGATTATTTGTTTTTGTTATTCAAACTATATTTTGCAGCATAGGAGAAAGTCGTGAAATGGGAAAGGAAAAAAATGTACATGTACTATAAGCTTATATGTTACATAACCTATTATTGTCTCTGGTTTACTGTCGCCCTCTAAATATTATTACATCCTGATGGAGACTGTGCACATTTTAATTTAAGTACTCGTGCCTGAGTAAATGAAAATGCATGTCCTGTGTTTTTCATGGAACATGCAGCTAACGTGTAGCTTTATATAACTAGCAATAACACGTCGCTTTTTATATCTGGAACTCATCTAATTTAACTGTTTCTAATAAACTATAGCTTCACTTCCAGTGATACCTGAAATTGCAGCTTATTTTCTACCATTTCTGTACAATTTTTAAACGGAGGAAGAATGTTTTAGCTTTAATTGCTTTAAATCTTTTCCGGTCTAGTACCTATTCATGAAACTCCAGCATCTGTACATGTGCTTGGCCCTAATAATCCTAACCCAAGGTCTAATTACAAGCTTGTTCTAGGGTTAGAAATAAATCTGTGATGAATGTCATAAGAAAAGGCTGAAAAAAAAACCCCAAAAAGCTGCAATATGGAAAATTAAATTTGTACGTCCTCAGACGAAAGCTACTGTCAGCTACAGCCAGGAGACTGCTGGCATAGTTTAGCATAAACACCTGTGAGGTGACAGGTAAAAATCACCAGTGGCTCTAATTAGCATGTTGCAATTTATCCTGAAATCATTGATGACATTACATAGGCTTTGGAGATGCCTTTAAATCTGTTTTGAGAAACGTTTGTGCGCTCAACCACAAACATCGTCTTATTTTTAAAGGCATTAACAAGCTGAGGAAACAGAACGCCACAGAAAACATGTCTCTCTATTACAATAATAAATGCATCATATATAACGTTGTTGGATGTACTTCAGGGGATGTTTATCAGGGTTTTACCATGCAGAAATATTTCAGAAAAAAACCATCACAGCAGTGCTTCACAGGTGAAACCGCTTTGGCTCCAGAACCACTTTGAATTTGTAGTTTCTGAGCCACATGCTCAACACAAGCTTTGTGTTATAATCTGCTGTAAAACCTCTGAGGTTCGCCTCTCTTCGCTACCGGCCTCACTTCCATGCTGTTGGCACAGGTTGCACGGTGCAGTTTTCGGAACTGAAGCGTCCTGAGGCTTGCAAGGGAGCTGAAGGATGACAGCAGTAACACAACGTCTTTGAATACATTTCCATACAAACACACACCTGCTGAGTCTCTGAATAGACCACAGATACATATGCATGCTTGTTTGGAGTCGTCTGGTATCGAGGGAAATGTCAGTAAAGTTCCTCCTGGCACCTCCTGAGGAGAGGATCAACTAACGGTGAAGAGCAAAACAGGGATGAAATAAAGGTCCCACTTACTTTCTTATATTTGTAATTCTGGATACATTATCCAACGTTAACTTAACTTGTTCACTTAAATAAGAGCTTACTAACTTACTTAGTCACCTGATTCTACTGATATTATTTTAAGCAAGCAACATAACAGATGGACTCACCTGTATTCGGGTTCATGCTGTACCAACTGCTTTATACTCGACTGTGTGTATTTTCCACGCGGGAAGTTTCTCCATCTCTGACTCTGACTGATGGGCGGTTTCTTCTGCTCACCTTGTTGTAATTATCATTTTAGTGATGGGAGTCTCCCTTTTCTTCGTTTATTATAAAAATCGTTTTGTGCCTGTGACGATTTCCAGACACTGCTAAAGTAGTTTTATAAATTTATGACTGACTGGCCTGTATCTGACGTCTTGACAGTAGAGGGAATGACATCAGCATCAAACTCTGACTTTCCGTGTCACGGGTGTGTTTGTTCGCTGTGTGCTTTTGTTTTTTTACTGGAGCTGAAGTTGCGATGCGTCTGACATGCTCAGGACTAATCTGTAAAACTTTCCCTCACAATAGTCTTCTGTGAAGTTATGCAATTGTGTTTCAATCTGATTATTTCCCCTGCAGCGTCACCGCAGCTTGCCGTATTTTTTAGCAAGTAAAGAGATTAGATTGTTGTGGTTATTATGTTGTCAACTTTATTAGTTCTTGGCTGAGCCATCGGGCCCTCCTAATTAGATTGTGGTGGTCTATATTCCCTCAGCGAGAGGAAGCTCAAACCTATAAAATATTCCAATTATTAAGCTTAAGGAAGTGAAGTGGATCGTGTAGCTCATTTTTATATCCTCTATAAATAGAAACACAGATGGATCACGATTGTGTGTGTGTGTGTGTGCCCCTGTGTTTGCAGTTGCAGAATCAATCCCCAGTACACAATAGAGAACAATAGAGAGCGGTCCATCATTTTGTTGCACCAGATAATTTATATTCCTGCAGCTCTTCCTCTAAAATACCAGCACACCTCCTGCATTTTTTTGAGGGGGGGGCACAAGGATCGTCACAAATACAAATACTGAGTATGCACACAGATCTTCATTAGGCTCGCTGTGTGCCGTCATGTTGCGATTAAAAAGCTAATCCCCACAAACCAGATTCGGTCAGCTACAGCCGAGCTAGCAGGTCCACCTTCATTATTCATTAAGAACAAATTCAACGAGGATGTGTCCTATTTGCATATCACAATCAGCAATGGTCACTCTTAACATTCACAACTGACACAGAAATGTTTGAAGACTACGTTCTGCACGTTTTTCTCTTTGGTTTGGACTTGGACTTAGCTTTGGACATTTTTTGGGCTTAATTCAACCAAATAAAATAGTAGAAAGAAAGTTGTAATGTTGCACCATCAGGTCCATTTGAAAGTTGTTTTTATTATTAACATTTGTCCTAAACTAAGCCTTGTTCCCTATAACCAGCAAACTGAAATATGTCGGATGAATAATTTCCTGCTGAAACAAACATGTCACAGTGCTACATCAATGCATGAGATGTCATTTCCATTTTCAGGCTATGTAATTGAATCCTTTTTCATACCGCAGCCTGTTATCAGAAAGATAATAAACACTCGCAGTGTCAGCACTGCCAAATATAACTCGGCTGCTCGGCGGAGCGACAATCAAAGTTTGTATTTCACTTCTCTCAGCTGCAAACTGTAAGTTTTGTCACACACCTTAACTAACACAGCTCCATGCTCTAGGATGAAAGTGAAACTGTCACATGTTGCCAACAAGTTAAATATTTTTAGTTTTGCACCAGCGAGACCTGCAGCCTGACTGGGTGACTGATTAGGTGGGCTGTATGCACTGTGCATTTGTAAATGTTTCTTCTAGCTTTTTATTTCAGATCTTTCAACAGTTTCAGACAAGAAAACAATCTAATTTCCTTTCCTAAGTGTTAACGTAAAAGCACTAATGGTGACCTGCCCCTTAACCACAATATTACTGCTAATGTTCCCTGAAACCATTCGACTCCTCTCCAACCAAACCTCGCAGCAGCTTTTTTTCCTGATTAACACGGCTGCTGCAAAGTATAGCAAATCTTTAAGTCGACTTTTGATTAGTCACATTGTAATTCTGACTATTCAAAATGCACTCCTGAAAAACCCTGTTTTATAACTCTACTTCGTGCTACGTTGATCCTTGAGGGTGCTACATATAGTTATGGATATTTGAGTAAAGACTGTTGAAGGTAAAAGCGCTCGCCATAATTACGCGTATTTGAGTAACGTGATCTTTGACCCAGCAGAGCCTTCTGGCTGGCCTAACCACTCACGTCACCGCGGCCTTCCGGTCAGTTTGCTAACTGACGTTAAGCTAACTGGAGCTAGCTAGTACATAACTTGATCGAGTTTTATTTGAACTTAACAAGAGGATGGACTTTGTTTTCAAATGACGAGCAGCTTTGGTAAGTTAAATGGAAGTTTATCTGACTTTACCAGATATTGATTTTTGCTGTTTAGACAGTTTCTGCTGGTTTAAACGATATTCAGATGTGCTGTGACTGTCATGTCTAGTCAAATGTTTTGGCTTGTCAGCGCTATAGCTCGGCTTGAATTATTTTCTTAATAATTATAATAATTTTCTTGTTAATAATAATAAATGCTTGTTGGGCATCAGTAAATGTGACTGGTTGTTGATAGAGCATCCTGTTATACTGATAATGGGGGTAAATCGTTGATATTACGTACTGCATTTGTCTGCACTTTGGGTCTGCCAATGGTAGACCCAAAGTTCTGCCCTTGAGTGACAGTCAAGTAGAAAACATGCTATTCAAAATGGAGAAAGGAACATTTGTCTCACCATTGGCAAACACGTGGTCTGAAATGTACTTGTTTGAAGGATAAATCATTCACATTTTCATCTCCACTGATCCTCAAAGCATTTTTATTTTATTGGCACCCTTGCTTTTCTGTGGATGACAGGTTTATTAATGGCTTCAATCAATTTAGCTTACCACAAATGGAATCCAGCCAGTTACTAGACACATGTAAAAGGCAATTAAAGGAAACAGGATGCACCTGATATTAAGCTAAAGTGACACAGCACAGGATCTGCATACATTACTACACTTTATTCTAGTTTTTAAATGTTCTTTTAATAATTAAAATAAAATGTTGTTGTTTGTCGTTATGAACAAATACAAGGGGGTCTTAATACCCTCTGAAACCACTGTAAAAGCTGCCATGTTGATGTACTACAGCTACTGTAATATAATTCTGCATCCCCACACATGATTTAATACAGGGAAGGACATCAGGTTGATGTTACTCTGTTCCTGTCACTGCAAGATGACCAAATTTGTGTTAAAATAAAAGCAGAGTCAAGGATGGTGCTCCCTCTGAGTGCATTTTAGTTCTATTGATTGACTCGTGTGAGGAGAAAGGAATCTGTGTCCCCTGACAGCCCGCCCAGTGACATAAATATGATGCCAAAGAAAAAGGCCATCCAAGCGGCTTTGTTCACTAAATAATCGACTCGGTGTAGTGAAAAATACTGACAACAAAGGTTTGTGGTGCAAATGCTGTGAATGCAAGAATTATACTGGGTATGGAAATATGATGTAGCCAAAGGTGGTAACTTACTGTATGTGGCTGAATACAATACTTTTTTTCACAGCTAAATAACCTGATCTCAGTATTGTATCAATTAACAATGACCCAAATTTGTCCCATAATACACCTGGTTATTCTCAGTCTGACGCTGGCAAAAAAAGTAATGCATAATTAGCAATTTAGACCGTTAAACTAAAACCAAATCAGGCAGGCATTTATGTGCCACACCTCCTGTTCTCCAGCAGCAGAACAAATCCAGGTGTTCTGCGATCAGCTTGTCTCAGCGCACGTCACATTCACCCATTTGGAAGCTGTACGATTTCAGATTTGCTTTGTTGCCAAAAGTAGCTCAGCGATGAGTGATGACACACTTAGTTTTTCAGATAGATTATTTTTGATGCATAGCTCCCCATATAACTACACCTTATTTTTCTTTTGCTTTGCTTTATATGATTTTCATGCTAATGCGGTAACTGCTGTGTAATGAGCATTGCAGCCTCACTGAACCACTAGTGCACTTTTATTCTTGGTGAAGGAATAATTCATGATCTTTGGGAGGTACTTTTAGAGGTACTTGTATTTGAACTTTAGACTGGGGCATGCCAGCTGTCACCCCGGCGCCAGTCTTTATGGTGAGCTAGCTTTATGCTTCCTAACTTTACAATAACAAAGTGAGAGTATCTCTTGTACGTTCATTCTGTGTGTTTTTTAAACTTGTATTTCTTGATTCTTTTTTTCCAACACAGAAAACTGAGGTGTTTTTTACCTGCTAACGTTTCGGCTCACGCTGAGCGTTCGCTCTGATGAAGGCTGATGATATAGACTATAGAATGTGAAGTTTATTAATAGTCTCATGAGGCGATGTCTCGTCAACACATTAGCACAGGTGCAAGTATCAGAGTTACTCTATAGTAGTTGGATTTAAACTCAGAGTATCCCTAGATGCCCTAGCAACATGACTACAAACAAATAAAAAGAGTTGCTGGTGATAGTTTGCAGCAATACACCTAATCCATAATCCTACTGACCAAATGACATTCTATTATTCTTCAGGTATTGCTTCAACCTCAACATTGAATTCTGTTTCTGAGTTCGGGCATTTGTGGGGTTTGAAGGTAAGTTATTGCGTATGCAGAGGATTTGTCAGAGCTTATTGACGCCCGCTGTCCCTGCCGTGGGTATCTGCACATAAACCAACAACTGAGCTTGTGTGATAACCTTGTATGCTGTAATGAATCATTTCAGCACCTGGGAGCTTAATCCCTTTATTGATGCATCTTGAGGCTCTCTTGTTTAACCTGATATTAAATGCACTTTAAGAATACTTACCAATGCCAGGTTCAGAAACTAGAGGCCTCGGATCTGTGCACCTGCTTGCATTTACAACTGTGTAGCAGCACCAATAAGTTTTCACCATCTCCAAAGGTTTAAAGAGTTATTGACCCACAGCACGACGAAGACAAGACACAAATTAATGCGCCTATATTGGCTTCAAGCTTCACTGAACAAGAGTGATTATGAAGGGTGTGTGTGTGTGTGTGTGTGTGTGTTACTTATGTTGTGAGGACACAAAGCTGTTTACACGGTCACACTGTCACAGTCACATTTCCTTATGGGGACAAAAGGCATTTCACTACAATGCATTTAAGGGTAAGACTTTATGTGTGTGTCTGTATTTGTGTGTATTCTTTCTTGTAGACATTTACAATGATGCAACATTAGGAAAACACATTTGTGTTGCAATATGCATTGGTGTTAGGTTAGGGTTTCGAATACTGTTATGTAACCTTAATATATCACTATATAATAATAGTTATTTAAACTTTGCAACCTTTTTTGTTAGTGTTTAATATAAGAATACATATATTAATACATGTTACTAATTTTATTTTACGCCATAGACTTAAAAATACTTGACTAACATGCTAACATTTGTACGTCTTGTGGAATACAGTCATCGTCCTGCACCCGTTTGTATATAGGCCTGAGGACTTGTTAAGCAGTCCATTTGATTACTGGTTAAATTATTCCACATCTCTATTTTACATAGACATAAGTAGTGAACATCCACAGATTTGAAAATGTTATGCAGCAATATGCATATACACCATAAGAATAACTATTTGCATTGTCTCTGTTATAATGACTATATTGAGGGCTGCCTGCAGCTGCCATTCCAGCCAGTTTACATTTTCAATGTCACTTCATCTGAGTTTTAATAGACGAAGTGACATCACTAAAATTCAGCTTGGTGTGACCCACATACTGGGAATCTTTCTTCAATGTTGCTAACATTTTTCAAAGAAGTTCTTAAGATTTCAAGGAATACAACTTTGCATCAGGTGTATAGAATTTGTGTGTGTTTAGCAGGAAGGTGGAACAGATATTAATCTCTGTTAAATAGTAAGCTAACACATCAGATATGTAATGTTGCATTTAACTGACATCTGTGATGGTGAGCTGAACGTCATGTGGGAGCATCGGCATATAGCTGTAGTTTTTCTAAAAAGAAAACGTTTCTATTTTGAGTTTTGTGCAAATAAATGTGAATATCTAAGACAGGAAAACATCACACTTTGTGGGATGGGTCGAATGCAGAGAGGACATTTTGTTGTAACATGCAGAAATGTATCAATGACAATAAAGTGGATTCTTCTTCTTAGCTCTAATAGAGTGCACTATAATAAGAGCTGGCTCCAGTGTTTTGGACCTCTGATCCATTTTAATTTAAGGTGGCCAAAACGGTAGCAATAGGCCCTCACACATCCACTCCACCACCCAACACGACCTCAGAAATAAGCGTGATGTAGGCGGCACACAGTGGAGCCGTCTTTTATTTTGAAGTAACGCACTCTTGCCTCCCCAGACAGCGATTTCCATCCCCGCCGAACAACACCCACTCCCCTGAACGCCACATCTCGCTCCTCTCTGTCGCGCGCGCTCGCCGTGTCCCTGCGGTGAAAATTCCTTTTTTTCCCGTCGGCCCCTGAACGCCGCGCTGCTCCCATCCTACGTGAATGCAGCATAAACTGTTGAGGTGATCCATGGCAACAGAGGAGCAGCAGCCAACCGCGGAGTCTGCCCCGCACGCTTCAGTCTCCGCTCGCTCTCCGCCGACGTAGCCTTGTCCGCCGGAGGAGCCGCTGCCGACAGCAGCCGCTGAGACCCGTTTCAGCACCAAGGTGAACGAGCGGGAGCCAGCCAGCCGCCCGAAAACGGCTCCGCGCCCGCGCCAGGTGACAGCCGCCGGGACCCGCACCTCCGCGGTGGTAGCTGACGCTCGTGTGGGTTAAAATGACATAACTCCCACTGTGGTGCCACTACGAGCGGAAGCCACGCGACGATGAAAGCATTTCCCGACGGTCTGTGGGCGAAAATGTGTCCTATTCTGCTTTAAGCTCTGTTGCGTCTCGGGAAAAGTCCGACACTGTCCCAGGTCCCGGTCCTCCCCGCCGCGTCCAGGTCGTCTTTACAGCCCGCGTCTCTCTCAGCATCCCAAGCATCATCGTGAAGATGGCGACTGGGTCGGGCTGGCAGCAGTATTACTGCCCTGCCGGTCAGGGGAAATTCTGTTCATCCTCGGGGTCCAGTGTGTCCTTCCAGACCGGAATCGCCATGGAATATACCCAAGACCTGCACCTGAAGATGAGCAAGAAGATCGCGCAGCTGACGAAGGTAGGCAGCGTTTCTGCGAGGCCTGCTGTGTCTCACCCTCTGCTTCAGAGCCGAAGCTCCCGTTGTAGGGAGCGTCCTTCCGCTTCTTTCCTGTTATTTATTCCCAGTTTTGTCTGTTATTGATGTGTGTAGAGGGAAGGAAACACGCGCCAAACCTTTTCGTCTGTGCTGACATGATTCAAACTTTCATCGGGTTCACTGAGTGGAGACTCACACTGAGCGTTAGGAATGATGAAGTCGCCTTTACAGACGTGCTGTGTGTTAAAAATAATGTGATCGAAAGGCAGGTGAGCCGTGAGCTGTGTGTTGAGTTCCTGGTCGGAGGTCGGAGTGACTCCGTGTTTTTCAGCAGGATGCTGAATCAGGACAGTCATTAATCACCTGCAGCGTTTCGCTTTATTTGCCCAGATGAATTATTCGGGGACCTACATAATTACAACTTTAAATAGGCGCAGCTTTTTCTTTCCAACTTTCCCTCCTGAGAAGTTGGAAATTAGACGTTTTATACTTGGATTTGAATTTCTGTGCTCGTTTGATGAACGTTTCCCTTTTAATATTTCATACAGCATGTAATCTTGACACACGGGAACACTTCTGTGCTGAAATTAAAACATAATTAGCTTCAGTCCTGCAGGACATTACATTTCCACACCAATGGACCTTCTGGTCATTCAGGAATAGTCCAGATGTTTCTTGCCCTGTGGACCATTATTTCATCGCTCACTTGAAAAAATGACAGGGTTCCTACCTCTGCTGCGGAGGAGCAATCTCTCCACTGCCTCCACTTGGAGTCAAAGCACTTTTGTGGCTCCAGTCTGTCATTAACATCAAGCTGACGGTCCACTTGCTTTTTGAAGATGCCTCCTCTTTGCTACTGAAGGGTTTGACACCTCACGTCAGTTGTGTCCTCCAAGGATTCGTTAGTGACTCTAAACTCTCCGCGTGTCTCTTTGTGCTGAGGAAGTGGAGCCTGGGGAGATATTCTTCTCACTTAAACTAAATCAACATGTTATACCATATGTGTAAGGCCTTAAACCTTACACTGTAAAGACTTATGTTGTGAATTGGCTCTATACAAATAAAGTTGAATTGAATTGAATTGAAATTTTGCAGAATTCAGAAAATGTTCAGACCCAGTAAGATGTCTGCCTCTAGATGTCTGGATTGAATCTAGGTTAAACTCTTAGCTGCACTTTTTCTCCAAGTGTAAATGTTTTTTTTTGTTTGTAGGAACTGTCAAATGTACCAGGAAGATGTTTACTGGAAAAAGGAAATCTGTACAAAACATTACAGAGTGTTTCCTTTCCAGCTGTACTGAACCTCTGCATTAATAATGCACAAATCATTTCTTACAAGGGGTGGGCCAGGGGTAGGATGACTGTCTGATAAACCATAACCATGCATTAGTTGCAGATAGTAACACTTTCTGGAGCCTCTGACTGTTTATCCACGTGATTCTTCAGTATAAGGTCAGTTGCTGGGGTATTTCTTTTATATCTGAAAAGGGCGACGGGATGAGAACATCACAGATCACTGGTCAGTAATGGAATAAGAAGAACCCATAGTCAGTGAACTTTTTAATGCCTCTGTGATGCTACACTATATTCTGCTCTTTAAATGGTTCCTACACTGCAAACGTAACTTCCTCCATATCTGAACCGCATTAGAAGCATTGAACACCCATGGTTTCCACACGTTCCCACATGCACATCCTGGGCTGAATGATTTCAGGCCTGCGCTGTCTGAGGATGATGCGAGAGTAATAGAAGCATCTGAATTTTTTATCCCGTATTTAAACTGGCCTACTTCTGATCCAGAGTGTCTTCTTGTGTTGCCACTTGCCTCTTTGCAACTTGTGATTTATTAACATTGATTTTCTTTTTGGTATAAATTTCTTGTTTCCTTGTTATGAATGGTCTTTTTTCCCCATTTCATTTTTGTGGTACATCCACTTGCTTTTTACTTGTCTGTTACTCACCGTGTTGAAAGCTTGATGCTCCTATAACCACTGTGATGCAGACATAGACATACTCTCTATGTGAAGCAGGGAATTCAAACTAAGTTGGCCATTAATGATTCTCCTGTGGCACTGAACTCCTGTGGATTTTTAATGCACGACTTGTTTGCTGCCACTGTTATTTAGAGACTTCTTGCAGTAATTTTTAATCCCACAAAGCTGCTTTCAGGCCCTTTGTGTAGTTGAGGCTCTGCACGGATTTCACTGTCATATTTATTTATTACATTTTTTTGGAGAGCTGCATTCAAGTTCTAATCTCTGATGATTTTGCCTTTGTTGTATTGCTGCTGTCAAAAAAAGGCAAAGTAGGGGTTTGGCTGCTATGGCAACAAGTTTATATAAATTATAATTCAGGGCAATGGCATATAGTGGAAAAAGTGGGCTGAGGATTTTCTTTTTCCTGAAGGAATAAGCCTGATTTTACAGTCCGTCCACAGTGAGTCAGGCAAGTTTCTGGTGGTTGTCAGAGCGCTGAGAAACAGAGGGCAGCATGTCATATTGCATCGTCAGGAGTATCCTTTATAACAAATGTATTACCTAGCCTAGGGTGTGTGTGCGTATGTGTGTTTCATCAGCAATGCCTGACTGACTTTAGTGTGAGTCAGAAATAGACCTCTGAGCTCTCAATGTATTTCTGGATGAATGAATTGAAAGAGACAGAGATGGTGAAATACTGTTGGATGTGTGTGTGTGTGTGTGCGCGCACGTGTTCACGAGTGATACTCAGTGTAACGCTGCATCAGAATATCGCCGTATGAACATTTCACCACCATAGCAGTAAAATGTTGAAGAATGCATTTGGAAAAGCTCCACTAAACCTAGACTCCGTCAGTTCTCTTCGTTGTGCGGCAGACACTGCAGAATCAACCACGTGGGCGTACATAAACAACACAGTTAAAGAACAGATGTATTTATGTATTTTATTTCTCTGAAATAAGCAAAGCTTGACACACCGTGATCCCATCTCACATCGGTGAGTAGGGTACAGATAACACACTGGTCCAAACTGAGTTGAGGTTTGTGGGTGTTACAGGTTCTTTTTCCTGAAACGAATCAAAGTCTCCAGTTCAAATTCACTGGGGGAAGATGTTGTGGGTGTGTCCAACATTCTTTTTGACGTTGTTGTGCACCAAGATGCGGCCAGGTCCAGTATGGAGGACAGACGGAATATAATTTTATTGGCTGGAATGTGTCATGAGCAGAAGTCAATAGCTGCCACTCATCCCAGTGCCTCACATGCACTTTAAAAGGAGAAACACTGCAGTCTTTGTGTGAGAGAGAGAGAGAGAGAGACAACATTCATCTCTACAATCAATAGGGAGTTAAAAAAAATTAACAAAAACATATATCACTGCAATATCTATCATAAATCACCAGGCTGCTGATCTGTGTTGGTGCAGAAGCTGCTGGAAAGTCTGCAGGATGGTTATACTGTGCAAAATGACTTTAAACTCGTGTCCTCCTCATAATATGTGAACAAACCAACAGATGCACAGTGTCAGCACTGGTCTACAGTTTCTACCAGGAGAAGATCTATTGATACGAGGGATGGTTTGTTTCTGCCTTTGCATTTGCTGCCAGTAGCTTCTACTTTTTCAGCAGTAAGGGACTGAGCTGGGCCATTGCTGATTTAGAGATAGTTGTAGATAACAGATTAGCAAACTCAGTTTATAGCATTCTGCTCCAGAAGTATTACAAAAACGCCTCAAACACTGTCGTGGTTAGAAAGTGTTTTTTTTTTTTGTTTGTTTAGTGATTCGTGTTTCCATACCACTGACGTGTGTGTGTGTGTGTGTGTGTGTGTGTGTGTGTGTGTGTGTGAGATGCGATGCCATAATCCAAGGGTGGCAGTGCAATGATCTGTGCAGCCTGGGCAGGGTTACAGAGCAGATGGTCAGAGCAACATGACTCCTAACTTGGGAATAGAGTAAAATAGAGTAGAGCTGATTTAAGAGTCCGATACTGCTCATTCGAAAACGAAGTTGCAGTTGCGCTGCAGTCATATGCCAGTATTTTAGATTTTTTGTTCCTAAAGTATTAATATTTTCAAATTCAAACATTGATTTTTCTACAAAAAAACCTCAAACGTTGCTGCCTCCTTGTGCAGCAGTTACTACTGGTTTGATAGTTACTAGTTTTACCCTAAGCATTATTAGTCATAATAATACACAGTTTTTTCATCTGCTCTTTTGTCCTAAAATGTGACTTAGTGTCTGGGTTATTGAAACTTTGATCATGTTGGTACATTTACATTAAATACATCTAGCAACATCCTGTATGGACACGAGAAAGCACCACTAAAGATTCCAAGAAGAAGTGGTGTGAACACTTTGTTCCTGAGAGCTGAAGAAACAAGTTGAGAATCTAATCTCTAGTAAAATAATCTCAGGAGAATGAACACACAGAAGATTGGTCTGTGTGTGTGTGTGTGTGTGTGTGTGTGGTGGCCTGCTGCTGCTGTGAAGGAGTAGAGCTTATTAACCTCTGCAGGATGCTCCTTCGCTGATTGTCACAATTCTGTCAGATTTCATTAAGATACGCCCACACACTCACACACTCACACACACACACGCACAGAGACGGGCATATTGGCCTGAAGCACTATCCAGTACAAACACATGCCTGTTGATACGGACACATTCACCACATGCACAGAGGCTCATAGATTAGCGCGGCGCATGCGTCGGATTGATGAGTCATTCTTAACGTTTGACCTTGATTGTTTCCTCTGGCTTCGGACCGCTCAAAGACACATTACCATTACTCTTGTCTGGCCTGTTGTTGCTGGCTAGCTGAGAGGCGTTGACTCGCAGTTGACTGTCTCACAGGTATCCTACTGTCTGTGAATATCCAGCTCTCCTTCCATTGTGATGGTTTGTCTGCCGTTTCTGTTCGTACCGTTCTGAGATGTCCGACCTGGGAACTCATTCAGGTGCGGTGTGTTGGTTTCATTGTACTCAGCAGACTGTAAAAGCTGCAGTGAAAGCGGCCTCGCTAATTTACTGAATGACTAATGGTAACATAGGCATATGTCATTTTTAGGGCTTAAAATGACACTTGATGAAGCATATATATATATATATAAATATATATATATATATATATGCATCATCATTTTGTGTCTACACAGACCTAAGTTAATATTCATGACATGAATATTAATTAAATGAATAAATATTATGTAAAAGCGTGCTTTGTACCTGAAAAGACGTCCTCTTTACCCCCCTCTGGTCATCGGAGGAGGGGAAAAAAGAGCAGGTCTATAGAAGCTTTGACAAAGAGAGAAAAAGCTGATTTGTCATCGGCTTTTCCTCCTAAAGGAACCCTCAGGTGTCTCGCACCTGTCTGTTCCTCTCTCATGTCTCCACTTTCTTTTTATATCCTCGGTGTGTGTGTGTGTGTGTGATCATGGCTGTCTGGCAGAGAAGGAGGAATCTGTCTTAGCTCACTGAGGTTTTACCTTGTTCAAAACACAAATGCATGAAGGCCAGGGATGTTTCCTTCAGTGCTTACGAGGCAGCCTGCAGTGTGTAACCCATCACGGCTTTGTCACAAATTGCCTGCAACAAGTCTCTCTCTGCACGGGATGATTGTTCAGCTGCAAATGCTCTCGTGTGACGTAACGGTCCTTCTGGTGGCCATATTGAAAGGCAGCAGCTTGTGAGATACGGCAGCTGTGCGTGGCTGTAAATTGTGGAACCCTTTCTGTGCTCTCCATGCGTGCGTGTTTCACAAGATATAATCATTTTATTAATAATGCATATGATTGATTTTCCTGCCCCTCGTGACCCATAGCACCGTTAGCAGTATAGATAATAGATAAAGAGGAAAAAATGTCTTTTCAATGTTCTATCAATATAATATAATAGAAGGTCTCAGCAATTTATCTACAGTAACTAACTTGGCATGAGGGGACCGGGTTTCTCCTCGGCGTACATTTTAAAGTCTAATCTTCCAGCCAACAGACCAACGGAATTTGATTGGACTACATCAGACTGGGCTTGCTTGGGCTTTCAAAGATGAGTTTGTTATGAAATGCTTCTGTATTCATTTACCAGTTCTCTGTGGGGTGTATGCAGGTAGTGACTGTTAACGTAAAGAGGTAAATATCATAATCAGCTATTCAATAATTCGTTTAGACTGAAAAGTCGAGACCCCCCATCTTGAGACCAGCCCACGCTTAACTAGAATAGAGAGCGTTTTGGCAGACATGGCGCATCAGGATTTTAGCGGCTGCAGTCTGCTTTGACTTTCTCTTCTCTTTTTGGCAGCTGTATCAGTCTACATGGCCACCAGGGACCTGTCTTTACGCGCTGGTTTCTACTGCTCTTCCCTGACGGGAGGGAAAGACAAAGAGTGCCTAACATAACAGTTAACCCTCTTCTAACCGTTATCCTGCGTGTCGTTCATATGAGCTTTTAATGCTCGCAGCAGAACAGCCAGTGGCTTCCACATTAGCCATCTGCTGACAAAGGTGCTTCCTGAATTCATTCACTTGCTGCAATATGGTACGTGTTGGGAAACCTTCTAGAGGCTGCGTGATCTTCACAGTTGGATGTAACTGCATGTTTTTGCACCATGCTCTGTGAAGGTGATTTCCATCCAGCTGTGGCCGCATCTAAACTTCATATGATGAAAATCATTTTTCTACAAGTACATTTTCATTTAAATAATGTTACTTAACTTTAATTTGTTTGCCTAATATCGTATGTATGAACAATTTCAAAGGTGTTTTTACAGTATGATCTGATAATGTGACACTTGAACTGAAGACATTTGTTTGAGCACTCAAATGATCCATAGTCATCCGTATGTGTATGAGTATGTGGTAAAAAGTTAATATATTTAATATGGTTATTTGGTGAGCTCTTCTGGAATTGTTATTTGCCCTTTTCTTTTGTTTTTCTCCTTTTCTCCAATCCCATCTTGGCTCTTTGAAATTGGCAGTCGTGTTTGTTCCTCTCTCCTTCAGTTCTGTTTATCTGTCTGTCCTTCCCTCGAGCTAAAGGACATCCAAACAACAGCAGGGCTTGCTGTGACTTCACCCAGGGCTTGGTCTGTCTTCCCATTAAGATAACATGAAACTGATCCCCAGGACGATATTTGGGCCGTCATGACTGCAAACAGTGACAGGAAGTAGAGTAGGGAAGGAAGTGGGATAATAACCAGTATTTTTCTAAAGGTAATTTAGTGCAATTTGAATCCTCCAAATTCTTAAACTGCTGAGATTTTGACAGTGAGTAAGTGAAAAACAAAAACTCATATCCTCACCACTTCATCTCACGTTGCCATGGAAACATGGCTGTTGAAGTCAGAAATTGTACAAAATATGTCTTTAAAAGCATAGAAAAAACATTTTCACTATAAATTTAACACAGGCTTTTCCTTCACTCCTTTAAATTGCAGAGTAATGGAAGCCTCTGACTTCTCTGACCCTAAACAGACTTCACTGGAGCAAAGGTTGATATCAACCTCAGTGGTAAAAGGGTTGTATGTGTGGGGGTTTTGCAGACATTTAAATCAAATGTTGAATTACCCACATAGCCCTAATTCGTACCTCTAAGTGGCCGACTGATGTCTACGTCGTTTCTCTTTGTTCCTTTATTTCACTTTTATTTTACAGTTTCAGCATGAGAGGCGGTCCAGTTTGGCTAATTGTGACTGGACACAAATGTTAGTCATAATTTTCACAGCTATAAGGCCAGTAGAGCTAAAACTTCCACACACCTTGCAGTTTGAAAACAGTGAGTTAGAGGAAATGTGTGTTTAGAAGCAATAAAGCTCTCTGACGCGGCACAGATTTGATCTGAGCACAGGCTGTGACGCTGTGCGAGCTATTGGTGTTAATACTGCACAATATGTGGACAGTCAGCTTTGGATTTGCAGCTTATTACCACTTGAGCAGAATGCTGGACTGGCTCCTTTACTCGATCTGTCACTTGCTTTTTTAAAATCTATCTGGTTGTTTGTAGGACAGCTCTGCAGGTGAGCAATGCCGTCCTGGCCCCTTTCTTTCTTCCTAAACAGTGCATTGAACAGACATGCGCAGATGCCCGGCGCGTCGGGTTTAGTGACGAGCATGTTTTCCATCACTCCTGGACTTTATGGAGCATTTACATCAACGAACGTGGAACGTGGAGTGGTTTCCTCTCCACGTGTGACGTCTTTCTGCACTATTTATATGTTTGTTCAATCCCATCGTCTAAAATCCAACAAATGATGAGATCACACGCGCCCACACGCATACGAAACAGAAAGGCTGCAGGCTACAAGTGCTATAGACACTGATGCCACTGCTAATGAAATTCAGTGTACTGTGACTGCGAGTGTGAGCACAACAGAGAGGAAAAGACGGGGGTGAGAGAGAGAGAGAGCGCAACCAGTTCCCTCAGGGACCCGGCGCTGTGCTATTCTTACCGCGTCCTCCGTGATGATCACTCCATTCATACATCACATCCTGTGGTGACCAGGTCTGTAGCAGTGTTTTCCGTCATCGCAGCTGAACCCAACAGTTGTAGAGAACGACCTCCAGCCCTGTGAATGTTATCCACAGCATGACTCGACAGAAAGCGGCTGCACCTTAAATCATTTCTGCGCTCCAGCGGTGGATGTGGTGCTGGGAAAAGCCAGGAAGAGGGCTGTAAATGAACTGCTCTCAACTCTATTAGCCCTTATGACCAATCCCAGCTCTCACAACAAGGCTGTGGAGTTGTAATCAGTGTATTCGTTATGTTCCTATGGATATATTAGTAATGTCGCTTCATAAAACCTCTGCTGTGCATGTACAGTGCATTAGTGTTTGTGCTCACGCGTTTACAAATCAAACTCAGTCGTGGCTCAAAGTGCTCCAGGGCCAACAGCACAGGGCTTAGTAAAAACTCATTTATCAGTACGGTGTGTTTCATATAATGAGCCTTTATCAAAAACACACACTATCATATAAGAATTGTTCACGTGATGCATCCCACACATTTCATAGCAGCCTTTCAGTTCGCTCCCATTAGTAGTTATTATCAGTTTCACCAGAAAGTTATATTTTCAATATATGCAAAGATATGTTCCAAATGAGACTGAGCCAATATGCGTTTCTGCTTCGGTAATACAGCTCCAGCTGTTCTGTGACCCTTAAGAGGGCAAGCGGTTGGGCTAATGGTCGGTCGGACAGATAAAGCTGTCAATAGCCCAGAATGTATACGTTACGCATTATTTTCTGCACCAGAAATATTTCCAACAAATATTCAGTGGTTCAAGATGATCACGGTACACGAGTCCCATTAATGCTTATCGAAGTGTAATGGATATGATCAATCTGACCTCTAGTAAAGGGCGAGTCCTGGACCTGCACACAGTTCTCAGGTCGGTCTAATGCTGCCAGATAAAGCAGACTTATATCACAGTGTTAAATGTTCCAGGAGAACAGAATGTACTGTCGTTCTGCTGACACAGACACGTCTTGCAGACATGGCTGACAACTTTTAGGACAAGGGGGAGACATTAGAGTCACAGACAGGGACAGTGAGAAAATATTAAGATGGCATATAGACAAAATACAGTGAAGCAAAGTCTAGAAATATGTAACAATGTGTGAGTGTGTGTGTGTGGTTTAACGTGACTCGTCCTCTTTTTTTTACGGGAGCCTGACTGGGAAGCAGGTGATGGAGTATACCTCAGCACTGAACAGCTGTGGACACCCACAAATACCTAAAACCATCCGAGACTGAGGTCAGGTTGGATCAAGCCAAACATTGTGTCTGTCTTTCTGCGTGGAGCGCCGGATAGATTTGAAACTGCTTTGTTGTTTTTAGCCTCTGGGCAGGGTCGGTGTCAGTCAGGGTTAGCCCATGCAGCGAGGTAGACAGCTGGAGAGAGACGGTCGACTGGACAAGCTGGCCACCACCTGTACACACCAACACACACACACAGAAAAAAAGGAAAGAAAAACAGGAGTCATTAGTCTCAGTTTATGTTCATAAAAACGTTAATATTACATGGCAGAATGTGAGTGTGAGAATCCAGCTGAGAATGAAATTACATTTTGGCTGCTGAGCCACTTTGGGTGGGGCGTTAGCACTGAGAACGCAGGTCAGCATCCCATTAAATGACACTCCTAACAGACTAATGCAAATGTCAGAAGACTTGTGCCCTTTATGTAGCACGGAGGGTGTTGTAGAAGGACAGTTAGGGTGTCAAAGCCGGGAACAATGATGGAAATAAGCAGCAGTAATTAATTATTTTAATTAGACCACACAAACCACATATATGCTATTTCTGAGGGGTTTTGACCAAAGTCCGTCAGGATGAAAAACGACTTCCCTCCTGCTTTCATGACACCTTCTCTAAAAACGCGCTCCAGTCAAATCCTCACTCAAACAAATTCAGCAAACACACAAACTGCGAGACGTCAGTCGTCATCAGAAGAGCAAGCTGAATGAGATCCCATTATCACGTCAGGCTGAGGGTGGATTAGAGAGCGAGGGATCGTAGCTGTGGGCCTGTGCTGCTGGGGACTCCATCTGACCTGATTCTGAGCAACGGCAGCAGCAGCAGCGACGGAAAAACACAATCACACGTATTTCACCTACATGTGGGGTGTTATGCTGTCACACAGAGTTTGCATTAACACTGATTAACATAATATTCAAAGCTTGTCTTATTTTGTTCTTTTTGTTTGCATAATTTGTTATAATAGTAATATAATAGTGATTTCACTTGTCTAACACAATGATGAAAAGTGTGTAGCTCAACAATATAGGGTATCTTTCTTTTCTTTCTAAAGTTAGACCACGCGTGTGCAGTCCACATTTTAGGATTAATTGGTTTCTCCTGTTACAGCGAGTAAAGACAATTGAACAGTTGTCATTTTGAGAATTCGGTTAGTACTCTACAACAACATATCCAATCAATCCCAGCCACTGAAAGCCCCATAGGAGCTGTAGTACTTTCCACTAATTAATGCATTTTCAGGAGTAAACAATAACCACGGTGTCTGCTGAGTGATGACTTGAGTTCTGCGTTTGAAGGGTGGCATAGAGCTAAAAACTTGCTGCTTTAATTGGCTGCATCCAGATGCAGTCATACCAGTTGTTGGGCCTTTGTCTGGGCTTAAAGGATATAACTCTCCTTACCGGCAGGTGGCAATAATCAGGTAGCAGCAGCAGCAGACCACATGTAGGTCTGCAGATTTGTTTACGACTTTACTCTGCTTGGCAGATGCTTTATGCAAAGCGACTTACAGCGAGGGTGTCTGGTGTCTGGCTCAGGGACACACCTGGTGGGGGTTAGACTAGGAGTCAGACGGGGTTGGGACCTTTCGCATCCCTGTCTGACGCTTACTTTACTTTACTTTACTTTGCTTGGCAGATGCTTTTATCCAAAGCGACTTACAGGGAGCTATCGCTGGGTGTCTGGCTCAGGGACACACCTGGTAGGAGATGGATTAGGAGTCAGACGGGGTTCGAACCCACAACCCTTCTTGTGCAGTCATTTGCTGAGCTCTGTTCCACATTGAGGGGTTCACTGCAGGTGCAACATGCTGAATTGGCTGAAAATCTGCAGGCGGAGGTTTGACTAGCATGACGCTTGCAGATGTCCCACCATTGATACGTGGTTGCATTATGGTTAAATGATGATATGTGATAGATGAAGCCGGCAGCTGCATAATATGTGTTATGTCATTACATTACAAGTAAAGATGATTCTTGTTAGTGCGCAGGCGCGAGCCATGCAGCAGCCATCTACACGTCGTCTCTCTCTTGTTCGTCTTTTTCTTTAATTTTT
>JAUMHF010000016.1:12761748-12804926 GCA_032359275.1 Microctenopoma steveboyesi | reverse complement strand
GAGAGCGGCTGTATTTATGGCAAACAATTTCCCTCTGGGATTAATAAAGTGTTTTGAATCTTGAATCTTGAATCTTTCCTGCCATCCTCAATGTGCAGGTTGCCATATTTCATCCTCTCATTGCTGTTGCTGCCTATCACAGCAGGCCGGTTCCGATCACGCTTACATTTTATTGGAGGCTTAACCGAGGCAACTGCTTACTGTCTAAAGGTCACTTGGATAATTCCTGCATGGCGGATAATTGAGAGTGTGTTAGCTTTGAGCTAATTGTGTTCTTCAAACATACATTTCATCAAAACGATTTGACAGAAGCTCACATCACACAAAAATGGCAGCAAGCAACAACTAATCTTTAACGTTATTCCAGTTTGGCCATAATGAAAGATGTGTCCATTATTTCTTCAGCCGTACATGAGATTTATTTTTATTTGTCTCCACCAAGGTCTAACCTGGACTCGCCAGCCTTACAAATACTGCTGTAAATGGACTGTTATTGCATACATAGAAAACTGTAGGTCATGATAGTACAAAGGCTGCTTTCGCTGCATGTCAATAATCGGCAGTATCGGCATGTGTCCTCGTCCATTAACAGATCACCGTGTGGGTGTATAAGCAGGGGAACAACTGGATGCTTATGTTCAAACCTGAAGGTTGCATTCATGCAGTGTGTTTGTGGTAGTTATAAAATGAAGGTTTCGTTAACGCCCTCCGGTAACGTTGCTGTTTGGAGGCAGCAGAAAATGCAAAGTAATGTTATTTTTGCCTTAAGCCTCATCACTCTGTGACAGCTGCCCGGCCGAGATAGGTACACATTTTCCAAACAATTATTCTTAATCAGTGCGAGACTTAATTGGTCGTAATCACTCCCATTAGCTCTATCATCATCTGTCTACAGCGAGTTGTGTTCCCTGCGGCTAGTTAGATAGCACCTGACCGCCAACCTGCCTGCCTGGCTTCCTTAACTCAATCACTGCTTTTAGTGTGTGCGTCACCAGCTGAGATGAAATTACAGGGTTTGATTTAGAAATATGTTCAGCCACTTTTCCCTCTCTGTCTTTCTGTCGTTTTTTCTGCCCCCCCACCCACACACGCACGCACACGCACACACACACACACACACACACACACTCACTCACTCACTCACTCACTCACTCACTCACTCTCCATCGTTTTTTTTCCCCTTTTTATAGAGGCAGCTGTGTCTAGTTACCATGGCAACCTTTGAGATAAGCCTTGCCAATCAGACGTGTGTGTGTGTGTGTTTTAATGTTTAGACCTTTCCTCCTCACCTGTCTGTGCAGTGTGTAATTACCGTCTACCCACTCACATCTAAATATATTGCTACCTTTAACAGGCACCGGTGGAAACTTTAGCTACTGTAGTTCTAGGACAAAGTGGAATCTCGCACACACTCTCACTTTCTTCCGGCCCATTGCTGAGGCTGCTCAAACTTCTCTCTGCATTTCAGGACTAGTAGCTTGAGGGAGCAGACACCAATTGACTTCTAATATGATGAAAAAAATCAAAATCTAAAAACACCAGCAACAACTCTCCAGCTGCCACAACACACAACCACAGCTGACACAGAGCTGGAACCAGTTTGTTGCTCATATTTAGTCTGTGCAGAGTTCAGATTATAGGACAGTTGACAGCTAAACATGTGTTTAAAATGAATTCCCACACTACATTTAATCAAATAAGAACATTTAAATGTTTCACTCAGTCGTTTCATTCTATCAAATAAAAGCAGAGAGTCTGAAATAGGACAAAATGTATAGTGCCTTTGCACTAACATTAAGTATTCCTACTGAAGTAAACAGATCCTCAGTTAAAGCTGCCTGTGCAACCATTACACTCTAGATGCATTAGTACTGGCTGGAGGAAATGCAGCACTCGTCCTCCAGCTACTAAAAACACTGCAGCCCTGCGTTTTAACTGCGTGCGTTGCTGCCAGATAAATAAGGCTGTTTGTGGCTCTGCCATTGTTGCTGCTTATCAAAGTTTTGCAAATATTGTACCTCGCCCCAGTGAATAAAATACACCCACTCGCATTTTTTCCATGCCGCCGTGGCTTGAGTCCCAGATGTAAACAGACTCGGGGAGCGTGCGCAGACCGGTGAGGAGATGATCTGCATCAACACACTCCTACATAGGTTCTACAAAAGCATCTGCTCTCTGGGGCAGTTGGTCAGCTCTGGCTGTCAGTTCTCATCTAACGACTCGCACACACATCTAACACACACACACACACACACACACACACACACACACACACACACACACACACTCTTTTGTGTTGAATATCTTCAGCAGGCTCAACAGCAAATTTGGACAGACAAAGGATATGAGGTCACCTGTAACCCTCCATAGAACCAAGCCTGCAATCACCTTTATCTCCTTTATTTTATAAATATATAATTTATCAGTTTCTAAGTGAAATCCTATACAAACCTCCTGGTTTGGTTTTGAACCACTGACGTTGGGGTTCTAAGAATGAGGCAGACATTATATTTCTATTTTATGTTAACTTAAAGCTTACTCTTCTCTCTGATGTTTGTAAGTAAAGCTACCGTTGTTATTTACTGATCAGGCCCTCTATCATCGACCTGTTTTATCACTTTATAGAACAGAAATAATAATTTATTTATTCATATTATCCTGGGCAGGATCGCACAGCAAATAACTTTACACAGCTAATGTTTTGCCATTTGTTATTTTGAGGAAACAACAGCATTTGCAAGCTTCTACTTGCTTCGTTTGGAATTGTTTCCCTCCTGGACCGGCTGTGACTGTCCCTTTCCCACTAACTGCATGCCTCGCTGGAAAGAAGAAAAAGAAGCTGTGCTCTGTTCAGTGGGGAAAAAAAGAAAAATGCCTTCTCATCAGTTTTATCTGGGCTTGGCTGTGGCACCTGCCGTCTGTTTCCAGGAGTCATGGCATTTTTATCTGCCAGCCTGTAGTGGAGGAGGAACAGACTCTGAGATTAGGTACGAGCTGAATTGTTAGTCACCGTGGTCTGAGATGTAGCGGCTTCTGTGCTGCACATAGACACTATTTATACTGTGATTAAGACCTTTAAAGCTGTTATTATGACACACACAATATGCAATATTGGAAGAAGCACATAACACTGCAAGACTGGAGCTCGAAGACACATTTTAAGGATTATAGTTAGGTTCCCTAAAGAATTCCTATAACAACAGAATTCAGCTCTGGGTTCTAATACTCTGCTTTCACAGACAACTTCAAGAGTTCTCGGTCCTCTTCTGTATTGCTCCATCTGTTTCAAAGACAGAAAGGAAGTGCAAACATAATTAGCTGAAGCTGTTGCATGCAAAGACGGACACACACATGCACACGACTCAGTGTGTGTTTTCGTGTTATGTTCTTTTCATTTCCAGCTGATCAGAGTCAAACGTTCTGGCTTTGAACTGAACGCATGGGCCACAATTCTGCAGTTATCAGCAAAAACCACTCCACCAGAACACACACACACACATATTTATTATTGCTGAATACATCAAGAACATAACGATCATTTGGTCGTCTGTGCAGCTTATTGAAAAAGCTGGGCTGAATGGTCTGAGCGATCATTCAGTCGTTTCTTTGACGACTTCAAGACGAGCATACAAAGAGGAAAAAATGCTGTATTTTCCGTTCCTGTATTCGGTCAGGCTAATTGGATGTCCCCGAGGTTCAAGGAACTCTACTAGTCCAAGGCAGTGTTAGAAAGATGTTGTTGTATTGTTGATGTGTGGGGCTGATAGCCTGTGGGTTCTGTGTCAGTCTTTTATTTAAACCGGCCATTCGTTTTCTTTTCCGTGCACAACTCCAAAACAAGGGTGAACATGCACATCTTTGGACGCCCACATCCACAAAATGTCAAACATTTGCCTGTTTATACATTCAGCTGCCACACTGTAGGACACTGTAGGACAACGTCGGTATTTGTTTGGACTCGCATCTCTCCGGCCATTTTGCGATCTTAGGTATTGGTTGGTGCCAATGTCTGGCTCTTTGGCTCTTTGGGTATTTTTATCATGTACATTTACATTTGTCATTGACAATGATTTGACTCCAAAGTGACTTATATGTGAGGTAGAAGCAAGCAAGAGAGTCCTGTTAGCACTCGAGTGCTTGCACTACAGGTTCGATAGCACGTTGGGCAAGAGTCGTCAGAGTCATCAAGCAGACTCCTCCTGTGGAAACGATGCGTCACCAACATAACAATTCTAGGAAAAGCCGAAGACATTTTATTGGAGAACAGAGCCCAGTAAAAAACTGTGGAGAGGTAGTAGGAGTGGGTTATTTGTCCCTGAGAGTTAAGGTGAGATGAAGGTAGCAGTTAGCAATCGGCTTGATTAAAACATATATTTAAAGATGCAGAAGTGACAAGATTAACAACCCTAACCTTTTTTTTCTCGTTCTTAAACTCTTTTTGGGGAAAAAAAGATAAATCCACTGCTCAAAATATTCCCGCCTACAGTTTGCTGACTAGAAGACATGGGGTGTAAATGACTAGGTGAAGAAGATACTGGTGAACAATAAAGGGAACAGATTGATGATTGACTGAAACTAATTCTTCCAATCCTCTCCGCAGCAGCAGATGATCAACTGCAGCACACTGCGAGGACTGTGGGGAAAACATGAAAGGCTGACGAACACACCAGAGAGATTACATGTATGTGGGTGTGTGCGGGGAGTGTAATGTCTCTACAGGCCTTTTCCCTGCTCCTTCTCCTCTGTGCCTCCGCTACCCGTACGGCTGCAGTGGACCTGCCGGGCGCATTGCATTTAATCTTCAAAAAGCAAAACGGTCGTCTTCTCCCTGTCCCTCCTGCTCTGTTTTGATACCTGTCGCGCCCAAGAGAAATTGTGCGGCCGGATGAGAGCGGGGTGCAGCACAGTTGTGATATGGAGATATCACTTTTGAGTTATATTCAGGCGGTGTTATCTGAAACACTTTGTGGTAATGAGGTGCCAGAGGACATATGCTCCTGTGTGTGTGGAACAGAGTCGGCCTCGAGTTGAGAAAGAGCCATTCAAAGGCTTTAGAAATGTCAGGGTTCATGTTGGAGCAAGAGTTTAACGTTTCGGCTGCACCCGAAGATTTCGGAATCCTTGCTTTTGTTGTTCGTCATGTGGCGTCCTGTAGCTTGATTTCTCCTTCTGTGTCAGTGCTTCTGCAACTGATTGTGTGTTTCAGGCGCTGAGTTAAGCACAGCACGCCCGTTCCTTTTCATCCTTAACACAACATGACTTCAGGGTAATTGCGTTTGAAACATATATATGGTGAGATTAGTGTAAGCCGTTTCTTTTTCTAGTCAAGAAACAAGGTATGTGACAAAGCCAGGTGAGTTCAAATTCACCCAGAAGGGGGGGCGGATATGTTTGCACATATTCAAGCAATATTTAACCGATAATTGACTCCGATTCCTCAGCAGTAGCACGGCTGAGATGGAGACTTTAGCGTCGCCGTTGAAGACTAGGATGACACAGTTGCACGTTGTTGCACAGCTGAGCCACCAGGTCACAAAGCATTTTTGATTGGGCCCATTTCCACACTCGCCTGTCTGCTTAGATTCAATGTTTCAGCTAGAATACCTGGCGTCTAGAACTAGATCTGCAGCCAAACGGCAGACCAGCTGTCCGCACCACTCAGGTTGACATTGTGTCTCTGTAAAGGTTTTAAAATCAGACAAAAGTCCCACGTAACGTGTATTTTATCCCTGTGCATGCACAGCATACTGCAAGTCACATCTTCCATTCACTTCAGGACAGAGTCATTAATTTACACCCATGGCCTCGATGATGAATGATGAAACCTTAGTATCAGTAGAGGTCTGTGTGCATTGTTTTGACTGGCTGTTACTTTAATTTGACTGTCTGAACAAACACCACGGTGCAAGTAGGTCATTTCTTAAGAAGTATTGTATTGATCCTGCCTCTGCCTCTCTTCATGTTCATTTTTGTATTCTGTGGCTCAGTACGTGGGATGTTGTCCAGCAAAAGCAGCACGTGTCAGCACATTTGTGAGAATAAAGTGAAACACCTCCCTCGACCACAAGACGTAGGAGAAATTTGTGGTATAAATAGCCTTAAAGTATTTTCCTCTTTTTGTCCTTGTTGAAGGGGAGTTAAAAAAAAAAGGATCACAGAGGAATAAAACCATATTTCTGCCAGCTTGTGAGTAATGAGCAGACAGCTTGGTGTCCCATGTAAAACAAATGCCTTGCTGAGTACAGAGACAGACAGAAGTGCAGCATATTTAGAGGCTTGGCACATTTTCAGTCAAGATTATAAACGCCATTGTCCTTTTTCAATTTGTAGTTTGGCTCTACTACTTCTTCTACTATACCTAAAGTGGCACTAGATTAGATTTTTTGAGTCAGAACCATTTTATCACACCGGTTAAGCACATGCTGTACTATGCTTTACCCTTGCCAATAATTAAGTTGCCAGATTCAGCTCATTGTGTAGTTTATATTCTAGTGTCATGGTTCGAAGCCAGTGAGCTCTCTATTTCTTACTCGCTTTATTATCAGTGCAAACGACATTTGGTTTTGTTTTTTTTAGGAACACTCCCTCCTAATTAATTTAAGTGTTGAATATTGTACATGTAAGTCTGTGTAATCCTACACACTGTGTGTGGATTAATGATGAATGATTTTTTTATTGTGGTTCCAGTTCTGTTGTTTTCATGCTGGCCTTTTGCGAGCTTGGTCCCGAGGCAGTTGGACAGTTGACGTTTCTGTTGCCTTCGCCGCCTCACTGGGGCAGCAAGCGAGCAGATGGATTGTCAGATTTGTCAGTGCAGAGAAGTCGTCCTCTTTACAAAGTTAAAAAAAACAGCCTCGTCTATATTGGTCATTTTGCTGTGGATGCCAAAATAAGAGCTGATGCTGATGATGGTGGTGATGATGAAGACGATTGTTTGGGGTGGAAATGGGGTAACTAATTTCATTCTGTGTTTTGAATATGTTGTTATGTTAACTGTTCCTCTTTTCAGTATAAATATCTTGGTCTCTGTTCTAATTTCACAAATCTCTCTTCATCCATTGCGGTCACCTGAGGCGAAATTGGCATTTTCTCGGATTAGATATATCAACAGCTGATGTAGAACACATTTATTTTGCTGGCACCTGGCTCAGTCTTTAATGAATCGGGGCCAGACACCAAACTGTGCTGAAGTAAAAAAAATCGATCTTTGTTGTCATTATCTAAAGCAAGCCCCGTCGTTTGCTGATTGCTCCGACTTCCAGCTGACAGGGAAAGTATTTGTGGCTCAGTTTACAGTTTTATCAACCAGGGGGCTGTGAAACAACACACTGTATGAAGGTACAGTGATTATGGCTCAGAATAGATGAAATGTCTTTGTGTTGCCTCAGGAAATAAACTATACGCTATGTGATATGTGGAAGCACGGTTTTTGATAAGTGCTATAATGTCGTGGGAAGAGCCGAACAAAAAAGATTCTTCTGAAATGCTGTTCATATTCTTTTTCTGATTTTGATCAATATTTGTTTTGTTAAGTTTTTTCCCCAAACAACTTTTTTAGCGTTACATGAAATTGAGCAAATTTGTTATATTTCATTTTCTAGTTTTCTAAAAATGGAGAGAATCTTGACAAGAACAGCCGAAATTTAAAAAATGAAGGGTCCGATGGTTGAGTTTCAGGCTGAATGTGCAGGGCTACCGTGCATGGCATCCTGACAAGGGAATTCCATTGCACACAGACCAATAAGACCCTCCATCTGTTCTCTGGAAGCTCAGATTCTAATTGAAAATCCAGTCAAGATGCACAGCCGGCTTTGGCCTAATCAACAAAACATGAAGGCGCTGTAGTATCCATAATGTTTCCATATAGGTACGAAGACTAGAAGGCCTTTGGAATGATGATGGTAGGAGGTGCAGAAGTGGCTCCTACAGGTAAATAACCAATCCAGATTTCCTCCTCGTCTTCTAAAAGTCACCAGCGATGGCCAAGCTGTTCACCACACACACTGTAGATTTAACTGATGGCAGAGAACACACACAGCACAGCGTTAAAACTGTATGTTGCAAACTGATTAATCCTGCCTCTGCTTCTCTTCCATCCATACACAGGAGCTTTGATGATTACACCACGCAGAGTGGAGTGGATACGGGGCTTCCTTAGTTGCATAACACCTGAGATTGAACATGAACAAACTGACACATAAATAGAAGCAACCCTGTCTCCTAAAAATGATGTTACTGTGCCACACTGCAACAAAATGGAATAGATTAATACAAAGGAAGGTTAAACCATATGTCTAAATAAAGTCAATGTAAGTACAACTAAAACTAAGAGCAAAAGTTGAAGGTAAAAAGTCTATTTCAACATCAGTGCAGTCGGTCACGCTGCCTTTGTGAGGGATTTAAGCTTCCTCCACATTCAGTCTGTCCGGCACAGGGATGTGCAGTCTGTAATTCACTAACACACACCCTTCTCTCTGAAACCCCCCACATACTCGCACACATCCACACAGTAATCAGATCAGCGTGTTTTCCACAGAGCCTGCTGGTGACAGCAGGGAGAGAGGGGTGGATGGATGGAGGGGGGGATAAATGATAAACTCTCTCCACTTATTTAATCCTCCGGTTCCCAGTTGTCCCATTCTGCCTCTCTCTCGTAGGCAGGAGCAGAATGGGAGGGGGAAGCGTTTATGCCCAGAGATTTCACCACACTGAGGATGGCCTGTGTGAATTACAGGTGGCAAGTGTTTCTGTTCATCCCTATTTCCAGTTTATTAATTGCATCTGATCTGGGCTGACAGCGACCCGCTTCGTAGCCGTATACAGCAGGTTTGTGGTTGTCAGTTCGTGTTTCTGGCATCAAGTGACATTTTGTTTGATCCCGTTTGTTTAACAGTCCTCAGTGAAATGTTAAAACGTACAGTTTCTTCCGAGAGGAGAGCAGCTTTTTATTTTTCAAGTTGCATTTATTGAACTCCGAGTGAGTCGTGAGATGGAAGTAGATCAGAGAGAGGAATATCAGGATAACTGGGTGGGAAATAAATCCAGAGTAATCAAGTTGCCCTAGTCGACATGTTTCTGGCTGCAGGCCATTGCCTCAGTTTCATCTGTTTGATGCTGTTTTTGCAGCGGCAGATGCAAAACAGCCATTTTTTAAATGGAACTGACAGTTACGCTCATGTTTAGCATTTAAAAGAGGCAGAACATTTTGTTACAGTTCAGTAGATCAGGCATAAAACAGATAATTATGAGACATTTGTGGATTATTTGACTGGTCAAGGTCAAGGTAGAACTTACCATTAATGTTTTAAAGACATTAATAGTACACGACATCCAGCTCCACTGTTTGTAGTGATCACTTTCTGAAACATGGCAGCTACAATAAAGACTGAATCAACTCAGAAATAAAATAAAATTCCAGCTAGTAAAGAAACTCTTTACAGAAGAAAAGACAGAAAGTAAATATGTCCCTGGTTCACTGTAATAAAACCTGGGCAGAGCTAATTTAGAAGCCTGACACGGAAAGATGAAAGGAGACAGAGGAGGATAGGCCGTAATCAACAAGGGTCTCCACAACACACACACACACACACACGCGGGCCACCAAATGTATCTAGGCTACATGCCAATCGAATCATCCAAAAGCTCAGCTGTCCTCCTGAAGGACTCTGATGGTTTTACTACATGCTCTGAGCCGTTTGAACTCCCAGAGACCTGTCTCCTGACCCAGAACTGTGCCCATCTCCTCTGGCCTCTTCTTTCTTTGATCCGTCTTCCTCCTCTTTAATGGAACCACGCTTTAACAGTCAGCTAGGCAACCCGTGAGATGGTCATATTCACAGACTGCACTTTTAAGCCTTTACACGGTGATTTCCTACGGAAACAATCGCTTGTTGACTAAGTGGGGCTCAGTTCAATCCCTGCTTTGATTTGCTTTTCTTACCATAGTAACTATCATACTTTCTATATTATTGATCCAATATTGACTGGAAAAGAACTAGGTGTTATACAGGACAAAGTTTAAGGAGATTTGGAAGAAACATAGAAACCTATGTATCTGTACATATCATGTTATCATGATGGTCACAATGCAGATGATCCCCTTTGAATGTATGTACACAAGCCACCAGTCTGCAGCAGAAAACCATTTGTGTGTGTGTGTGTGTGTGTGTTTATCTTAGTTTGATACCATTGTGAGTCATTTTGGTTGATCTCAGGGCTGTTTCGGGCATAAGACTGGAGAAGGCAGGAGGTATCACCATGGATATGTGGACATGTAAAAATAAAGTGCTGCTCTCTCATTAAATCAGTGCTTACAGTGCTGTAGAATTTGCCTTTTGTTTAGTGTTTGTAGCATTTGATGTGAAATGCTGAAAAGACGACTTGCTGCATTATTGGCTGCAGAAAGAAGACGGAGCAGAATAAAAACATCTGGTTTATTTTCCATTCCATTGTAATGTGTGAACTAAATATTCACCTCTCGCTTTAAGTATTTAATTATCACATTGATAAGTAGACATTCAAACTTTTACTTTATTTGAAGTTTCATTTCATCACCAAGTTGTGCACCAGCTCTAATTTGTGTTGTGTTTGTTTTAAACAAGACATTAAAAATGTCTTGTTAATATATATTAATTTATATGCGAAATACATCATTTATCTGGATTATTGCCAGTAAGTGTTCTTCCTGTAAGGTGGAGTTTATGTCGCAGTGTACCTTTACAATATTTAAATCTTTCCACTTTTCTTAAGGAAAAGCCCGCTAAGGTAAGTATTTTTATTCAAACATCTCTCGATTTATTCAGCAATTTGTCAGAAGCTGAAATGCATTTGCATTGTTGCCTCCTCCTCTGTCAACAGCATAGATTCTAACAAGCGAATCATAACTTTGTTTTCTCAGTTCAGAATGAAAGTCCTGATTCTGTTTATCTGGTAAAATACCAAAAGAGCCGATCCAGTAATCGCAGATTAAACTTTTAATTAAGACCAAACTGTTACTCATTTGCTAAAACCCATCTCAGCAGCACTGATGCTTATACCACCACAGAACATCCCATAATTAGCTGGGGGATTTAGGTGCACCTTAAAGTTTAGCAGATCACAGCTACGCATGTTAATTAAAGTAATTAGGCCTCCTATCGCTGTCTCTGCTCCGTTAAAGTCACTCCCACCAAATGCATAATAGTGAGGTGGTGAAAATGAGATGGATGCAGCACGTTGCACATGTGCAGCGGAGTCTGTGGCCGATAGCAGTTTTAATAAACGTTGAATCGTGATTCTTCTCGTGAAACAATCATAACCCTCCGTACACGCTGTGAATGGACAGTGTAGCTGTCGTGGGTTTGAACTAATGCCGAGCGGGTTTTATTAGTCTAAATGGCTCCCCCTCAAATTGTTTGTAGATTTTTGTCTGACGTGCACAGAGCTCCTTCACAAAAGAGATCGTAGTTACAAAGAAGTTAACTAATCAAAGGATTTATAAACAGTGAATCAATTCGTTTAGAAAACAGCAGAATTCATTTCTCTGCAAACAACTGGGTTGGGTTACAGCACCACCACCACCACCCCCCCCGGCCACCCTTACGAGGACGAGCGTTTAGGAAAACGGATAAATGGAATCGATTTCTTATTGCAGCATTAAACACAAACGAAATCCTGCACAACTTCAAACTTGAACAAACCACTAACAGAAGAGCTGCAGGCACCATTCCAAATATAATCACTCCATGTCCTTAATGCTTTGGGTGTGAAATAAATCTTCAGTCTAAAGCATAGATTCAGAATTATAAAGTCTATATTTGATACAACGCACAGCCTCGCTCTCAAAATTAGAAATTACCTTTCCAATTAGACAACGATTAAAAGATAATGAGCATAAGAAGATGATGATAATTAGCTGCTAATGTATCTCGCTTCAGCTCAGGAGGCTTTTCCACTCACGTCTCCTCATATTGTTCATCCGAGTGAACAGACATGTCAGAAATACCAATAAGATGTGATCTGGTAGACATACAGGTAAAGATTGTATTAATATTTATATTTTCATCATCACGTTGAAGAGCACCTTGGGTCTTTTCACCAACCACTGCCCACTGTGTTTACTGTCAAATAACAGACACTTCTGCATCACAGTTGGACTCTTGGAGACATAGAGAGTGTGTTAAAATTGCATTACGTTACCCACTGATCCCAAGGCCGAGAATTAACCAACACAACAACACAGAGCCTTTTTATTAAAGTAATAAACTGAACAGAAGGAAAACACGACAGATTTTCCCATCAACAGCACAATAGTTTGGTATGCAGCGGTAATGATGAAGTTAATTGCTTGGTAAACCAGTTTTCCACTAACCTGACTACCCTGTGATACAGCCCCTGCTCTAAAAGGGTTCTGCCAGCAAAACGGCACATCAACCATTGTTGCAGCAATTAAATGCTGCGGCTCCCTGTTGCCCTTTTTCTACACAGTTAACGATTTCATCCCCAAGTGTGCAGAAATCAATACACTTCTACCAACATACAGTCGTTCATATCAGCAAGGCTTTACCTTCAAAACCACCAAGTTCTGTGGAGTAAAACTTGCAGAGGTTCATCCACACACAGACAAATAATCAGTTTTCCATTAAGTTTGCATCATGAGCAAAAAAAGGGCTGCACCTACAGCGGCGGCATGAAGGGAAAAGTTACCGAAAGACACGTTAGATATTGTTTGTTATTTCTTACAAAAACATATGTTTTAAACCAACAATAAACAACAGTTGTAGGTTCCGTTATGTTCTGAGATTCTTCTTTTCTGGGATTGTTTTATACCTTGAAACAGGATAATTATGCTAATTATCGATTTAGTCAAACGCAGACTTACTGTTTGCCTGTTTCCAGTTTATATGTGATATATGTGATTCTATGCGACGAACAGACCTGCACATTCTTCATCACTCTCTTTGTCCTGTAAGTGCTCACACTAAGACAAAGCTCTACTGCCACAGGCTGGGAAATGACTACAGGAGAGTGCTAAGGTAGTGAAAAGGCTGTCGTTAGACATGGTCATGATCATCAAAGTCTCATTAGCCGTCAGTGAGCTTCGAGCTGAGGACTATGTAATGTGTGTGTGTGTGTGTGTGGGGGGGGTGTATCCAGAGGGAAATAAAAGGAGATTTCAGTCGGTTTGTCGGGAGTCATTAGACTTTTTGAAGTTTGTGTCATAAATCTGGATCTTTTCATTTTTTATGCTGCTCGTTGATCCTTCGTATTGCCAGTGACACCAGTCCAGGGGACACAGAATAGCACCGTCCATGATTTTTGCCTTCAGGTTGGATGTGAACAGTGTTTGGTTAGTTCATTTTTGCCTTTAGCATCTTTTATCCTCCCGATTAGCTCATAAATTACAGTACATCACAATAAAACCAAGCCTCAGGTAACCTTAGGTTTTACTGGGATGTGCTGTAGGAGAATCCAAGCGCTATAGTAAGAGGAAATATTTTACTCCATACCACTATCTTGCAGAATTATTGGGCACGTTTCTCCTCCTGAATGAAGGGTAGATTGACTGGGTAGTGCTGGCAGTGGACAAAAGACAACAGACTGAAAATATAGCTCTGTGGTGATTTAAAGTGACAACGAGATTTGACTGCATTTTTGCCTCGATTGCACAACATGAGCTTGTGTTTTATTACCCAATTAAAAAGATATGGCTTACCTCTGCATCGCACCACAACCCACTGCTGTTGTTGAAATGTTCTGCAGGGATTTTGCTTTTATTCTGTCGAAGCTTTTGTGTTTTTCATGGAATGTCTGGTCGTCGTATATAGGGCACAAATAGGACGATGTTGTAAGATCACATTCTGTCTTTTGACGTTTATACTTGTCTTTTATTGGGACCTTAAAGTCTGATCTTCTTAAAATACAGAATAGCAATAATATTTTAAAAGGGTTAAATGTAGTCTTTTATTTCTGCACTAATGCACAGTAGCTGTCAGTTTTTCATGCAGTTCCAGTTCATTGAATTTTCCTTATTTTGACAAACTAAAGACATCAAGAGTACAATGCAGAATACTCACTGTCTTCTTAAGTAACAAGTATTGTAGGGAGAAAAAGTAACAACAAAGGTAGGATTGCATGGAAGATTAAATAAAAGTTTACACAGAGAATAACAAAGCTCAAAAGTACAGTGGAGGTTAAGAAGTGAAGAGAGAAGTGAGCGGCGGGAAGTAAAGTTGAAAAAGCCACAATTCTTTCTCCAGCTTTTCCAGTGTCTGACAGCGGAGGCATATTTCATCGAGCAGCTAGCAGGGGACTCAGCTGTAGCGCGCCTGGTGAAAGTCTCTGTGAGTTGCTCAGCTGTGACTTTCTCCCTGCTGACGGATGGAATTTGTGGCATTTTGCTGTCACCTTATCGATCTGCGCGGTATCACTGTCATTTATTCAAACTCCTCCAAGGATATCAACCCACTGACCCGAAGAGAAGGCCCCCGCTTCCTCACTCTGTCTCCTCACATGCTTCAGATGCTTGTATGTCCACATGTGACATTTTTGAGCTGACACTTTTTCTTATTAATCAAAACGTAGTCTCGTAAACAATTATAGGAATTAAAAATCATACTATGCACAGCTTTGAACAGTAGGAGTCATCACTATATTTTGGTAATTTTTGAGTAAAACAACTACTTACGTGAGGGGAAACTAACCTAGAGGATAAACTTGTGACCACTCACCAACTTACCTCACAGTGAAAAAGTTCTTGACTAAGCATCGACTAAACCTTGTGGCTTTTAAGGCTGTGTAAGAACTGTCAGAGAGAAAGAGTTAAGCTTAAAGTCCCCAACAATGTGTGTACTGTAGTACTCACCAAGTACCTAAAGTATGTGAATACACATACTTACTGTATAATAGTTAAAATACTTACATGACTCATGTAGATAAATTCTTGAGATAAATAACATGAAATTGAAATATTATGAACACTGACCACGTGTCTGCAGCCCACTTTTGACACATTGATGCCTTTAAAGATGATGTTTGCTTTCACACTTGTCTATTTGTTGGACACGTTACGTCGATAAGTTTAGACACTGGGGCATTCATTCATGAGGTTCCTGACAGTGCTTTTACTGTGTAGATGTACAGCTGTGATTAGTGTATTTCATCTGCAGAAGTGTGCCAGGGACTCATGGGATGTGATGGAGATTTTAGCTCCTGACTGTTACGTCTGCACCATTCACTTACTAAGCTGATGAGACACTGAGCCAACTGAATAATTTAGGCGTGTGGAGGAAAAGATGTTTTATTTTGGGGCAAACTGAATTTCCTCAGCCATACTTGGCTCCCAGTTTGATCTTAGATGTTTTGTTCTTCATTTGTGAGCAGGCGAAAGCTGTACAAGACCTACAATAATAATTTGGATTGGAAGGGTCACTTGATTTAACTTGAAAGGGTCACGTTGCTGTCTCCTTTCTGCTTCCGTTTATCTGCGAATGCTCTGTCGGTATATCAGTCGATGTCCAGTTTCATTCACACCATCATTAGGTCACAACTTAAATTGGTTTATGAATCAAATGAACAGCAAAACTCATTCCCATCAGCCTCAGTTGGACTCACCAAAAGGTGTGGTTGTAGCTAGGGTGGTGAAAACGGGACCATCAGTTCAAGTCACCAAAAAAGGCTTAACCCTAACCCTAAGTGAAATTATTTAGATGAATTTTCTCAGTGAATTTTTCCAGAATAATTTGCTAAGATGTTATAATACTAGTTTAATGAAAGGAAAAATATTAAACAAAATATAAACATAAAAAGTATTTAGGAAACATATCAAGCTTCGAAATGGTAAAATATCATTACATTTAACTTACTTAGCTTCTCTCTTTGTGTAAAACTCTGTGGCTCTCACTGTGTGTGTGTGTGTGTGTGTGTGTGTGTGTGTGTGCGTGTGCAAGGAAATAAACAAATAGGAGCCAAAGAAACACCACCACTTGTCAAAATAAATCCTTTATCACTTAGCAGACATGGCAGGGCATAAAAAGTGGATGTCATTGTTTCTAAGAAAGCTTTTGCCTCCCTTTCTCTCCCCTCTTCTTCTCTGCACCCCCTTTACTAATTCCATTGAACGTCTCTGGCCCAGAGTAAACAAAGACTCTTTAGCGTCACTGCACGGTTCCGTTTGCTGAATTATTGACTTGCTTTTTCAAGGAGGAGGCGCATAGCTTTGTTTGTCGTGGCAGGCCGAAGAGCTGGGGGAAGAGTGTCTCATGGTTTTTCATGCAGACATGTAAAACCCATTTCACCCCCCCCCACCCCCCACCCTCTCTCTTTCTGTGTGAGCAGGGATCACTGTGCTGTCAGATTATGGCTCTCTGGATGGCTGCATGTATTTTTGGGGATGGATTTAAAGGTCAATCTCATGCACAACAGTTTACTTGTGATATTTTTATCCCCAGCAGCACACGATTTCTAATTTATGACTGTGGGGCGTCACTGTTGCTTCAGAGTTAATACTAGAAACATCAAACGCTGGGAGGTTTTCTCCTGAATGTACAGTACGAAGCTGTGGACCAGCCACGGCATATGCAGGGCTGCAGCTTATTATTAATATAGTAGTTATTAACATTTCTCCTCTGGCTTCGTGTCCTTGCATTTGATCTGTTATGAGCTGATTTGAGGAAAACGTGATAAATGATTGATGTAAAATGTGACAAGGGTTTTAAAACATTTTATCTAATCACTCAAATAATTTATTCATTTATTAGAGTGCTTAAAAATAATAAAAATCATCTTGTCTTACCTTACCTTAACTATAAACCAGTCCAAATATATTTTTACGGCATCCAAGAACTAGATATAAGACACCATGAATTTACCCCAAAACACAGAAGAACTTAAAATATATATTTATTCTTAATAATATTATATTGTGGGGATAATGAACATTGGCAGCTTCATCCTGAAAAACATGAATATCAGCATTCTTATTAAACAAAATATATTACACAGCAGTTTTAACACAATCCCTATTGCTTAAACCCAAACTCTGAGATGTGTATTCAGTTTCGTCACTACTGCAGCACCTCCTGATTATGTCGATACATTACGGCTAATGTGTTTTCCTTCTTCTCCGTTGCAGGTTATCTATGCACTGAACACAAAAAACGACGAGCATGAGGCAGCTATCGCCACTCTGAAGGAAGCCCATGAAGAGGAGGTGCAGCAGATCCTCTCTGAGACCAGAGAGAAGATCCTACAGGTTCATCTGATCTTTAGATTTATCACTAAGAAGCTGTTGTCTCACGCTTAAATTCTGATCCAGCTCCCCCGAGGGAAAGTGTTCCTTCTACTTCGAAAAGTTCACTTTCTTCATATTCATATGCAGTTTAAATGCGAAGAGGACATTCAATGCTATTGATTCTTGGTTTTTCCAGACATTTAGATGGAAGCGAGTTCACAGAGAGAGAGAGAGAGAGAAAGCAATTCTGTGGATGTAAATGAGCATGAATTTAAATAAGTAATGTAATCAATCTCTGCTTCCTGGGAGGAATAATTAACTTAATATAATTACATTTAGGCATAATTGACATCTCATGAGTCATAAATAGTGTTTTTCTTTTTAAATACATGTTTTGGTGGAGACATGTGTCAGATGACGCGTGTGAATGGGCTTTCGCTTATTTAGGGTCTAATATGAGGAGCCAACGGGTCTCTTTAGACGTTCACTCCGTGTGGTCAGCAGGTGACACGTTCACGCCAGTCAATAGAGATGAGACAGTGTGTCTGTACATCTGTGAACTAAACTGCAGAATTCCTCTGTAGCGTAGCTGCACACCATCACACGGCACCTGATGTCACATTCAAAGATTTCATCAATATTTTATTAACTAAATATGAATAATTTAGGTCTATATGCCTTCATCCCTAATGGGAATTATTTTCTTCCCTACCAGCAGTGCAGCTAAGCCTGAACATATGTATAGATATTTACATGTCACACTTCTCCAGGCTGGGACTGACTTATGTTTCAATATTCATGTACCTTTTAATTCAAAACATGTTTCCAGTGATTCTCCAGATACTTAGCCATAGAAGCTGATTTCATATTTCTGAAAACTAAATGAAGATGCAGATGCAGCATGCAGCATGCATAACTCAGCCCTACACGTTTGTTTCAGTACAAGAGCAAGATCAGCGATGAGATGGACCTGAAGAGGCGGATTCAGTCTCTGGAGGAGTCCATGGAGCTCCACGAGAGGATGAAGAGACAGGCGCTGGCTGAGTTCGAGAGCTACCGTCAGAGGGTGGAGGACATGCAGCTTTGCACTGAGGCTCAGGTAGCCAGTGGAATGGTTGAAAGTGTCTTTGTTAAGAGACAGATGTGCCCAGCAGGGTGCTGCAGTCACAGCTGCAGGTGATCAGTGCTAATGCTTGTTTTTTTTGTCCTGCTGGGAGGATGGAAAGCATCACCCCTGCCTTCGTTGCAGGACTCTCTGAGGCTTCATTTCTGGATAGATATTTGTATCCAACTGTATCTAGGTCAAATGCCAGTGATATTTGAACAGTAGCTGTCAGTCACACCATCCACTTATTCTGCTCTCAACCTCCTCTGACACCATCTTTTTGGTATGCAGATACATCTCCGTGCTATTTGACTCCAGAGCTGGTTGAGGACTCTGTTGCACTAAATTCATAATTCAAATGAAATGTGTTAAAGTACCAATTACAAATTGCACCTAGTAGTTTGTCACTGATTGTGTAATTATCTGATGCTTTAGCAAATTAAATGCAAATTTCAGGCTGTGCGGCCTAATTAAATGTAAGACCTTAAATCATGTAGATGTGGCTGTGACGGGGGGCTGTAATGCAGGTAACGTCTCATCATTGGTTCTTCTTCATAGACCACCAGATCCCATCTAAAATCTTCATTACTGCTGACATGATACATTAATGCTTTTTGAGGTATGGGGGTTTTTTATATATGTTTTGGACCTTGACCTATAGCAAAAGGTTTTTTCTGTGTTTTCCAGAGCTAATTCAGAACAGGCAGGTTGGCAACCAGAAGGTCAAATCCCCCCTGAGCCAGTAATTCACCACCTGTCCTGGAGATTTTTAAAAAGTTTACCCAAGCCTACAACCTCTCCTTTATTCTTGTCTCTTTTGGCAGCACACGCAGCGTGTGGTGTCCATGTCGAGGGAGGTGGAGGAGATGCGACGGTCTTTTGAAGACAAGCTGCGTACGTTCAGCCAGGCCCAGACCCAGTTTGAGCAGGAGAAGAAGACTGCTTTGGAGGAGCTGAAGGCCCAGCACAGACAGGAAATCCAGGAGCTCCTGCGCAGTCACCAGAGTCAGAACGCAAACTACAGTAAAGACCAAGAGAAACTGGGACAGCTCCACAAAGCTGAGGTAACACGCTAACTACTGCAAAAGTAGAGCAGCTCCTGAAAACCAAAGCAATGCACTGAAGCAGTACATGAGGCCCTAAAGAAAGTGGGTCAGTAGCGATTACTAAGTTAGTAACTGTTTCATTGACCTGCTTCATCAACCTGGAGCAACACAAGCCGAACATAAAATGTATGTCGGGACCACGGCATCCACAAGTAGCTTTATTTCTGTTATTCTGTTTATTGATTGTTTCTGACTCTCCTCAAAACCTTTCTCTACCTGTTACAATGCTTTTCTTTACAGGTGGATTCTTTGACAGAGAGAGTGGAGGAGCTCAAACAAGACAAGAAGAGACTGGTGGAGGAGTATGAGGCCAAACTCAGCAAGGTACTGCAACAGCCCCGGCCTAAACTGCTATGTTGTCTGGAGTAAAATGGACTAAAGGCGACATTTATGAGTAGGAATTCCAGACAATTGCATTTATTGCCACTCTTTTGTTGACCTCGCTGAAAGTGAAGGCTGTGATGTGCAGATTGGCGTACAACAAACAGCAGAATGGCACATTCTACGAAGCTATTAATTTCAATAAACACATCCTCGTTGACAGGGAACACTGTCGGCCAAATTGCTTTGGCTTCTGTTCCCGCTACTTGAATCTTTGAGCGTGAGATTGCATTATGATGAGAATGCTTTTCAAGCTGCTCATAATGCAATCCAAATTTTCACGAAGAAAGCGGTGGGTTAAAGGAACAAAACGATAGATTAACCACAGTGTCCGTGCTCGAGGCTTGTCGCTTTATGTTTTGTGCTACCATTAAGCTATTTGGATTTGGGCGTTTTCCACTGTGATGGATAGCTTCACACCCGTTTGTCTCTCACCAGGCTCAGGCCTTTTATGAACGCGAGCTGGAGGCCATGAAGAGAACCCAGCAGCTGACTGCCGACAACTTGTTGGCATGGAAACGTACAGAAGCTGAGCTGCGGCGGGAGTTTCAGACTCAGGAGGCAGCGCTGCAGAAAACCCTCGGAAAACTGAGAGCCGAGCTGGCGAGGGTAACGGATGAAGCACGGGAAAACCGGGAAAAGTCCCACAAGCTTCAGGCGTCGCTGACCACTGCTGAGAGCACCATCAAGGTGAGTCTGAGCCCCACATGTTTTCAACAACACCCTGTAATGTATTTATTATATTCCGGTCATATTTGGATGTGGCCTGGTAGCTGAGTGGTTAAGGCAGAGGGCTGGGAAGCAGGAGCCCTGGGATCGATTCCCAGCTGAGCCACCCAGCTCATCCCCAACACCAGGTGTGTCCCTGAGCGAGACACCCAGCGCCAGCTCCCCAAGCGCCGCCTGTGGCTGCTCACTGCTCCCCCCAAGGGGGGATGGGTCAAATGCAGAGAAGAAATTTCGTTGTAACATGTGAAAAATGTATCAATGACAATAAAATGGATTCTTCTTCTTCTTCTTATGCCTACACAGTGTCCTGTGTAATATCCCCATGTTCTTTACTTAACCTTTTTAATGATTTCCACTTGGGAGGGGGAGCTGAACTGAGCTTAAGATGGTATCTTTGAAAAACATACACTAATATATTGAACATGTGACGACTGCATTATATTAACATTTTTACTGGAATGTGAAAGACACAACGCAGATTTTGCCTTTTACCATTTGCACTGTGAACAAGTAACTGTGTAGTCTGTGCTGATTGGCCTCAAACACCCAGTCTATCGGCTCAACCTATGAGCCACTTAGCAGCACACACACCAACCATGTCTGCATGAGTGTGCCTGTGTAGCAGCTCTAACTCTGGCTATAATAGACCTCACAGATCCTCCACTGAAACTTTTAAACTCAGTTCTTTGTGTCATTTAGCACATTCACCTTACACATTTAATCCTTCAATTCAATTTAGTTCAGCTTTATTTATATAGCGCCAATTCACAACATAAGTCATTTCAAGGCACTTTACAGTGTAAGGTTTAAGACCTTACACATTCTATAAATATATACAGAAAAACCCAACAGTCCCACTTGAGTGAGTGCTGAGGCGACAGTGGAGAGGAAAAACTCCCTCTAATAGAAGAAACCTCCAGCAGAACCAGGCTCAGGGTGGACGGCCATCTGCCTCGACCGGTTGGGGTTAGTGGACAGAGGAGAGAGAAAAGAACAGCAGGTAACACAGATCACAACATTAGCAAGGAGCAGCAGACGAAGCACTTGCAGGTTGGGTGGACCAGCAACCACAGCTTCAAGGTCAAAGATACCTGAGGAGAGAGAATTCAGATAGAAACTCAAGGTAAGGGGCAGGAGGACAGTAGACAATAACAAATAAAACTGTTTTTTGATTTTTCCAGTTTGGATCTGAGAGACTAATAGTGAGGCTCTCAAATGAATTTTAACTCTATATAGATCTGGGGTTAATTAATAAATTGGAGTTGTAGATTGCTACAACTCCTCCGCCTCATCCTGTGATTCTGGGAATATGATAATTAATATGACACCACCTAGGCAGCCAGCGATTATTAAATAATGATTAAAAATAACTTTTTACACTGTTGTTGAAAAAGTAGTGATGCTGTTTATTTCTGCTTCACATTTTATTTTGAAATTCTACTTGAGAAGACTCTCATGGTGATCATCATCATCATGGAGAATACCGCTGACATGTGCTCCAGGGGAATTTATTAAGTAGGTCTGTTGTGTTGTTGCATGCTCTGAAGTTTGTGTGAAATTATCAGTGACTGCCCGGAAAACAGGAAGGGGTCCCCCTCTCTGTGTTCCTGACAACACGATCGAGGTCAGCAGTGACTTAATGATTTCACTAGTAATTAACCCAGATTCAACAAAGACTCAACAACAGAGCAACATTGCAGAGAACTTCTTGACAGCTTTTCCAGATCTCTCATTGGATACAACATAGAGGACGAGATATCAGAGGACAGAAACAGTTTGATTCTGTCTTTTTACAGCTTTTCATACAGAGTGTAGTGTAGTGTGTTGTGTTGTTGCTAAGGCGATATCATAATAACAACCTCAGTCTGGCTGAAACAGTAATAGATTTTAATTTAATCGTGTTATCTCGTGATGATACCCTGTTATGTTATGCCTGCTGCCTTTATTCAGTAATTATTTGGTTTCCATAAGAGTAGCACTTTGCTCGAGTGGGCCGACGTTTTTTCAAACTCACTTCACGAAATTTCTTTTCACTGTGGAAATTTTAAATATTGCACCAATTCAAATTAAACTCAAACTTAATCTCCAAAGTAACAAAAGCAACTGATGGCTTGGAGTACTATTCATAACTGGCTATAAGAACACACTCCACTCCATGTTAACTGTTGCTGTCACAGTCCTTGCACTGAATACTTCACTCTCAGATGAGGCTCATCTAGACTGCTTGTTGGACGCTTGTAGCTAGAGCAAACAGTAAATCATATAGAACACAGTGTTCAGTAAATTAAGTTTTAGTGTGGTCAATTTAAGATGACGGACAGATGTGAGGCAATGTGTGTGTTTAAATATTGTGACGAGGAGTGAGTTCAGTGTAATGACTAAAAGTCTGTAGCAGTGGGAATCTACTTTTAAATCAAATAAACCAACTGAGATCGAGTAAACCATGTTCAGGTCTCAGACATACAGCTGTGCGTCGTGAGGAGACTGTTAGGACTTAACCTAAACCTCAGTGGATTGACCCCACAAACATGTACTGTTTTTACATTAGTAGGAAAAGTATTAAAGCAAATCAGTGATCTGCTGCACTGTGTGAGCTGTTCCTTTGTTGGCTTGAACACACACATTGTCCTTTAGCGTGAGTCAAACCACACTCACTGTCCTGCTGCCAGTAGCACTGACTATTGTTATTAATGCTTGGCCGAAAATTGCAAATATACTCTTTTATTGCTGCCTGAGGAATGCTTGCTAAAAGGCATGTACAAAACTGAGACCTACACACTAGGTAGGGTGTTACAGGTGTTACAGAATCACCCCACACCTGAAATGTCCTTTAATAAAATAGTCTGTGATCTAAAAACTGCTTTTAAAAAGTCCAGAGTACAAGAAACACAGAAACACACATATCTGCTATCTGTGAATTTCCCCCTGGTCATGAATAATCTATCTATGAATCTGTTGTTCACAAAGTGCAACTACCTGCCTCAGCAGGGAAATCTCACACACACACACACAGGTCTAATTTGTGTGAGACCCCTCAGTGGTTAATATCATACTAAAGTTTCATGGTCTTCGCTACAGCAGCAGTAATTAAGTTTGAGGCAGATTTTTTGATGGGATTGAAAGATGTGAAATTGCCTCTCATGAGTTCTTACAGAGTGCTACATCACACAGCTACTGTGGTGTGTGTGTGTGTGTGTGTGTGTGTGTGTGTGTGTGCCGCGCCTGCATGTCACATCCGTCCCTAGTATAGATGTTATTAACTGAACAGCAGTCATCAGCGTTTAGAAGTAATACTCCACCAGTACGCTTCACAAACCACCTGTGGATACCTGAGGCGTCTGAAAGCTCCAACTGTTGTCTACAAGTAAAAATGGATGTTTCCTTCATCCATATTACCGTGGCAATATCTCAGCGTCTGTTTCTTTTCATTACATCAACCCTTCCTGTCACATTCCTCCTTTCAAAGCTTCTCCATTTCTTCAAATGTGAACAAATACAACGCTGGTATTATCAGCATCCTCACAATCAGAAATAACCAGCGCATTTACTTTATTTCAAGAGTTTCAAGAGTTTATATTAGAGTATATAGGTTATAAGAGTGAAAGCCCGGACACATTTTCCCTCATGTTGGTATTTAATGAAACGTTTGAGTGAGTTTGACCGTTCTTCTCAGTTACTTTGTTCTCTCTGAGGATGCTTGTCATGCTACTCGGACATGGCTGCCATTTGTTAACAGAGTTTTTGTTGGCTCTCCTCTTTTCTGTGTTGATTCGATTCATCTCCAGGACTTAACCAAGCATCTGGACGAGGTCACTCAGAACTCAGAGATCGTGGAGATCCGTCAGAAGGAAGCTGAGTGTGAACTAGAAGCAGCCAGAGATCGAGTTCAGCAGCAAGCAACTGAAATACTGCTCAAAGCCAGTAAGCTCTCTTCTCCTCTGTGCTTCCTTTTGTGCAAACATATCCAATAACACCTCCTCTCATTTTCTCTGAGGCATCAGGGCCTACAACACTTCACTGGCATGTTGCTGTATTTCCAAGCAAATGATTTCCTTTCTCATTTCCTAATCACTTCTATCCAATTTAAGGTGTGTGTGTGTGTGTGTGTGCGATGGATACATCACTTCTTCAGAACTTTGTGCTACAATTTGACATAAACATTACTTGTGTGCAATAGCACACATTAACTTCTATCATGCCCTCATGCCCAATGAGAATTTTTTATCACTTTCCACTGGAGCTACTTTCTTACTTTGAGAGAGACAACTGTCACGGTTCCATTTAGCACCAAGTGCAGATCATAACTCCTTATTTATTTAAGTTGTAAGCTTTGATTCTATTGGTTCTTTTTTTTTTATTTTAGAAGAAATTGTGATCAAAGTGGAGACCTAACAATAAGGCGCTAACTTGTACTGTAAACAGCACAGGACATGCAACCAGTCAGATGCTCAGACAGGTTTTAAAGAAGTAATGCAGAACCGAACCAAGCGAAGGCCGTCCATTTGGCCGGTGATTGTTCTCATTCAGTGGCTCGGTCCTGTCATAGGTCAGATAAGCAGCCTGCAGGCCACCCAGATGACCCAGGAAGCAGCCATCAGAGACCTGGACAACGAGCGGAGTCGGCTGAAGGACAAGGTCCTGAGAATGGAGGAAGAAAGAGAGGCCCTCCAAAGCCAGAGCCAAGCTCTGGATGAAAGACAGAAGCAGCAGATTGTGTCCTTGGATAAGGTATGTGTATGTGTGTGTGTGTGTGTGTTGTTTTATATTCACATCAGGCCAGAATAACTGTGTTCTGAATAACCAAAAAGCCATCAAGATGCTGCAACTGAACCTTTCTGCAGACTTTGCTTCAGACGTGTTTATCATCTTTAAATAAATTCTGTGGTATAAGTTTTTACTTTATGTAAATTCAAACCATCAAGAAAAATCATGTCAACAAACAGAAACGAGGATGCACTCTGAGCCTTTTCATATGAAGACCCTTATATTACCAGGCCATTTTACCTTTTAGTTTCTGCCAGTATTATTGCCTATTTTTACAATATAACCTGAATGCATCGTTGTCATCCTTGTCACGCCTCTTTGTTTTCCTCCTTAGTAATCCTCTTAATCCTTTAAACAGTAAAGTAAATGAGAGTAAAAGAGAAATCCCGCTCATTTTTACTGCACCTTATGCAGAGCCAGCGATCCCCTGTTGTCGCCCCTTAAGGTGCAGGTCTTTACATGAGCATAGAGAGTAGCTGTACTGCATGCATAATATCTCTGAACATTCTTTTGCAAAAATGTTTCTGACAAATGACAAAAGTACAAAAACCCCTTACGTAAGCAACAATAATGCAAAAAGAACAACAGGTCCTATTATCATCATTATTGAGAGAGTGGTTGGTCATTACACTTACAATCTCTGAAAAACGCAAGCTGCTTCTCTTTTTTTTTTAAAACCAAGAAGCTTAGAGGTCAAACGATTTAAGGAGAAGTGTCGTCAGCAGACCGATCACCGCTGACAGTAAATGTCAAGTGTTGCTGCTTCATGTGTGTTTTCCCATCCCATTATTCCTTTTTGACATTTGTGCAGTGTAATCCTCCGGGAGCCCGGAGAGTCCTCCCACTGAGTTAGGCTGCCGAGAACCTGAATGTCGTCCTGAGAATGACAAAAGATCTCACACCGCTTAAGCGTTATGGTCCCATTCTGTTATTGCTGCAGCAGCATCTCTTAGTGTAATTTATTTCCCTTAAACGCATAAACTCGCTGTAGTGAGACCAGCAGTGGAAGAACTGTCGCGTTGGTCGGTTTACTAACCAACCAACAGATCAATTTTAAAGGACCTTTCTGCAAAAATCTTTGCATGTTTTACTTGGAGATGAACAACAGAAGCAAACTAATGTGGAAAAAACACGAGAAACACTCATTATGTTGATGTGAGGCTTTTCTTTTCTGCCTTCCTGACATTTCCATTTTCATCTCTGGGTCTTTTTCCTCACGGTCTCTCTGCACAGAGACAACTCCGCCTCTCAGGATGTTTTGTTTTTATGTCGTGCCGTGGAGAAGTCTTGCCCCTCAGGTTTGTTTGGCCGTATGATAACGCAGCAGTCCTGCTCGGTTTGACCGTTCTGATGGACGTTTCTTGGAAGCGTTTCAAAGCAGCCTTTGGTTTTATTGCACACCAATGTGACTGCATCCCTGCTGGCAAATGAAAGTTGTTTCATGTCGTGGCCAGTGATAATCTGCCAGATGCTCAGCAGTTTTAATGACCGGTAAACAGATTATAAATTGTGCATGTTTTGAAGAGGCATGTTGAGGTAACACTGTATTAATACATGACTGTGATCACTGAGAGTCATTTAACATCTTCAGTGTCATTTCAGCTGTAAAGGTCCTGTGAGACCTCACTTTAGCTCCGCTGATAAAGGACGTGTGTAGTAAACTACAATGACAGATTTAATACGGTGTTAGTGAATTTATTCCACGAAATATGTTTTAGCCATTTTGGCAAAGTCACAAACCTTGTGTGAACCAAAAAGACCTGAGATATTTTGAAATGCCACAAAGCAAAGATCTGCATTAGTGTGCCGTAATAAAACGTTTCGTTATAAAAGAGAGGAGCTGTGAAAAACACATCTACAACTAAGTTTACATCTCATTTCATTAGTGCTGATTAAACCCAAATGGAATGGGCCACAGATAAGATTTTTCAGTTTCCTTAAAACCCCAATTCACTGTTTTCTGTGACTGTGGGATTCATTCAAACTGTCCCAGTGTTCCAATGACAAACCCAGTGCACTGTTTCTTGGCACAGGGGGAATTTGTCCTCATCTGTCTGTTCTTCTGTTTCACAGTATATAGAGCTTAGCAGCTTAAGTTATATGCACTTGTCCTCTGTGGCCTCTAAACTTTTTTTTACATTTGACCATATCATATCACTTTCATCCATTATTTGTGTGATTTGAAATTGAAAGTGAAAAACTACACTGACTCACTAGTGAGTCCCTAATTTCTTTCTGTTACTGTCAAGCTACATGATGCAGGTTATGTACTGTAGAAATTCATATGTAGAATCAACACATTTATCTCATGTCATAAGTTATGAGCCTCTGTTCAACAATATAAAACTGTATTCTCAAAACAAATACAGTAGTTTTAAGTTCATTTTACTTAGTTTATGATTTTTTTTCTGAACTATAATTGCAAGTATATCTCACTCTAAATTACAAATAATAACATCTACAATAGACTTGTTATATCTGACAACAAACCTGCCAGTTGTTGGCTGGCAACAAGAAGTCTTTTGTTTCTTCCCATTGTTAGAAAATAATTAAGTATTTTAAGTACTAAACCACTACCATTATCATCTTGACAGGCATAGCAACTGTAACTAAGAGCGTCGGGGCTTGACGACGAAAGGTCACTTAACTAATTTTATCTCTCCTGATGATAAAAAACACAGCAGATAAACACCAACGGTTTGGGAATTAATACAAATCAACATGAAGCAGTATTATTCTCTAAGTAATCACTGCCTTTATGGCAGAATCATGCAGCATATGGTGTGAATGTCACCCCAACAAATAAATGTGTGTGTGTGTTCATTGTTACCCTATTTTAAATGCCTTGTGCGTTCATGCATATTTATTTCCTGTTTGTCAGACCCTGCGTGAGGAGAAGGTGTCCCATGAGAAGGCTATGAACAACGTGCAAGTTCAGTACGAAGAGGACGTGAGACAGATGAAGGAGGGCCAAGCTCGAGCTCTGGAGGATGTCGCCAAAAAGCATAGAGTGAACCTGGAAAATGCACTCAACAGCACGGAGAAAGACAAGAACCGCCTGCTGGCTGTAAGCACACGTGTACACACACATGCACGCATGCACACACACACACACACACACACACACACACACACACACACACAGCTTTTCTGGAAGGTTAAACCAATATATGGAGCTGATGTTGATCCTTTGTCGAAAAGCGTATATCCTACAAACTCAGTGTTCGTCTTACTGCGATAAAGGCACTGACCGCAGCTGCTGCTGATTATGAGTCGTAGATTTTTCATATTCATCTCGACACAGATGCAGTCATAAAAATAAGTTGCTTCTGCCTTGATGGAAACAAAAGAATCTGTGGACTGAAAAGAGATAAGGACACATCTGAGAGAGAGTGCACAAGAATTCATGAAAATCTGGTGGCTGCTTCTTGTGTAATCAGCACTTATAGCTCTAAGCTGGGGAAACAAACAGCTGGATGTTTTAATTGAACCTGCATCATCGAGCTCGGGGCTCATCCTGAAGTTTTGAAGATGGCATCTTTGGGATGCTTGTTTTCTGCACGGCGGTGGTGGGGGATTATGTTCTTCTACTGACATTGTCCAGAATGCACAATCCCTCTGCTGCAAGTCTACAGATTGTCACAATGAATGATGATATGAAGTCATTTAAAACCTAGCAGTGTAATATGCAGAGATGACTCACGAGTCAAAATGCAAGCTGTCCCAGTCTCTGTGCTTTCTGCCAAACGATTTGGACCTGTCACAGTCCTTCAGTCTGTTGATTTTATCGCTGTTAATAAACAAGTGATGATTATAAATGACTAATACTTACTAATTCCTACGGTGTCAGCATATGCTTTGGTTTGGAGAGCTTTTAGCCACTCCCCGGGCCCTTCCACAGCATTTCTATAGGAGTAAGGTCACGACTTTGACTCAGCCATTGCAAGAAATAGCAGCACAACTACTTGTGTTCACAGGTTTTATTTTGAAGCAGGCGGTACCTCGACGTTTTACTGCAGAGTTTTCTTGTACAACTCAGAATTCATAGCTTCAACTAAGACAGCAAGTCATCCTGATAACATATCAGGGCCAGGCAGGCCCAAATCAGCAGGCCCTGACAGTCGACTGGAAAAGTTCAAACTCATTGGCGAGCATCAGACTTTGATGGACATGCCAGAGGTTCATGTACATTTGGGCTTGACTGGTTGTCTGTTTCTATAGGTCAGCCCTGTGATAGACTGGAAACAGTCGGGAGCAGGTTGCAGGTTGCTCATAGAGGAAACAGCTGTGCTCACTCACCGACTGACCTACAGACAAGTGTTGCAACAAGTAACTGACCACAAAACCGCCGCACTAACCTCTAAGCTAACTCTACATCGTTCACCGACTGCACCATCTGCTGCATGAGATGGACAGCAGCTATTCACTCACGTGAATTTGTGGCGTCTCACAAAGGTCAAACTCATTTTCTACTTCATTCTTTTCTACATAGAATCGTGAAAAGAGACACTGGACATGGAGTTTGGCCCTCAGTTAATTAGCAAATGAAATACAGGCGACGTCCTTATTGTTATCACCTCAGAAACACTTTTTCTCTGTGTGGATAAACAGTCCTCAGACCAACATTGTCAGTTTGCACAATGAATCATAAGGGCAAGAAATGTTTAACACTGGTCTAAAGCATTAGCTCCTGTTGCTGTTAAAGTGGTGTCTCTTTGTTTTAGTGCAGAAATAGTTCATGTTCGAAATAACTGGTGTGATAATATCTACTGAACATCCAATGGCCCTGGGGTTATGGTGAACCTTACAGAAGATATTTCACTGAATCAATACCAACTGCCAATGCTGCTACCACCTTAGTCACTCCGTGTAACTTCCATAGCATCGGCCTTTTCTCAGAAACATGTGAATTATTGTTCATTTGTTCTGACTGTTGCTGTGATGTTTTCCCCTCTCTTTCTATTTATTTACAAAACAAAATATTTACTCGCTGTGACAGAGATATATTTAAAACATAGTCAGCTCTAGCGCGATGGCAAAAGCTCACGCGCTACATGGAAATTCATGTTCAGTGCTTGAGTGCATGGTAGGGCTGTAATTTTAGCTTTTAGAAATCTTGAGTAGGTGACAAAAGGAACATCTGAATGGTGTACATGATGGAGACAAGTAAGAAAATATATTATCACGCTCGCATAATCCATCAGTCAGTTCTGGATTTGCACATAAAAGAAGTCTGAAATGACTTTGTCATAAGTTGGTATGACAGAAGCTCAGATAACTGCATTTTGTTTAGGTTGTCTACACAATAAAATACCTCACAAGAAGCTAGAACAGTGCCTGAGGAAATGCAACCCACATTTATATCTGTCACATAAAAATGAGAGAATACCTCTGAGCTCACGTAAGTTGAAATCAAAGTTACCTGGAGAAACGAGATCTGGAAAGACCCATTAAATCAGTTCTCAGGGAACACAGAGCTCAGATGTGGCCGTGGATGGGAGCCACGTGTTGAGCCGGCACGGTGAGTCACACAGGTGATACTAGTGTGCTGACGCTCGAACATGCTATTTATAGCTGATGCTAAAGCTGCTACTCCTCCTGCACACAGCAGCTTAATGTGCCATTGAGGAGGAGACAATAAAACACTAACTGGATTAACATGCTACCTACACATGTGAGAAAGTGTGAAACAGTAAAAGCAAAGGAATGTGTGTGTGTGTATTCAGAGAAGTTGCATAGAAACGTTTATTTTGACATTTAGTTGACGTATAGTGATTCGGGTTGGAATGATTTTCTGGATTATTAACATGAAAGTTTTTCAGACAAATGAGAACATTAAGTTTGGGAGGTGCAGAGTTTCGCCGGGAATTTATCGCGCTGCTTCTGCTCTGATGACATTTATTGCACATAAAGCTGCTAAGTGGTGAATATGAAGCGAGCAACGTTATCAAAATTCAAACATAATGAAGGGTGGGGAACGGAGATGGATGCTGATGGGCGTCACTCCTGCAGCTAAACAGCTTGTGTGTGTTTCTAAAACTTCCATCATCAATATTTTATTACGACTTACTTTGCACGGGGCGCGTTCGCCATAGCGGGGCTTACGCTCAGACATGGTGTATGCACACTTCTCAGATGGTGCTTTTACACTGCTTGTCTGCTGCATATTCTATGACATGTACAGTATTTTTACTCCATTACCCTTTTTTTCTTAACACGAGAGTTTCTATTTAGGAACTAGAGAGGTTTAACCTCCTTCCTCACCTGAAGTGGATTCAATGGAACAGATTTGTGACAAAAAATAAAGGATTGATATTATATACATATAATATTAGCATTTTTTACTGAAAAACTGAAAACACAAGACAAATCACTTTAATTAAAGATGATTATTATTGTAGGTTTATTACACTGATATGAAATATAATAATTTAAGTTGTTTGACAGTGAGTCAATAACTCATTGTGTGTATCGCTTTGAGGGTTTTGATGCCTTCATTTTTCACACTGATGTTTGTCTTCATCCTCCTCCCTTCAGTGACTTTTTATAGTTTGTCTGTCTTGTTTTTTTTTGCTTTGCAGGAAACGACTGTCAGTATTTCTCACACATGTATAATATATAAAAACATAAACACAACATGTTTTCTTCAGTCAGTTAATGGCCAGTAGAAGTCGCCTGAATACTTACTGGTGTACTCACAGCTGTAACACTGACCTCAATCAGAATAACCTGAACTAATATTACTGCAGCTCAACAGAAATCGTCTGCTTGCTCTCTTTGTCCTTGAATTTCTAACAGCGCCCTTGACGACTTCATAATTGATGTGAGATATAGGTTTGTTTTTCCGTAGCATTGGAAACCTGGGGCGAGTTCAGTGAGTCTGGGGCGTAGTTCTCCTAAGAGCACGGCCCAAACCCCTTTTCACTGCAGTCAAGGTGTCGAGTTTCACCGGCCCTAAATCTCTCTGCCTACAGTCTCCACAGAGCCCGTTGATTCACTCTCACGCAGCCATGTGGAGGAAAGTGATCAAATATTCTCTTGCATCAAAGTCGCATAATGAGGACGTGTTTTGAATGATATTCTGCAGTGGGCCCGATCAGAGCGGACAGCTGCACGAAGAGAAGCAGAGTTATTAGATGCAGACCCGCTCCTTTCTGGCCCTGGCTGAATCCAGGGCTTCGTGTTCCCGCCGTCTGTGTTCTGATCCGTTCCCCACTAGGCCACGAGTGTAGTGTAGGTGAAGGGGTATCAGTCTTTGGTTTCACAGTTTATGTGTGTTCTGTAGGACGTGGAGAAACGTGTCTCCATCCTTCCTTTTCCTCCCTTTTTTTCTTCTGTCTGATTCAATTATTGTTCGTTAATCATCGTTTCCTGCATCGCCTCTGTTCTTTCATCACTTCAGCTTATAATGAGAGTTGTCTGTTGTAACGCTGGGTTTGGAATTGAAATGAAAGGGTCCTACCTCAGTCTCGTCCTCTGGCTCCAGCTGCAAGATAACGCGTGACTCCTGAAGTTAGATTTCTGCCCATCTCTCTGTGTCATCAGGCTTTAGTCACCTGTGGGTGATGTCCTAAACCTTAGATTAGGATCATGCAGCGTTAGCTCATCCGACACATTAGCTTGTAGCAAACATATGTAGCTATGTTATTACTTTTCCAAGCTCATTTTAGCCTGGAGCTATCGTCTCTGCTCAGTCCTCTGCGTCCTGCTGTTATTTCAGACATTTAGATCCCAACACAACTATTATGCCACACAACAATCGACTGCTGATTGGGTGTTCGTTCCTATTTTTAACGCTTATTTTAAGGGTAGTCAATCTAATGCAGGCGACCGCAGCGAGCTAGCAGCAGGGAAAGCAGCAGGAATCACAGATTGGCATCTTAGAACCAAAAAACTTTGGGGAACTACACAATACCACGAAAGCTTCCACTTGATTTACTGTGATTTTTTTTCCCACAGTTTTCTGCATTCAGATAAATTTCCATTGATTTTTATGGACCTCGTGCTCGGCGCATCACAAGCTCCATCCTCTTGTGTAATGAATACTTGTGGCCAATTTCATTTGACGTTACAGCAATTTCCCTCAACTCTAATTGTCCTTAGAAAGCAGCAATCATGGCACAGTCTAACAGGAATCGTTCCCTATTCATCAGCAGACATAATATGCTTTTTTATGGCAACAATGCATCTCTCTGTCAAGGACAATGAAATAGTGTGAAGTATTATTAGGAATTTGTCAAGATGAATACAAAAGAGCGAGGGAGGCGATTTGTGGCTCTGCCCCACGACTGAGAAAAAGAAGCAGCATGTTTGTGTGTTTGGAAAGAAGAGATGTGAAACCGTGTTCACAGATGATGCTCATCTCCAGTGTCCTTCTGGAGCATTCGCTGATTCACAGAGCAGCTAGCATCGCTGTCGACGTTTAGACTTGTTAAACAGTCTATGATTAATTTAACTTCACACAATAACAAGCTCAATGCTTCAGAAAGTCATTTTTTAAATGTTCTGTAGTAGGTAAAGTCTTTTGTCACTCTAACTGATTTCCACAGGAGCTGGAGCAGCAGTTTGAGAAGGAGCGCCTTTCACTGGAGGAGCAGAAGACGACGCTCCGGCAGCAGCTTGACGAGCTGAAGGGGGAGCTGACCTCCAAACTCACTGCAGCCACAGAGGAGGTAAAAAAGTCTGTGATTGTGATGTGTGATAGGTCCCGTATTTGTTTTGGTCCACATGCTCCAGTCAGATCATGACACCAAGTTCCACTGTTCCTGTAACGCTTTGCTTCTCTGGAGCCGCTTTGCAAACTGCAGTCTTTGCCAGCTCATTATAATAATGATAGTGTTGTTTTTTTCTATTAGATTTAATAATAATGCTCTAGTCCCTACCTTAGTCACGAACTATTGGTCCAACTTATAAATCCTGAGCTTTCATTTCACTGAAACAAGGATTCCTGTGTCTAAACAAACTGGAACAATGTGCTTGTTGTCACACACTTTCGAGTTTTACTGTGCTTTTAACATCAAGTTATATTCGTATCTAATGTATTCCAAGCTGTGCTGCCACGTTTGCAAAAAGTATTTGGACTTGGCACATTTAAAAATCATAAATAGAAATGGTTATCAAATGCATTTTTTATGGAAATTCCACCTCACTGAGCATAAAATGCTGATGTAGTTTCAAGGTTGCTGCGACACTGCTACAGCCAGAAGTCTAGGCTGTGAATGTATCAGTTCTCTGTCTGACTCTCCCATTGTCTGTCCGCCCTCACCCCAGGTGTCTCGGCTCCAGGAGGGGGTGCGCCAGGGGGAGCAGAACATCGGAACAGCTGAGGGACAGATCTGCACACTGAAGGAGGCACAGGAGAAACTGCTGGAAGAGCTGGACGCTACCCGGGCCAGGCTGAGAGAGACCAGCAACCTGTTGACTGCGCTGCAGGTCAGGAAAATACAACTCATTTCAGTTTCTTAATTAGACATTTCAGCGTTTTAATAGCTTCCGCGTCTTTCTGAATTGACACTGCCAGTATCCGGTTAAAAGCAATGTCACTCCAAAAGGCTTTAACTGATTTTCACACTACAGCATTTGTGCCTGAGCAAAAAAGCCTCAGAGGTAGCATTTAGACCACAATGGCCACACTAACACTTCCCACTGAATCGAATGTCTCACCCTCAGGGAGAGCTGGAGATCCAGCAGCGTCAGCATGAAGCCAAACTCATCACCACCAAAGAAGAGGAGAAACTCAAAATGGACAAGATGGCTCTGGAGCTGGAACTTAAATGGACTGAAACACTCAGGTACGCGTGTGTGTGTGAGTGTGTGTGTTTGTGTGAAACTAGAGAAAGTAACACGCATTGTCTGTGTTTAGATTTTTTAGGAAACGAGGGCATGACAGTAAGATGGAGTTGTCTTTTTGTTTACCTACTTTTACTCACATTGCCTAGAACACACACGCACACACACACACACACACTCTCGGGCCATTCAGCTCTGAGTATTGACCATGCCCGAGCATTATCCTCGGAGGGCTCTGCGACTCCTCAGCTCAATCCAGTGTTAAAGCCACCAGCTCAAAGTCTCTGTTAACGTCCACAGACCTTTGAAGTGTTATTGTCCAAAGCCTCCAAGAATAAAATTGTCTGTTTAGAGGTGTGAACCGATGTACGTTTCACACAGGAAAGTCTAAAGTATCCAAAAGACTCTATTAGAGTTTATGTCACCATAAAAACTGAACACCACAGTGTGGTTTGATCCATCTGATGCTGAAGTGATAACAGACATCACGTGTTCTCGTTGTCCTTTGCTTACAGTCCTTCACTCTACTTCAGACACATTTGCCCGAGTGCTAAAGTAGAAATGGGGAACAAACGTGTTGCTTGATGTGTAACTATACTAATACTTACTATAATAATATATATGTATTCGTGGGACTTGTAAATAAATGTAATTCTTGGATTTCTTGCCACATGGTGAGATTTATTAGTGTCTACTGTAGCACCCACTCCTTCGTTCAACCTGCAAGTTTGTTTAATGGGTTCATTTCCCACCTCTTTGTAAAGGTCACACCTGGTATTGTTTGATATTTGAGCCTCAGCACACGGATCTCTGTGCGTGACTGCAGCATTCTCATTCTTTTTCCTGCTTTATTGTTCAAATTGGTTTACTTCGTACCATAATCAACAAATCAAATGTTCCCGTTAACTGTGCAGCCTCAGGTTTGGTCACTGAAGTTCACCCGTCCACCTGTTTGCATTCACAGAAAGTTTTGGGTTAAGCTGCGATTTAAGAGGCTAGATATCAGATCGCATACGATTATAGAACCTCTGATCTGTCTTCCAATCTGACAATCTCTAAACCTTTCCTCAGTATTGGAAAACACCCGTATAAGGGGAGTAAGTTGGCCTGATGATCCTTTACGAGCATATGAAAACAGTTTGAAAGGCACAACACAAAAATAGAAATAAAAGGTGTCAATTCTTCAATCTGATTATAAAAGGGTGGTGTTAAAATACCCGGAAGCCCTTTAGAAACCTTGAGCTCCTCTTTTCCCGGGAATCATCCCAACCCAAATCTGTCAGCAGCTTCTCCAGTGAGTTTTACTTTCATTACCAAAGTGTCTGTCAACACAAACTCCCTGCTGCACTAATCGTGCAATTTGGCCTGATTACACCTGCTACAATATTTAATATTTTGCTTCTGGTTCAGGCAATAGAATCAGACAGGACTGTGGCCTGTGATGGATTCATAGTTTCGAGGCATCTAACGTGATTCAGAACACACAATAAAAGGAAACGTTATCATATAGACTTATTGTTGTATTAGTGAGAAAACGATATCAGGGAAATTTTGTTGAGCTGAGTGTAACTAGTTTTATAATAAGAGCGCCCATTAAAAGTTAATGTCCAAAGCAAGAAAGAGGAAACATAAACCAACAGGCTCGTCTATCAGTCTCTCTTCATTCTGCGTCGAGCTCTTTATTCTCAGGAGGACATCTTTTCATTTGGTGGCTGGGGTGAGTACACTCTGAGGCTAGTGAGTCATCTGAAAGCTTTAATCCCTGTGTCACAGTGGAAACAGGCAATTTTCTCTGCGATAGTGTAATCATGGAGAGAGCTCTCAGGATTACTAAATGAACAGATGAGGTCCAATGGATCAGCGGACTACAGCAGTAGTTGGTCCTCCTCATAGAGAAGATGGAGAAGAAGATGTTTTTACATTTTCCTTCAGTCTATTTCTTTCGCTTTCAGTGGGACTGTAAATTCAACTGGTATTATTAACTTGACATTTATGGTGGTCGTCTAAGGTTTACACTGGTGGTAAAACCTGACTCTCATCCCATAAAGTAGGTCAACATTTAATGATTTTTGAATTTTCTTTCATTTTTTCCTGATAGCAGCGTTATCAGACCAAAATGTTCTGCCAATGTTTTGCAATTGATCCATGGCTGCATTTAATTTAATGCTTAATGAATAAATTTCCTCCCACCTGCTTCTTATTGAAAAGCTTCTAATAGAACAATGTGACTTCATGATGTGTATGTTAGGAAAATAAAGATTGTTTTAAAATTCGAATTTGATCCTTAACACAAATCCTAACGTGTGTGTGTGTGTGTGAAAGAGAGAGAGAGAGAGTGTGTGCATTGATGACTGTGCTTTATACTGAACGAGCACATGAATTATGACACGTGTCAAGTGTGCTGCATGATGAACGTGACTGTCTGGTGTGGCCCTGCGCTGCTATATATGTGTGTGTGTGTGTGTGTGTGTGTTTGAGAGCCGGAGCCTGCCTTCAGTCTGACACTTTCTGGCTCTCAGAGTGACAAAAAAATGTGTTTGCCTCGATACTTCATTTAACAGCTGCCATTTCAACTCCCACACAGCTATTACGTTGCCGACACACACAGACGCAACGAGCTGCCGGCAGCAGTGTTGGGGAGTGATGGTCACTCAGTAGAAGCAGCACTGGTGTCTGATACCTCGTTTTTTCAAATCATACCTTGATTTTTAGATTGTTTTCTAATAACCCAGTGGTTTCGGTTTGTTACAAATGACTTCATAACACCTGAATCGTGGTCAGGTCTGATTAACAATCATCTCACTACACTACACACAGCAGTGGCTCAGATAACTATGAACAGTGTGAAAAAAGTCGGCTGTGGTGACCAGTCTGTCACAGGACTGACATATAGAGACAGTTAACATGCGTGCGTTTGGATGGTGGGAGGAAGCCAGAGTGTCGAGAGAGAACTCCTGCAGACGTGGGGAGAACATGCAAACTAGAATCAGTATCGGCTCTGTCATAGGTTGATTGATGTCGCTCTGGAAGTACACTTCACTTAATTAGGGCCCAGCTTTAATGATGATGACTCCTAGTAAAGGCAAAACCTTTTGGCCTGCTGTAGGTCAAGATCATGCGGAACCCATCTGTTCACTCACACTGTACATGTTCGAGTGTAATGTCCCCGACCTTTTGGCTTTTTGCAAAGTCTGTCATCCACAATGAGAGCTAACACTGGTCATCACAAATACTTGTGCTACAGGCAGGAGTGTAAGAAGCTACGCGAGGAGCTGAGAGAGGAGCATGAGGAGGACAAGGCCTCAGCACTGACCCAGCTGGCACAAAGCAAGGAGCAGGAACTGAGCAACGCCAGGGAGAGCTGGCAGAGGAAAGTGGAGGACCTGCTGGAACAGGTACGCCTTGTAGATCCGTGACCAACAAACCAGTACAGTAGAAACTAAGTCACCAGTGGGCAGGGGATAAGATGAGAAAGCTCACATTGAGACTTATGTCTTCCCCACATTGTTATACAATGCAGTGGTGATCACAGCAGAGCTGGCTGCTATTGCTAATGACCGTCTGGTAATTTAATGTGGCGTGACTTATGTCTCCTACGACCATCATGCAGGAAGACAAACAGTGTCAATGGCTCTATTAATGTTGATTATGAACGCCGGGCACATCAGCTGCTGGTCGCCATTATGTCCACGCCGTATTAGGGTCCATCACCCCCCATGCGGTGATTAATGCATCTGCTTCATGCCTCACAACCAGCTGAACCGTATTTATTTACTTCAATGTCAAACCAGAGCAGCGGTCAAGCTGCTGGTAGATATGCGCTGACAGAGAAGAAGCTGTTTGGAAATCCGATGATGGGACGCACAGTTTTCTAACGGCCTGTATTTCAACAGCTGTCGGTGTCAGTGATATCTTAATGTGTGGGCAGATACGACTTCATTCAAAATAACATGATTTAGCCTATGCTCATCTAGAAGATGCCTAAGAGTATGTTTTCAGGAAGTAAACAAATCTATGTGCGATGTAGGTTCCACTTCACGTAACAAAGTATGAGGGTGTGTGAAAGTAAAGGTATTAACTTCCTGGTGAACATCAGGGAGCATGCAGCAGATAAATATCCTGATATTTCCCAGAGGAGCTGAGCTGACCTGAGCTACAGCAGAGCTAAAATGAAAGTCAGTGCAAACTGGCCAGTTGCCACTTTCATGCAGAGTTAATGCTGCTGCATGTGCTCTGGGTAATCAGGCATTTATCAGCTCACACATACGCCGTCATTTAAACTAACTTTTACCTAAGCAAGGTAAAAATATGTCCATGTCGTGTTTACCGCTTGTAGCACTTCCCTGCAGTGGGCACACACATTAATTCAGGTTTAAGCTATACGTCTCACATCCAGACAGCTCCACACATTAACTGTTCCCATAGAGTGAACAAGCTCTGTGGAGGACCTCTACCTTGTGGGTCAGTAATAAAGGTCCTTCTTATTATTATAGTGCACTTCTGTTGAGTGTGACACTTACTGGTAATGTACGTCCAATAGCAACCCAGCTATCGAATGGTTTGTGGACTCGTCAGTATTTCCTCTAACGATGTTTTTAGAGGTTAATGAATTATCATCTCTGAGCACAGCTGCTCTGATCTGTTCTCAGATTTTAAGATTTTGTGTCACTTTGCTCCCTGTCAGTTTACTCTAAGGGACTTTCACAGTTTGCAAAGCAGACAAGGTTATTTTCCCCAGGCAGGAGTAACTTTGTGTCATTGCCAACAAGCATTTCTCTTTCTGTATCCAGAGGCTTTGAGGGAGTTATCACATGAAATGTTTCAGCTTTTGGTAGAACATCGTACTTTTTCCAAACAATGTAAAGAGCTGTCGATATTAAAACATTTCCTAAGGATCTTTATCAATTGTAATGATAAACATATCTATTTAAGAATAAACATAGACATAATTAAATAGAAAGGTTCCAAAGCAGGTTGTAAAAGGATGTATTTTTTATCTGTATACTTGCTGTACTTTTCTTAAATTAGTAAAGCTATACAAATATAGCTATACAATCTCCTGATTAGATGCACCTATTCTAACATTTTTAGTTCCGTTTGTCCCTGTCTAGATCTCGCTGTTGAAGCAGAGTCTGGAGATGCAGTTGTCCCAGTCGCAGTCGTCGCTGCAGCAGCTGCAGCACCAGTTCAGCCAGGAGAGGAAACACCTGAGGATGCAGCTGGACGAGCTGCAGACAGAGCACCAGAGGCGACAGCAGCGTCTGCAGGAGGTCCACTGCTGTGCCATACAGGACCTGGAGCACGCCAGGCAGCGAGACCTGAAGGTGAACATTCACGCACACCAACATACTGTACATTAAGAACTAGTGGTCAGCAGTCTGACACACTGTCTGAAGCGAACCTCCTCCGGCCCTATTCCAGCTGGGATTGGCTCCAGCACTAAAGACTATTATTCTGTAATTATATGTAAATAATATATAGCTTTTTATTGAGCATGTGAACTATGAGCTTTAGCACCTCTGTCAGAGATAGAGAAGCTCCTCAGGAGAAGCCTTCCATGACAGTTTAATCCAATAGAGAGTTGTCAGATTCAAGGTTAGACCGTCATTACTCACTTTCACGGACGGCTTCTATATCAAGCAGCTCTACTGACAGGTCTGTGTTTGGTCTTTATCATGTAAAAATATGAACGCACAAACACACCGTACACACACCACAAGGTGCCAGGAAAATGTTCTTCAAAGCTAATCCTTCAATTTCACAGTCAAGGCCTATTTGGACCAGCTATACATCACAAATCCAAATCCGTTTTTCCTCTCGGAAGCTGTGATTGTATTAATACTTTAGGTCAGAAAACGGCCTCCTTATGACGCGTCTTTGGCAACCGCTTGAGTACGCATGTATGAGGAGAAAGAATATCAACCCTGAGTCATACTGCGCTTATGAAATAGGCGGTCTTCATTATTTCCTTGTAACTAAAACTGACTGCTTTAAGAAACCACTTGCTTCTCTGGTTCTCACAGTAGCTGATGCACATTCAGTTAATATAAACACAGAATGGGCTGCTGTACAATGTCTGTCACTCACTGGGGGTATTCTTTCTCCTGCACAGGGAAATAAAGCGTTAAAAGCTTTGCTGAGGTCTCTTTTTGTGACGGGGTGTTTAGATTTCTGCCGGCAGAGCAGGGAGAGCAAACTCAATTATCTGGAGTGGAGGCATTAGAGGCATGATTTGTGTATGTGCGCTTTACGTGCGATCGGGTGGATGGGAGGAACGCTCAGATTGTGCGGTGTTATCTGTTCACACTTCACAGACAGTCATACCCAGGGAGTAATAAAGTTGTAGCAAATCCCTGCTACACACACACACACACACACACACACATTCACATGTCCTAAATTAGCTCCGTGAGCTGCAGCTACAAAAGGCTGCAAATAGAAGCAGCGAGCATGGAAGGAGGAATTGACAGTCTATTGATTTGCTTATCGTCTTTTCCCATTACTGACAGAATCTTATTTCGTAGGCTGTTACTTTTCCTTTGTGAACAATCTTTAAGAAGTGTTGTTTTTTTCTTGACAGGTATGCTATTCATATAGATATTTGAAAAAGAAGGTGCAAAATGTTTTGTGCATGGACGGTGTGGTGCAAGGTTTTGTTCACATTTACCTAGAAAAGCTCATATCTGTGAGGTTTTTGTTTTGTTGGCAGGGTGGGGGGGTATTAGCTGCTTCTACTCTCTGAAATGCCCTTTATCATCTCTTGACTCTTATCAGAGTACAGTCAGATACTGAAAAGCCTTTATCTCCACCCGCGCGATGCTGTCTGCCTTGAATAAACCCGACATCATAATGCAGCACCTTGAGTGCTAACTACGGCCGGGGGAACAGAACAGATTACACCGGTTTTTAAGTCTCTGTGTTGGCTGCAGGTACGTTTAAGCATTACGATTCTGCTCTCGGGTTTTACAGCACTCAGCACTTAGTTCCTGAATATATCGAGCACACTCTTAAGCTGCATCCCTTTTAGGTGCCTCCGTTCTCCAACTCGCATCTTTAAGTTGTCCTTGGGGTCAGGATTAAGACCTGCATCTGGATCAGTACGCCGGGGGACCTCAGGGCCACAGTGTGACTTCATGCTTTTGTGTGTTTATCCCTCACTCGGGTTTATCAGCATCACCCGCTTTTACTTAGTCAAATGGATTCACGTACGAGCTGAGGAACAAATATTGACGTCCGGTAATGGAATGAAGATTGAACACCGAGGCTCAGCACAGAGAGAAGGGAGGAGGAGGTGAACGTAGCAACGTTACAGTCAATGTGTAATTATAGGATTCACTGTGATTAGGACTAATTCATGTGTGCCCTTTAATTAAATGAATAAAATGTATGGTTTTCAGTGACCCACAACACAAAAAGACCAATGATCAATACCGGCGAATAAAAAAGATTAGCAGCTTCTAAAACCTACTTTCTCATCTGTACGTAAAGTCACAATATATTCATATATATCAGATCATTTTCAGACAATTTATTGATCGGTGCCCTGATAAGACGTCTAATGTCCTTTTAAGTATTAGGCTAAGCCCAAAACGTATAAGACACACCCCAAACCACAAATAAATAAATAAAAATACAAGATATAAAGATTCAGTGTGAACCAACTGAACCACTGTTGCCTCAGTTGTTGATTATGAACAAACATCTCTCTAAGCGTCAGCTGTGGTTTGTTAGCAGTGTTAGCGTGCTAACACACTAAATTCAGGCGGGGAACACCTGGTACCTGGCAAACGTCGGTATGCAGGGTGATGTCATTGCAACCATCATCACTGTGCACGATCACAACCTCTCAGAGCTGCTTAATTAAATGCAATTATATTGTAATGGTCATATTACCTGTGTCATAATTAGCCGTATAGGAGTAGTTTGGTGACTTCCCTTATGGTTACTGGATAGAACATGAGGGAACTCTTGAGTATGTTTCTTCAATGGCACAAACATTAATACGACTGAAACCAGATATTTACTTTACTTTACTTTACTTTACTTTGCTTGGCAGACGCTTTTATCCAAAGCGACTTACAAGAAGAAGACACCA
>JAUMHF010000016.1:12722017-12759273 GCA_032359275.1 Microctenopoma steveboyesi | reverse complement strand
CCTCACATTTTCCTTTTTCCTTTCGGATACCCCCCCCCCCCCATGTTCTGCTGTGTCCCACCTTTCCTTTCTCTCCCTCTCTCATCTCCACATTAGGAGCTGGAGGAGCGTCTCCGCCATCATCACCATGCAGAGCTGCAGTCTCTCAGAGAGGCTCACCGCCAGAGCATTGAGATGCTCAAACAGCACTCAGAACAAGAGCTGCAAACTCTCCGCTTTGAACTGGAGGATGAGGGCAAAGCCATGCTCGGTGAGGTCTTACACTGTGTGTGTGTGTGTGTGTGTGTGTGTGTGTGTGTGTGTATGTGTGTACACCTTTTGGCACAGTCTGCACTGTCGTGGGCTGTTTGGTCACAGTCTGCTCTGATTCGACACAAAAAGCAAGAAAGCAAATAAACAAGGAGAAGTTTCGGTTCATTAGGATTTGCCCAAGTAAAAGTTGTGAAATTGTTTACATATGTCCAAAGTAGTCGTCGCCCTACTTTGGACATATGTAAACAATTTCACAACTTTTACTTTTAGATCTAGATTTATTTTGTTTTATTAGTTTAAACTACAGATTTGTACCATCCTTCTTCTCTGCACTTAAAGCCTTTGTCAACATCTACACTTTTATTAAAAACAATAAAACACCACTGTAATTGATCTCCGCCTGTAGAATTATCATAAATAACATCCCTAACTAGAGGGTTTTTGACGTCATATTAAGTTAATGGCACAAACTGTAGCATAATTATTGGAAAAATCTAATGAGAGACATTTTTTAATTTAAATATCTGTGTATTAAAAGCATTAAGTGTTATTAAAGAAGTTATTATAGATTTAAACATTTGTTTGTATCATGTTATGTCATATTAAAGCATAGTGGGTGAGATTTACTTTTAAATTAGTATTCTGTATATCAGATTAGAACCAGGTAGACATACAGATTTATGGTTTCATAAGCTATACAGAGTCATGACCATCTGTAATAACAAACGGTTATTCTTTAAGTAATTGCTGTTATTTTACATTTGGTTTTACAACAGTAGTAAACTCTAAAAGTATAAATGTTTCTGCACTAAAAGCTGCAGTATTTCATGATCTAATGCAATGTATGCGGACAACAGTTAAGTCCTTTATTCTAAGAAATGTTTGTTAAACCGAACGAGGACACTGGCAGACGCCTAAAATCTAAGATGGCCTAAAATATCTGGAACGGTGCTGAGGTTTTACTGCTAACACACCAGTACGGTGCTTGATAAATGGTCTTCCATTAACCTTCATGGCGCGGTTCTGACACCGGAGAGCTGCTTCCATCTATCTCCCACTCCCACATCCTGACATTCTTTTATTACCTTCATCCCACTCCCTCCCTTTTACTCCATCTTCTCCACGTGAGTGAATGTGTGTGTGTGTGTGTGAATATGAATAGAGCAGCCTGAGTTTCTAAGCTTTTCAGAGCTCCACACTTCTGTAAACCATTAGACAGCTTTTAATAAAAGGTTCATAGGAGTGAGGACCAATCAGGTAGAGTCAGCAGAGGAGCTCTCTTTGTTTGGTAAGAACGTAGGAATATTTTCTCTATTTATTTAGCATTTTCAATACGAGTAGTTTTGTTTCCTGAAAAGATTTATGACCTCTATGAAATTCGCTCTGTAACAGCCTCTCTGCGATCGGAGCTGAACCACGTTCACGCGTCAGCCATCGAACACCTGGGACAAACCCACCATCAGGAGACGGCTGCTGCCAAAGCGGAGCTGGAGAAAACCCTTGAGAACAACCGGAAACAGGTAGAACCTCCTGAATGTGTCCTAGTTTATGGAGGAAGGTTCTGTCCATGCGGGAAGGATTTAGCATTGTGGGGCATCAACTACTTTGACCTTAGGGTGAAACAACTGTACTATTTTCCTATTACCCAGCAACATGTAATAAGACTGTTTCTCCACTCCAGGAAAATGTGTTTTTAACCATTCAGCCACATGTGAATGAAGCTCTAGCTACGTCTATCAAGCTGCTACGCCGAATGACTTTCTAGTCGAGCGTAAATCCTGGCATCAAACTCCGGCATGATTTAATTTCTTTCATAGCCGGAGTGAAAACTGTGATCGTACTAAATAGAAATTGTGTTGACACCCTAGGATGTCTCCTTCACACCATTAAACGCATTTATGCACAGTCTCAAGGGAAGTTATTGTAGTGAGAAACACAGAAAGAGACTTTTTACTGCATAATGATCACTCAGAATTTACTTACATTAGGAAACACCAGAATCTCTAACCGCTGGTATTTTAAATCAATCTCAAATATAAGTGAAATCATTAGATGTCTGTGAGAGAACTGAAGGAACTTAAGGACGGCGTCACTGATTCCAGCGTCTTATTCTGAGTTTGTGTTTTTCACAGTTTCTCAGACAAGACACAGTTCTGGGAATAATTTAGAGACTGATAAAAATATATATATGTTTGTGTGCTTCTGTGTTATTTGTTGATATTCTGATACTAGAAACAGACACGTGCTCCATGCTGGGAAAAAACGACACTATTGTCTTTTTATGATATTCCAGTTAGTTTCTTGGCTTGTTGCGTTTATTCTCCTTTCAGAAATTATAAATATTATAGTATCGATGCGAGACATGGAAGCTCCGCGAAAGCAGCACCTGCACTTTCATTCTGAGTTTTAATTTTAAATATTATTTTTCATGTTTTTTTGTTTGTTTGTTTGTTTGTATCTATTTATCCTGTTTGTCTCTGGAAATAATATTAGATAATAGAGCCAGCATGCTTCAAACAACACCTGCTGCAGACTCTCTCTTTCTCGGTCACACACACACACACACACACACACACACACACACCACTCAGGAGCTACATTCCTCTCGTCTGTAAATCTTACCCATTACCCCAAACACCACGGGTTCCTCTCTCATCTCTCTTTAACGCAGATGTTTTAGCAGAGACACCCAGCTGGTTGTCTTTATTACCACCTGTACCTCACTATCAAACCGTGTCGTCGTATTTGTCAAACTAACAGGGAGTCACTTAACAGCAATAGTCGCTGAACTCTCTGCCAGTCGTCCAATGAGTCTGTGGCAACCCCAGCAAAAACGTGGCTTCAGCCCGCTGCGCTTGGAGTGGTAGTGATATTAAAGTATTCTGTCCTGAGACTCCACCCAGGAGCCTCCTGTGCCTCCAGAAACACCGTCCACAGATCCTACCATGGATTACTTCAAAGCAGGAGGCAGTTCTGTTTTTGCCCTGTCGCATGTCTAGTTTCCTACAACAAGGTTTTAAATTGGGAACCCTGCTGTTATCTTATATTAGTCTTGGGACCTTTGTGCTTTGAAACCATTCAGTAGCAGTCTTGGCATATACTTAACCCATCATGTCAACTTCCTATAGAAATAACAGTGAGAGATCAGAAGTAGTGTATTTTTTTTCCTTTTTCCAGATGTAGAATCTGTGAACAGATTGTGTGTGTGTGTATGTTCATTTCTCGTTATCTGTGTCAGAGCCCTAATGGCACAGAAACGGAAACTTCCTGACTTGACTTATCGGTGTGGAAGAGCTCAGCAGCAGACAGCCGCCACGCTGTGTTAAATAATGTTTTTATATCTCCAATTACTTAACAGGCGGGGATGAGCAGAATGAAGCGCAGGGGCGTCTGTGTTTGTGTACCCGTTGTCATCCGTCTCCCTGGAGATACTTAATGTGTTTGATCTAACGGAGCTGTCCGATCAATTACCACGTCATTAGTAACTCCAGACATCTAATATCAGCCGAGTTCTGGTTCCATTATATGGTTCATTTTTGACGTTGTGTTTGTAAAAGTTCATATTTCAACTCTTTGACCTCTGATGGTTTTCCTTTGTTCTCAAGAAATATGTGTGAAAAGATTAATCAATCAATTAGTACCTGTCCTTTTTCAGTAGATCAAGAAATCGTACCCCGATTCCCTCCGGAGATTCAGATGGCTAATGCCCTCTCCTGATAAATGTTTGAATATCTTATTCATTTTTCAACGGCTTAAAACTGGAGGACTTCTTCACGATTTCACTTTATTTCATTTCATTTTAACTGAGAGGTTTGGAGTTGAGAGAAGAATAGATCGGGAGAACAAAAAGTGATAGAACAACATCAGAAAGATGGAAAAAATACAGACAAACCCAAGCTCATAATCAACACCGTCCGCCCATCGCTGTCCACTGTCGGTCTTTTCAGCCAGGAATAGAACATGCCAAAGAAGATAATGCTGCAATTACTGTTCTCCTGAACACCTCTGTATACACCTTCCTGCTTCTTCTCTCTCATTTTTTCCTTTTCTTTCTGGCTAGTATTATTTTGCTTTTTTGGCCTCCACCTCCTCAGACGGATCCAGGAGTCAATAAATAGGACTCTGATGTGCTCATTGTGTTCAGTTCCTCCACCTGGAAAATCAGACAATTACAGTAAATTAAGGTTCTCAGACCGATTTTGTTCATGTGAGGCTGTTACAGGAAATGATGGAAAGCTGAATGAGGACAATAACTTCACAATATTATTATATTATATTATATATATTAATCGAGTTCATTGGTTCTATGAGCAGTCCTAAGATTCTTCTTGTTTTTCAAGCAGGATCATGGCACATAATGGGTTTACATACATTATATAAAGTTTATATAATATTATATAAAGTATTTTTAAATTCAAATCACATTTTCTCGCCCAGTTTTTTTATGATACAGATTTTTGTATTGTCCAATAAGTTTGGCGATGTCTGTGTTTGTTCTACGTCAATTGTGAAAGGTGACCTGCAGATTCTGACAGGTGACAGGAAGAAGGCAGAGTTTCGTGACCATTAGAGCTGACGGGTTGATGCATGGTCGTGCTGGATGGATTAGATGAACGGAGCCTCTGAGATCTGATCACGAGTGGCTGATCCCACATTTTGAATGAGTAAAATCAACTATACAAAACAGCAAAAAGTTGTACTTGTTAAAACTGTCGTGTTTGGTTTCGGAAGCCGTGAGTCACTAATTTAAGTGACATTGAAACAATGCGCTCTTTGTAAAGGTGGGCCGACGGCGTGTTGTCTTCCTGCGAGTGTTTGATTGAACCTACGCATTGTTCTCTCCCACTCGGTGCAGAAAATCATTTGTTCACTTTCTCACTTCCGAATCATGACTAATACATGCCGGATCTCGTGTCACTGTGGAGCTCAGAAGAAAAGAGCAGCACTGCAAGCTGTCATGAGTAATTTTGATAGTTGGTTATTGTTTACATGAAGCCATTTGCTCATTTGGAGAACTGTGATGAATCGTGAGCTGAATGAGAGATTCAGAAAAGAGTGAGTCTTCACTGATATTTCATTTTTACACCGTAGCAGGTGCTTTGTGTTTATCCAACCAGCATTTAACTTATTGTGCATCTTTCTATTTCTACCCAAGTTTGTGTTATTGGGAAACTTAGTTAGAGGGACATTTTAAAATAGGTCAAAGAAAGGAAATGAAAGAACTGGCAACTAACACTTCAACTCTTAAAACTCTTTAAACTACAAAAATGTAATTGTTTTTCTAGGAGCGTGAGTTGTTGGGCCGCATCACTGAGCTGCAGGAGGAGGTGGCCAGGAGGAAGAACCACGTCGTTCAGCTGGACCGCCAGATCCACACGCTCAACGAGAATATCAGCACTCTGACTAAAGAGCTGGAGCTCAAGGGCAAGGAAGTGCTCAAGATCCGCAGTGAAGCCAATCAGCAGATCAGGTATGACTCGGTGTTGAGATAAGGACGGAACTGAAAGGGACACTCGCGGACACACACAGCATAATCTAATACATGAAATGAGAACATCCGAACCTTGGTTTTAACACTAGATCACAAAAGGACATTGCTCAGGACACCTGGAAATAAATGATTTATGTGATTCTGTACCGTGAACTGGCCATCAGCAGATATTCACACTACCTGTAATCAGACAATCTGAGATGTGCCTCAAATCTGCATCGTCTATTCATTCTGTCTGCCTCTTAAATCTTTGCTCTGAATTGTTCTGTGTTTCAGATTTGACTGTCTGAAATATTCATGGTCACACACACACACACACACACAGTTGGACTTTGCATGCTCGTCTCACACGCATGCATACAAAGCCCAGGCAGCATCCGCCAGTGTGTTCACGGTGCACTTCATCTTAATACACTGTAACCTGGCAACCAAACTACTGAATATTTGTCTCATGAATTCAGAGTAGTGGTTCTTGTGTTCCTCATTTATCACTCTATTTTTAGCGCTCGAAGGTTCAGGTGATGACTTTCATATGCTGTGTTTGCAGTGTTGACCCCTAGTTATAGATCAGTATCATCTTCTGTTTTTGAGCCTTCGAATACTGAATATAGATGATACATTAGGGAAAAACTTCCTGTCACTGTTAACAGTGATATCAGCGCTGCCAGTTTTACCGTGTTCACACGCTCGCCATGCGCCACTGGTGCACGACGCTGCTTAGAAATGCCGTCGCAAATGCCATTTCTAAATGTCTGCTGGCTAAATAAAACTCGATTTAGACGCGTTACACCACACGGAAAGGAAAAGGAAATGAAGCGTGACCTTTGTGGTGTTTCCGAATAGTTCGCGTTGGCACATGTTGGTCTACAAACGGGTGAATATCGAGCATGAAAGTAACAAAGTCTCCAGAGCATCACTTCAAAATATATGTATAAACTGCAGTGTAAAAGTCTGATCTTTGAGCCCCCCCCCCACACGCCCCACCTCTTCTTTCTGCTCTCGTGTCATCAGTTCACGTTACTTCACTGATTTCCTTCAGATGATGATACTTTCTGCAACCCCACTCTGCTCGAGTCCTGATGAAAACACCCCGACATGAAAGTACAGCCCACACAAGGCCAATCAGTGTCTCATTCTCTTTGTCTCCCTCCCTCCTTCTCTCCCCGTCAGGAGCCCATTGATTAGGAGATGTGAAGGTTATTTAGGGTAAAAACAAAATGGAATCTATAATCCTGTTGTTCCCTGTGGCATTTTGTGAATTTTTAAAAGCGTGTGGCTGATCTGGTTTCTCATTAGAAACCATGGGCTTGTGTGTGCATGTGTGCCTTTGAAGGTTTTAGACGGCTGTTCCCATGGCGCCTTCTTCCTCCACCATGAATTCGTGCGCTGCTCGCCTTTATGTTTATGCGTCCTCTCTCTGCGCTGGCAGGCTCGTGTGCAGCACATTTCTTCTTTTGTTACGTAACTCCCCATCTGAATACTGGTCACAGGGATAAAAATAGGCTGATAAATAAATAAAAAGGAAGCAGTGAGCGATAAGATGTGTGCCCCTCAGGGAGAATTGGCCCAGTCAGAGTGAGAGGGAGACAGACATCCGTGCTTCTCCTCCATCCTCCTCCTCTCCCTGTCCTTATTTCATCAGCCTTTTTCGCCTCCCACTTCCATTAGTATCATCTTTCATTCCCATTTCCCTCATTCTCCTCTCTTTTTCACTCGTTTCCTCCAACAGCAGGACACATTTTAGAAACCTGCTCTTCCGTACACGTCTGTATATGTGTTTCATGCTGTGTAAACATCAGCTATACTGCACATACATGTAATGTTTTACTCTCTGTACTATGTCTAACGTTCCCTGCAGAGGTTTCAGGAACCCAAAGGTAAAAACATTGCTCACAGTGCAGCAAAACTCCATATGGCAGCTTTACATCTGAGTTCTTATTCCACCACTGTAAAGAGTTGACCGTCGTATTCGGCTGCTGTCGTCAAGAGGAAGTCCAAGTATATTCTGGACCAGTCGCCCGTCTAGTCTGTGGCTTGATTCTCATTCGTCTTGTGCTCGCTTTTGTCTCCTCAGAGTCCATGAGCAGGAGTTAACAAAGAGACACGAGAGGGAGCTCGCCGAGCTGAGCTCCGTCCACAGCAGAGAGACACAGAACATGCTGTCGGACTTCAACAAAGCCCAGGAAGTGCTCAAGGACAAGATCTCCGCCCTTCAGATATTGTATGTACACACTTTAAATGCTGTGTTTTTGTCGTGTCTTAAGAACCGTGCAACTCGGTGCTTAACTCGTGAACGCGATGTGCACAGGCAGACCAGTTTTTTCCCCCAATTATATAACTATGTGTTGTCAGGCGCCAAAAAGAAAAGTTAGGAAGATGGTTCTCTCCTCTATAGATTTACCTCTTTCCATCAACATATTCAGCACTTGTTCAACTGCTCTCGTTGAATGAAGTGGATAAAAAAAATGCAGCGTCCTGTTGATTCATGCAATCCTCTAGTCAATCCCTGCATCATATACAATTAGAGTACATCTCATCACTTATGGCTGGTGAAGTGGAGCATAAGTAGGAGTGAACTGTGCTGAATAGCTTCTTTTTCCCCAGTGCTGGTGTCAAACATTCTGAACGGCAGCACCAAGCAGGACGCTGCACGATGAAACTGGCTCACCATGAAAGGCAGCGCCAGGAGATTTACTGCAGCCTGATGCCTGTGTACCCTCAATCTGTACCTAAAGCACAGAAAAAAATACATTCCACTTTCAAAACGAAGCAAAACACAAAGAGATACAGTTACTCAAAGATTAAAAAAAAAGAGAAGCAAATGCCAGTATTGTCTGCAGATCCTGAATCCATATTCATGAGGCGTGATGTGCCTTTATATACACGCGTCTGTGCGTTGGAGGCAGTTTGATTAAAGAGCTCCGTCTGTACATGGAGACACCGCCTTGTCTGGCCAGACTGGCCTGACAAGGCGGTGTCTCCATGTACAGACAGCTGATTCCAACTTAATGAAAGAATGATATCAAAAGACTTCAGTTTATGAGTTTATGGTTATCATTTTTCATCCCCTCGATCTGTTTGCCTCTGCAAATGTAAAGCGCCGATGTGTCAACACGGCTGCTTCACGTAGACTGAATCACAAGTAGACTGCGCCAGTCACCGTGGCGTCTGAAATGTTGTGAGTCGAAAACAGCGGTTTCTATGATGTATTACTGTTTGTTTTAGCAAAGTTAAAGAAGTAGAGGATTGAAATGAATGAGGACAACTGGTGAAGTTTCTATAGGGCAGGGAGATCAAGTTACTGTGTGTCGGGTGATGTGTGTATCTATGGAAATATAACTCAAGGTTTGCAGCACACGTTGAGTTTGTAACTGAGGATAAAGAGTGAAGTGTACATGGGATATGAAAGGAAGTACAGATGGACACACACTGAAATACAGAAAAAGACAAGTGGCTTGAAAGGTGCAGTTCTGCTGGTGGGCGTGGAATAAGAGGTGGTGGAAATAGACTAAACTACACCTCAACAGACAGTTCTACAGTTTTATAGTGCGGGGCAACAGATATGAAACAGTGGGATAAAGAGCAGAATAGCTCTGTGCAACACATGCTGTTATGTGTGTGTGTGTGTTTGAGGTTTGAGAGAGAGAGAGCAAGACGTGCATCTTCTTCAGAGCTGACCTCCTTTTGGTCTAATAGCGCTGAGAGCAAAGCACCACCTCCTGGACCAAAGAGGATGGGCATCAATCCGCCAATCAATCAAGTAACTAAGTATTTTTAATACTGAGGGACTGACAACCAAACTGACAGCTGCTCTGCTGACTGAGCTACCACAACTAATCTGACTTTTACAAAAACACTATTACCCACGTGCGTAGTTGAGTGCATCCAGTCTGTAATTACACGATGCTTTTTTCTGAATGGAAGTCCAGAGCTATGTAATGAGCCTGAACGCGCTGTAATGTTTCTTAGAGCCGAGGAAAGCTGCAGGTTATAATTCTTTGTCAGTTCATTCCTGCACACGTGACACTTCTCCTGCTAAGACTTGACCGGTTTAGGAAACTGTGTCGTGACCAAACAGGCTAAAAGCTGAGCATGATACAGTCTCACTAATAATTGATCGAATCCTAGTTTCTGCGTTATGTTGACCAGTTTTCTGGGACAGCTTTACTGCTCAGCAGTTTTTTATTTTCTGGCTGTGTCATAGCTTTACCACATTAAAAGGCATTTCTGGAGCTTCCCCCAGACATGACTAACTTTCTCTGATATAATTAACTGAAACACATCTTTTTTATCCACTACAGTTTTCTCTACATAATTATGTGAATCCCTCTCCCTGCCACTAAGAATACCTCATCGTTCAACATATATCACTGCTTCAAACTTCTACCATGCGTCTGGTTCTTATTGATAGGCCTCATAACCCTCATCATGAAAACTGGAGTTGCATTTTGTACCATCTCACATCACAACAGCAATATTCAAGCTTGTAAGTGTATATTAAAACTACATCTGGACAACTCCAACACAATTAAAGTCAACACTCACAAATAAGTGCATGTACTATGTTGAACTCGAGGTAAGCAGAGAACACACGCTCTCATTTGACACTATATTACAAGTTGGAAACATCTAGCAGAATAAACAAATAAAATAAAATAAACTGTTTCAAAGGTGTTGTCATCCACAGCGAGCCAGTCAATGTTTTCTAGCATTAGACAGACCTGCCCTCTTCATTGTCACTTTACCATATCTCTACGAGGTTAGAGTACTGCACGTGCAGTTAAAATGACAGAAGCTCAAAGTCAACACTTCTCCTCGCCTTCAGCCAATGTCATTTTCTTTAATAATGTTGGACTCCAACAAATTGGTGTTGACCTATAAGACTCCAAGTCATCATTTTATCATAGGCAGCACATTGGCCAGTGTTGAACTAGCTCCAAAAAACACCTTGCTCAAGCTTTACTGCTGACATTTGGAGGACTAAGGTCTGTCCAGTATTTCTTATCAGCTCCACCATGCAGTGGATTTTCCTCCCTGCTGGATGTGTTGAAGAGAATCAGATTGAGCGTAGCACAAGAGGGTACCTTTTGTCCGGGTCCTGGAAAAAATTTGTTAATGTAGCCTGAAACAAATCCAAAAGTCTGATAAATGCCACATAGGACGCCAGACTCCTGTAGCTTTCCTGTGTCTCGGACACGACAGCTGAGCGGGCTTCCTGCTCAGTGAAGGGTTGCTCACACTGGAAACATTTGGCGCAGAGAAAAAGCAGCCTGTTCACCTCGCTAGTGTACAGTGTACCTGCTGGAAGTGGAAGCTGGGATCAAAGCCGAGCATCCACGATTTGAGCTCACATAGTCTAACATAGACACTGACCGACCATGCAAGGAGGTTCTCATGCTTAAGCTGCAAAAAAAATGGCTGACACATACGAGAACGCGTATCAGATGTGAACAGAGGGACCAGCACGGCAGCCAAAAGTACATGAGTATCTGATGGAACTGCGTATCAGTATACATCAGTATCACTGCTCCTGTACAGCATTGGACAGTCTTGAGAGAGACCACAATTTATCAGGAGGACGAGCTGCTCTGGTGCTCGGCCTGTAACAAAGTGTGACTTCCCGCTGTGGCATAAATGTCACAGAGATACCCCTCAGTGGGTTGCATTGTGGTGGCGCAGGAAGTGAAAGGTTGTTTAAATCACTGTCACAAAATGTAGCTGTGAAAATGCGAAAAGGCTCCAAGTCAAACATGCGGAGAGCAATTTTTAATTGAAAAAACTGTGGATATTTTCTGGTAAAGTTACAAATTGAGTTTTCTAGCAGGCATGTCTAAAGATGATCTTTTGCATGTCTCTGTGCTACGTGCTACCGCTGAATTTCAAAGACTTGCTGTTTACTTAAGCATATTTTCAGAAGGTTCATCATTTTCCAGCCAACGATGTCACTCATGATTGTTTTTCACTTGAGCTTTATTTCACTCGGCTCATTTATGCGCGGTGATTTTCACAATGTGTCGTATTGGTGGAAAATGTCACTGAGTGTGAAATGAACCGTTGTATGAAAAATAAATCTGTTATAACACTGAACTTTCTCCTAACTCAGAGAACCAAAACGTTCTCTGGAGGAGCTGCACAGATCTGTTTTTGATTTCAACGTACAACCCAGTAATGGTTTTTATGATGAGAACACGTGAGGAAAGGAAAAGAAAGAGCCCCGGGATAATTACTGTTTTATTGATCAGATTCTGGTGACAGCCTATTAATCACTCGTCGTTTTACTCCTTGCAAAACAGGCGTTTAATTCTCTTAACCTGTAAATTCTAGCGCACGCACACTGTGAAGTGCAAGGTCTAATGAGTTTACCTGCTCTTCTTCCTAATATTCTTCATGTTTCATTGATAATTACCTCAATGTGCTGTTCAGTGAATCTTTTGTGCTCAAGGAATGTCGCTGTGTTTTGTGTCTCTTCAAACAGGCTGGAAGGAACAGAGGAGAAGTTCAGGAACAGGGAGAGTCGTCCAGAGGACCTGCAGATGATCGCCGAGCTGAAGGACATGGTGTCTGAGAGAGAAACTCTAGTCAAAAAATTGGTGGTAGGTACTTTTGTTAGTTCTTACAAAGCTTTTATTTTCCTGAATCACACTGGTTTTCAAGTATTCAATACAACTGCTCATTGGCATGAAAATCACTTGTGACTGAGGAATGAATGAACTAAACTATATATAAAAGAAACATGGATGCCTCACTCCAGGTCCACAAAATACCTATTGCCTTATTTCAAGTTTCTGTTTGGATGGAAAATGCTCCACAGTTTAACAAGTAGGGGAACAGTAGCAGGTTAAAAGCTATTGTAATAAGTATTCACTACTTTTTCCTGTCAAGCCTTGCATTGCATGCAGTGGAAGGAATTGCTCACTAAACAATTTGACCCGAGGAAAAGACGTGAATAAGAGAGGATCCGAGATCCCGCCCTGAGGAGCTCCACATTTGTTGCAGGTGTTGCCTTAATCATCTCTCTACCTGAGAGACACTAAGGACCAAAGTATTTTAAAGCAACTGAATAAACAGATCAGAGATGATTACGATGGAACTTAACTCTCAACTTATCCAGGGGATGGATTTAGAAACAGGGTGAATTCTTTTCTACATTAGCGTCTGTATGAGTATACGTTAAAAAGTAAACAGCAGCGTACTTTGTTCATATTCATAAAAACAACTCTTACAGACTGCTTTACCGTTTTGCACAAACGTGGATGGCCTTACTTTCTGTCTTCCTGCTTTTATTTCATTGTGTTTCACCTCATTAACACTGAGTTTTTCGTTGGATTTCATCAGGGACACAGCTGACAATAACACAAGGCCGCTGCAGTTCCACTGCACTAATCACATGAAGGTGACTTCAGAAATCAGCTTACATTTGTCACGGTGTGCTGCTGTTTCTATTGAGGTTTCCGATTCATGTGCTTGGGTTTGAGATTCACAGCCTAGTTTTTAAAAGGTAACTAACAGGCTTAAAATCCAGATGGAAGTGGTTGAAATGAATGTTTAAAGGTTGTTTCAGGAAACTACAGTGTCAAGTGTGTGTGTCTATAAAAAAGTCAGCAGGCAGACTCGTTAAATTTTCATCCTTCCACACACTCTGTGACTGTCGGCTAATGTGATTTTCTCTTCCAGGACGATAAGAAATTCTACCAGCTAGAACTCGTCAACAGGGAGACCAACTTCAACAAGGTGTTCAACGCCAGTCCTAATGTAGGAGTTATCAACCCGCTCATCAAGGTAGGCCCAGATATCCTGTAGCGCACCACACACAGGTTCTGATAAGCCCGTCGCCTCATTTTACTGCAAAGCAAAGCTGAAATCCCGTGCATCTCATTTCATATCCTTAAGTGCTAAAGTTTGAATAATGTGCTGTTACACTGTATGTAACAGCACATATGAAAAGGACTGAGATGTTCCAGTAAAACCGAAGAATGTAGGAGTTTATGGCAGTGGCAGATGGGAAAAATCAATTTGAACACGTTTGTTCTTTCCCATAAAATGAAGGTTGTGGAGGACAGTGAGATGAGAGGACGGGGGACAGGGAGGACAGTCAGTGGGAAATGTTTAGTTAAATAATAGAACCATCGGTATGCAACAGAGAGCATTACCTTCCAGGGTCTCATTTATTTACAGCAATTAAATTAAAAACATTTCTATATATTATATTCAACTAAGTTGATCTGCTTTACTAGTAGCTGTCTGAGTTTGATCGTCAGCCAAACAGTTTCCTAATCCTGGTTGGTCCATAGAAGTGTGAAAACAGAAGTCTCTTTTCTGTATGTTGTAACTTATCAGAGGAATCATGTTCAGGGCCTTTAGAGGTTCATTCTTCTTCACGGTGTGTCTGAGCTGAATGGTTTTCACCGCATGGTCAGTGTGGAACACTTTTCTAACCTTTTCCTGCTGTTACATGTACTTTTACACATATCTGTATATGTGTTGGGTGTTCACCGTGTGCTGACTTTTATTTGTCATGTGTTCGTATGTGTGTGTATAAATGTGCGAGGAACTCTTCCGCGCACGTCGACTGTTCTCCCTGCCTCTTTCTCCAGCTTTCCTTTGCTTTCCAAGCCGTTTGTTAGTGCGAGATGTTTCCTGCTCTGACACATCTCTTCTCATCTGAATTTCCATCCTGCTCAGAGCGACTGGTGCTTTAAGACTGAGACTGAGGGTGATGCCAGTCTTCAGATGATCCATTCACTCTGCTTCAATCAACATTTGATTATGATCAAGTTAGCGTGCTGCTCTTTCTCTGTCTCTCACCGGCTGGACTGTTAAAGAGCTCTCCCTGTACTCCATTTTTTTCTCTTCATTTCTTCTCTTTATTTTTCCATTGGTTTTGCTCCTTTTTGACCCTCGTGCGCCTCCTTTTTTCTTTTTTTTTCTGTGTAGCAAAAGAAAAAGAATGAGAAAACAGCAGCCAGCAGATTGGGCAGCTCTCCTAATGTCAGGGCTCTGGAGGCAGCAGGTATGGGCTTGGGTGTGGTGGGCTCAGGAAGTGGGCAGCCCCCACAGCCCCCACCTCCGCCCCCGCCCCAGCCCCAGCCCCAGCCCAGCCGTCTAGAGCCCATCCCCAACTCCCCCATCCACCACGTTGAGTTCAACTCCAACAAACCTCTTCCCCCGCCGACCCCTCCCACCGAATCCAAGAAATTTATGAGGTGAGACCTTTTCAGCCCGGTGGGCAGCAAGCTGGTCAACAGTCGCATCCGTCATCCAATCACAGATGGATTAATTGGAAAGTCAGCTGATGAAAGAGGATAAAGCACTTTTACTAATTTAACTCATTTCTACTTGAATGTAGAAACTATATTTTAGGCCTCGAAATAAAACTCTCTATCGTTTCTTTCTTCAGAAGAAACGTCTCAGTGGAATAATAACAGTGTTGTACATGTTCATCCTTTCCTGCCAGGCCTGGGTCTTTTCATAAAGATAATGAAATCATTATCATCACGAGCTGCAGAGTGTCAAATAACGTGCTATAATTGACTGTTGGGTTTGCCCCGCCTCACTAAGTTAATGATTTCACTTCTAAATCAATAACGCTGACTCATGTACCACTTACACTTCTATTGTCTGTTTACTTCAATCTGCACTGAACAAAGAAAGCTAGCTAACATTCAGCCATCAGGCGTGACGACACACATCCTTGCTGGGTGACGATCCACGTAGAAGACATTCAACTAAAGACTAGATGAGAGATGAGATGATCTGATTCTACATCTGTCACAACCCCAAACCCAATGGAGAATGTGAAGGTGAAGTCACAGCTCCATGTGGTGAGGATTTATCTTGCGCCCAGCCACCCTCGTACCTCACTATATGCTGCTGTTGTTCCGCCCAGTAGGGAAATACTCACAAATAACCTGTAACTTTATAGTCCATAAGTCATATGAAGACCCAGGAAGTATCACTGGTCTGTAGTTAGACGGTTAGCAGGACATGCTAACACCTGCAGCTCGTGCTATGATTGCATTCGTTACGTTACACAGATGTAAAGTGTTGCACTTTGTAGACCACTTCAACATGTGGACAAAAACCCCGAGCTTGCGTAAACATACACTCGCGCTGGTCAGGAGAGCGGTTTAACCAGCAGTCAGTTAAAAAGATGTCGGCGCGCCCGTCACGTCCTGGAGTTCATGTCTACTGTACACCGCTCAACAAATGTTTGTCAGACCACACTCGAGGGCACAAAAGCTTTCTACAGCAGCACGTGGAGCTAAAAGACATTAGCAGCATATGTGAAGGCAAGAGGTAAAAACTAGAGATGAACACCCAACACCGTCCCAAAAGGGAGTGAAGCTTCAAAGAATGGCCTTGGAATGCAAAAGGGGCATGTTTTTTCTTTTTTTCTTTGTCCTTACCATGACTGTGTCCATCCGTCAAACATGTTACCAGTGTGCATGCTGCCATGTGGTCCATGTTCTGTTCAGGAAGTGATTCAGCTTGTTGTTTGGATTTGTTGTTGCTGCATTGTCATTTTTGTGATTCTGTTCTTTCACATCCATCCTCAGCTGACGTTCAGCATGTTGCACACGCTGCACTTTTCCTCCTCAACCCCAAATGGGACTGATCGAATTTCTGTATAAAGGGAGGAGTTTTGTCATGTAAATATAATGAAGTAAATTTAGTCTTCTGCCATGGTGAACTGTCCTCGCTGTGCGTGGTGGTGTCCTATTATGGTCACAGCGCTCTATGTGGTTCACTCAATGCTTCTTTCTCGCTCTGGTGTGAACATATATGAGGATAACATGCAGTGTGTGTGTGTGTGTGTGTGTTTGCATGTCAGGTACATGCTTTCTGTAGCATGTGTGAGTCAGAAGTTATTTTCTGTCTACGCTGTTGCATGCTTTGCTGCTGTCAAAGAATGAGATGGGGTGGCTGCTTTGCAAAAGCTTCGGGGAAAAAAACCTGCGTTAGCGTGGACGCCACCTTCTGCTGTTCCAAAATGCACACACTCTACATACTGTACATACATTTTGGTTTTCTTAAGAAATAAAAATGCTCATCGTCACACTTTGTTGCTGTTTGGTGGGAATGTAGGAGCACAAGCAGCACACACACACACACACACACCAGAGTAAAGCAGTGACAGTATGAGGTCAGATATTATAGATCTGCTCTGAAATGTTGTCATCCCTCTTCTCCCTGCACACTCTTTGTTCTTGACAAACATTTTCAGTTAGACTAATCTCTCTGCCCCGAAAGTTACCGTTTTCCCAGCAGCTAAGCGAAAAGCAATTTGTAAAGGTGACCCGTTTAAATCATTGGGTCTTAAAGTCTTCCTGTCTCTAACCCTTGAAGAAAAATAAATCTAATATAAATTAATTAGACTGTAGAATCTCCAGCTTGCACCTATTCGGTGATACTGTATAACAAGCACGTGCCTTCAAGCGTCTACGTATTAATGACCAGGCTCATTTCACTGTAGCTGATATTGATGAAATACAGAATTAGACATCACTGTGAGGCTGTAACGCTAAAAAATGTAACTACCTTTCTTTAGCTACTTGAGGTTGTCATTAAAAATCTAATTTGATCAGGTGCATTTATATAAACTAGCAGTGAATCAGCTGACGGTTCAAACAAAGATATTACTGCGTGTGTACAGTACGTTCCTATTGATTTATCATAGACCATGTTTGGTATAAATCAGGTTTTTTAAGGCTTGTTAAATATAAGAGAGGTCCTTTGGGAAGTAATGGATACGAACAAGAACTACCCCCCAAATTTAAACATTACCCAAGGCACAAGGGACTGTGTATTTAAGTTAAGAAAGCAGCAGTGTCTCCGCTAGGTGTTTATTTAGACTGTACACACATTCAAATTAAATTGGCTTAGATGTTGGGACGGACATGTTTCCCTCCTGAAGACATGAGTCATTTCCCGTTTCTAACAGGTGAGGGACGTCGTAGGTTGTAAGGTCGGCTACCAAGGCCTCATGCACACACAATAGAAAATAATCATTTTTAATACATTGTTAAACTCCCACTTTATATTAATAAATACCAAAGGTTCATCTGTGATAAATTAGCGTTTGTGGTTTGCAGGTTTGTGTTACCCTGCCTGACAATGACTTAGCTTCCCCCATGTGGACAGAAAAGTACATTACACATTCATGTATATTTAAATTAAATCCAACCACGAGCTTATCTACCTATGTGGATTATGAGCAGAGGACCTGCATTTAAACGTTTGCTTTAGATAGTGAGTACTTAGGAAGTACGCTGTTATCAGCAAAGTGCACTAAAAGTATCATAAACATAAAAGTAGTCAGTGTAGAAAATGGCTCCATGATTATGTTGTATTAGCTGTTACAGTTTCACAAAGACTATTTCCGTCCGTTACGGCTTAAAAACCACATTCAACTCGTAACTTAAAGCCAGCTCTCATAAAAAGAAATCATGTAGTCATGAATGGATTATGAGAAAATGGCTCCTGGGCACAGATGTTTTTTTTGTGGTCGTTTTGAGTCTGTGTATTTATGGTAACTTTATACAGTTTTGTTTTCCTTGTGGTTGTTTTTGGGCATTTCATGTCATACTATGTTCACTCCTCTCTTTGTGGTTGTGCGTTTTGCCTTCCTATGGGATCATTTGATATCTGTTATTGGCCATTTAGTGTCTTTTATCTGAGCTCTTTCAAACAAGTTATATCATTTTCTGCAACCTCTGTGCCCAGTACACCTGTTCAGTAATCCATCCAGGTCTATGGGCAGTGTGTGCAGTGCGTTAGCATAGTTAACCTCTACAGTTAAGTAACATTTGCTACATAGAGTAGCTCAAAACTGTAGTTAAATATAGTATTTTAATAACTGTAGTACTTTTAACTGCTGCCAGTCGACTCCATCTTTCAGATTTGAGACCAAATGTGTTACATTTTTTCTGCTTCTATCCTGACTTGTCTTTTTTTGTCTTCAACTTTACTTTTGTTGTGGTGGTTTTGCCCTCCGACCTGAAGCCCTCCTGAAACTAAGGACTCCATCGACTCTGCGGATGCTCAACGCCAGGAGTGGTTCGCTCAGTACTTTTCCTTTTGATTGACCACAAACCTGCAAACACAAGGATTCAGCATGTCAACCAAACTTTGAAAAAAGAAAACAAACAAAAAAAGAGAAAAAAGATTTAAAATGATTTGTTTTTATTGTCATGAAAAGGTTTGGGGATCAGTTCACTTCAGATTCAGTCAACGGAAACTGTAAGTTAGGGGTTGAGAATTGAATCTCAAGTGTCCAAGTGCACAGAACTTGATGTCATTGAGTTTCACTTTCGTAAAAATGTAATGATTATCCACTTCCTGTTGTTGACTGAGGTGAAACTGAATTGAACCCTATCCTGACCGTCAAATGTCATCATCACTCTGATCTGATTTGATCGTTTGATTTTCTCTGATTGTTTCACTGTGGACGAGTTTCTCTCTTAGTACAGTGACGATGATCATCAGTATGTTCGATGTTTATTTCATTTCTTTAGTTCTTAACCTATTTTGCAGTTTCATGGAACTAGAAAATTAATGAGTGGTGCATTTTCATGCTGCTAATTGCCATTGTTGGACTACAGTAAGAAATATATATAAATATATATAAAGAAATATACAGTAGGTTATTGTGCTCTCTGTGCGTGGGCCCACTACATCCAGCATCTTTAGACTAGGACGGCTGATCTAAGACCAGTCTGCCTCCTCATTTATGGTGACATTTACATGGACCTGATCCTAGATCAGTTACACTTCTCTGATATGCTCCATGAATACAGGCTCTGAGTTTAGGATGGCACCATCATGGCAAATTTGTTACAGCTGCATAGAAGTTTCAGCAAATTTTGGTAGAATATTAAAACCTGTTTGTATGGTTGTCTGTCTCAACACAGATATAATGATGTCTCACCAATTTTAAAAACAAAAATAGCATATTTTATATTTATATTATAATGTGTATGCTTAATAAATAATTATTGTGACATTTACTTGTGCATTTTTGTCATTTATTTAAATATATGGGTAGTTTTTATTATATATAGTTTTATTATCTTGGGTGTCAGAAAATAAAAATGATCTTTAATAGATTCATCAAAATAACAGCTACCTGTTGATAAACACATAGACTGCCTTTATGGACGACTCAAACAGGGTTGAAGCCTCACATTATGGTCTATTTCCTTCTTTCTAGAATGACAACGCAACAAAATTATGTCTTTTCAAAAATACTTTCTCAGAAATACAATCCGGAGCCAACCTTTAAAACAAATCACACTTAAATCACACACAATGTTTTTTTTTTTACATTTATTTTTTCAAATGTTAGGCCTGTTTAGAAAAAATGAACTTATCGGTCCCTTGCACCGCAGCCTGCTTGTGTTTCACCGTGAAGTTTTGCGGGTGACCAGCAGAGGGCGTTACTAATTCCTAATAGCGCAGCTGCCGCTGACCCGGAAGGTAAACAAACCCTGACCTGGTCCCTGTATCGTTGGAAAATGGCGGCTCCGGGAGCCGGGTCTCCTGGCCGGCTGGTCCAGTATGTCGTCGTACGGTCAGATCTGGTTCATAAGCTGTCCTGGCCTCTGGGAGCCGTAATAACTCAAGCCTGTCATGCTGCTACCGCCGCCATCCACCTGCACTACTCCGACCCGGACACGCAGCAGTACCTGGCGGAGCTGGACTCGATGCACAAAGTGGTGCTGGGGGTAAGACTGACACGTCAAGCCAAACTCCGTTTAAATATCCTCCACTTTAGTCCTCAGGAAACAAAGCGGTTGCATTTCTAGGACAATTACGAAATTCCTGTCTGTCATAGTTAATCGTCTCATTCGGCGACAACTAAATCCTAAAATATTTCATTTTTAACCGCATAGCATCAGTTAACTGCCCTCATTCATAGCTTGTAGCTAGCTAGCCAATGGCAAGCTAGCTACAAAAGTAGTATTTACATTGAGTGCTGAATTGATACCTATTGTTTCTGTTTTTTTTTTTGTAGGCTCCAGATGAGGCTGCACTCTCCGGCCTATCAGAGAATCTGAGTCAGGCCGGTGTGTCCCACAAGCTGTGGATCGAACAACCAGAGAACATCCCCACCTGCCTGGCACTGAAGCCATATCCTAAAGAGACTGTCCAGCCGCTGCTGCGCAAGTTCAAACTCTTCAAATAACAGAAACACAATGCTCTGTCTATTTATCTGCAACGCGAAGGCCTCCGTTGTTTGACATCATTCTTTAGTTGGCTGACATTAAACAATTTTACTGTAACACAAACTGCAGTAATCAATCAACAAGCAATCTGTGAGACTGTCAGTTGACTATTTTTCTAGCAGACTTGTTCGCTATGGAATATCTGATTTACTCCAACAACCAGCTTCTTTGTTAAAACTCTCTCTACAATACCAAAGTTATTATAACTTACTGAGTAATATGACCAATCGGTGTTTGCTGCATTGTCACTAATGTTCAAACTTTCTAGGTTTCACCATTTCATCTGCCGTTACGCCTGATTTCCTTCAGGAACCTAAATAAATAATTAGTTACTGCAGTCACTTCATGTGTTTTTATGGTCTGTGTCAATGGAAATCACTCTAAATCTATATTAGATATTTTAAATCTTCATATATGAAGATTTAAAATTAAACACCGTCAGCAGATAGTAGTGGTCTCCTCCATTTTACAACGTCAAGTTCTTTACATGTTCTGTGCATATAAATCAACAATTTGTGGCATTTTGCTGGCTTCTGTTTTTAAGGGCCAGAAACTTTAATTAAAACTTAGCAAAATGCATTGTTCCTTGTTACACTTCGTGTATACATGTTTACTTACTTAAAATGCAATGTCATGTTTTTATTGCAGACTTTGATCATGTCTAGTTGCACTGAAGACAAAAAGGAAACTCATCATGAATCTAATATTAAAACAAACATAAAAAAGGGGCAAAGCAGACATGAAAAGATAATAACGGATGATATTACACAAACGTAGGCCTCTTACTGAACAGCAAACACACACACCAGACAACAGAGTGCCTGGAGAATGGTCATGTTTCTCACGTTGCTTGAGAAGTTACTTCATTTTGAATGACTAAAATTTTAAATGCAGGATGAGCCGATGACCTGTTACATAAAGAATAAATGCAGTCCTGCCGGTTTTATTGAAATGGCAGCAGACTTTAATTATAGACCATTGTGCTTTTGGATTTCACAGATGAGTGGATGGTAATTTATCTTAAATCCTAGAAGTTACCTACAGGTTTTTAAAATGAAACCGCATGCCATGCGTGACTCACCCTTGGCTCCCACCACCTTTTTCAGGCATGATAATAATTAGTTGTTTCCCAACCACTTTAAAAAAAAGGAGATGACTGCTATAGATAGATTGGAAATTCCTGCGTTATGCAAGCTACGCACGCAAATCCAAAACTTCCAGTTAAGATGTGTTCGAGCCATTTTAGGCAAATCAAGGGAGCCCTTTTGAACACGAATAACAGTGTTATGAATGAAAATGGAAACCATCTGTTTGAGACACACAGAGCTTAAGAAGGGAAGGAACATAAGTGGGTTTATTAATCTAATGGCAATGATCTGTGGACATCAAGCTGTCATTACATAATAACTTTAACTTAACTTTTACTAATAACATAACTTTTATAAATATATATATATGACACAAACCTTATGCTTTCCTGGATTTGGGGTTGAGTATTGATGCTGCTATAAAACCCACATGGTGAAATCAAATCTATAAAACATGAGGCAACGTGCACTTTCACCACATGATTTATTCAAGAACATATCAAAAAATTGTAGAGTGCAGGGGCAAAATATTCGTCCCAAACATTATGGTACGTGCGGCCTGCGCTGTCAATAACCAAAAAACAAATTACACACACTAAAATAACCATTCCATCATCGCCACACAGAAGCAGTCCGTGCAGGTCTCCGTAACACACCAGGGGGCATTAAAGCTGCGCTAATGCAGAATGGGATTTAAAGCATGCTCCAATATTTAGTATAGGGATTTGAAAGGCTTTTCTCATGCTGAGAGCCATAGCACACAATTTGGCAGTTTCTTTTCGCTCTGTGGGTTTTTTTTAGTGTCATTTGTTTTGCTTTTATGAAAGACTCAGAAGACTGAACCCAACACGCAGCTATAAGGAAAGTATTAGATAACTAATGAAATCAGTATTAGACCTGCATGATCATCATTTGGTTTGTGTGTATTTTATCTCTCCAGTCATTTGGTGTCTCCCTTGTTTCGCTCATCTGAGGCTAAATATCTTCTCCTCTTATCTGTGTCTGTTTTCTTTGCTCTGTGCTCGCTGTGTGTCTTTTTGTAGCGCAGATGTTTTGCTTTGCCCTCATCACTTTTGTGCATTTGTAGTAGATGTATGCAGCTTGACTGTTTCCGATGACTGGTTGCGTTGCTTGCAGCTGATTTTTGTCTCTGCACTCATTTTGTGTCGTTTTCGTTTTCATTTGCTGTGCATGTACTTGTATTTGTTTAGGATGGTCTAACAGGAAACCTTTACAATCACTTGAATCAGAAGCTGTGACCCTTTAACCTCAGTCAGTAGGTGTGAATACCCTGACCACTGGACATACATGTGTATGCTCACTCTTTCTGTAGTGAAGTGGGGCCTCTTTGGTTTGGGATGCGCACAGGACCCATACTCTTACTGAATGAACTCATAACGTACCTAATGTATGGATGCCATGTCCTCAAAACTCATCAACAACACTCGTGTCCTCCCCATGAAAACAGTGGAGCAGTCTGCCCCGCTCGTGAACGCGCCTCCACGCTCCGCGCGCACGAGCAGCCCTGTTTGTTTGTGTTGAGCGAGTGGAAATGGCGGTGAGGAGAGATCAAAGCGATAACTTGGGTTTACAAACGCAAATGCGCCGTCATTGAAACGCGGAAGCCACCCGCAAGTGATTATCGGGGTTACTCACGCTTTGCAGATGTCGATGGGATATAAGTCGGACGCAGCGAAACGGGATTTCTTGGAACAAGGTTTGAATTTAGCAAACAGGTTAGCCAGCTAAGCTAACTGTACTAGCTGCCTGGCGCTAGCTAGCTCCGAGTCGTGTGTGATTTTAACCACGCAGGCTTGTTTGTCAACACAGGCTGACGTTAAATTGCTAGCGAGCCAGCTAACCTACAACTTTTGCTCGTTTTTCAAGCTTCCCCGCCTGGGGTTTATAACACGTTGACCACAGATGATCGCGGAATAACCGACCCAAAGTAACGTTAGGAGTGGATCAAAAGTCAGACGTCTGACAATCCCAGTCGCCAGCAAGCAGTAAGTTAAGCTCGTTTGCTAAGTGAGCTAACTAGCTTGTTTTGCGCTCAGCCTGAGATGCCGTTTGCATGGGAATGAGGCACCGAGACTGACAACGTCCAGCGAGACCGCGCTGGCAGGATCGTTATTTCCAAGCGAAGCGGACGACGGACCAGGTGAGCCGCCCGAGAAACGCTGCCGTGAATGCATGACAACATGTCACCCTGACACACCGTAACTGTGCTGGCTGCAGCAGCAGCAGGGGAACGTTACGCTGAAGGCCTCCAAACGTGCCCGACTCGTTGTGTTTTCATACACAACGTTGCTATAAATCGCGGACACCGTCGTTTGAAGCTGAATGCACAATGTGCAGCGCTGACTGGGACGTTTTGCTGCTTCGGCCACCTGCAAAGAAAGAGACCATGTTGTGCTTATGTAAGACGGGCTGTTCGGCCACAAGGTGATGCTGTTATTCGTTTGATTTACCTGCAACTTGTATCTGAAAACTGAAAGGGCATCCTGACCTGCTGACACACAGAAACATGCTTCAACTCCTTTTTTTAAAACAACACGATGACACATTTACATTATTAAGATGTGGACTGGGAGATTGGGAGAAAAGTGGACCAAGAACTTAATTTTACAATTAAACGTTTGCCTTGCAGTATTTAAAATTAATTATTGTAATCGATAGATCTCACTGTGATTGACTAAATCCTATCCCATTGGTAAAGCAGCACCAATTAATTGATTAGCAGATGAAAAGATGATTATCATCTATGTTAATAATTAATTAATATTTTATGTGATTTACCTGCAATTCACAAATGCCAAATCTTGAGATTGCTGTGCTCTCAAATGTGAGAAAGTCGCAGCTTTTCCTTGTCTTACAGTGAAGCAAATAATCAGGCAAATCAAGAACTGTAATAGTGATGGGCATTTTTAACATGTGCGTCTTAACAGACAAAACTATCATTCTCTTCATTGACAAATGAATAAATATTGAAAATAATTAGTTACAAACATAATTTCTACAATGTCTGTTAATCCTGCGGCTAAAAGATCGTTTTAATTTTCAGTGGACAGACATTTTTTATCTTAAATTCTAACTGTAAGTGATTAGTTTTGAGTTAAAGCCAGTGCTACCAGTGTGCTAACCATACAATATTATAAGAATTTCTATAGTGGAAGTTGGTATATGCTGTTTTGTAGCAGTTTAAATGTGTCACTAGTACTCATTATGTAAATGAATTAATATGGTGAATGTAGGTATGGGTCACAGAAATGCATTTATCATACTCAATACTGCAATTAATGATTTAATTATTTGCTGTCTTAATTGTTTATATTCATTATTTGTATGTGTGGTGCAACAGACCACGTAGTTTTCCTTGACCGTGCTTGTTTGTGTAGTATTGGTTTTGAAGACGTGTAATGTGCTAAGTAAAGGCATTGTAGTGGGGCCTCTCTAGGCTAAGATGCAGCACAGATAAGAGTTCAGCGTAGGCCTCAGTTATCCTGTTTGTTCAAAGCATGTGCCTCTGCTGCACAGAGAAGTGTACAAGATGTAAACACTGAAATAGGAGGCAGATAATAATCATAATTGCTGTTTTAACAAATAAATAATGTGCCATTTAATATATAAGCCAAATCAAACAACATATGCAAATACTTGTCACAGTGATTGTGCACTTTCCCTGCTTCTAAAATGCAACTTGAATCTAGAGAGATGACAGATGAACACCTTTATGCACTGTCGTATCCCTAACCTTTGTAGTGAAGAGAATTTGCGAATACTGATGGGTTTGTGTAGGTTGGGAAAGAAACTGTATAATAAGCAGGAGTGCAGTCCATTGTGTTTAATTTTTATTCTCCTGAAGAAAGTGTGAAATGACATTTCATTATTAGCTCTTCATACAAGCTGTTAAGCCTACCTAAAGATGAGGCAAATAGTTGGGAGTGGGAGCCCTCCTCCTTCTCCCGTTAGCTAAGCTCTGTGTCTGTATGGAGAAAGAGCAGCCATTTTAGTTCTCAGCACTGCTGCAGCCTGCCCACCACTGTCACTGCGTTTTTCTACTGGAGCTGCAGTAGGTGTCCATGTAGTTTGTTTTCAAGCCCCCTGGACATCTGCACCCAGCCCAGCAAAATGCCACTTCTGCATTTGCTTGGCGTCAGAAATCAGCAAACAGGATTTATTGAATAATGCCGCGTGGCGTCAGGTGGATTGGTGCAGGTCACCTGCTTGGATGGGCTGGCTTTTTGGGGTGATATCACTTGGATTTCTCAGCGTATGAAGTTTCCAGTGTTTGCCTGGCACTGTGGCAATGCATGTAAATCTCTCTGACAAAGAGGAAGGAAGCATGGAGGAAGAGGCAATGGTGGGGCAATGACATGCAGCAAAGATCCCCAGCTGTCAGTTATAATTCTAAGAATTATAATTGACATAATACACTATTTTGTCAATAGTGTTTCATCTTGCTGCCTTCAAAACTTGTCTCCTTCTTTCATTTTTTGTTTCATCAATTTGAGGAAGGCTCACAGCAGTTTTAGGCTTTGCTATGACCACCAGGTACACTGAGAGAGTACTATTTGTGCAGTAAAAACCAAAGTACCTAGTACCTAACGGCATTTCAGTCAAACATAAATGTACTGCTTTGTGATTATCCAATGTCATGATGCACATATTCCAAACAAAGCACAGTACAAAGCACGACAACACTATTTGTCGAAGCCACAGCGGGCCTAAGTATAGCCTCACTACTGTGACTGTTGACTCTCTGTGTTGTTATAAGACACAAATAAAATTGAAAGTGGTGAAGTTGAACCAAAGGCAAAGTGAGGTCACATGCACAAGATAGGCAGTACCTCTTTGGACCAATCATAGGGTAGGATCTGTACAACCTCTCACATAGGCCAATCAGAGGTGCATTGGATAGAGTAGGGTATAGTGTTACTTTAGATGAAGCATAGCCATGTGTTCTGCTCATAGTGGCTTTACATACCACAACAATATTTGTACAGTTTCTGAGACCAGCACAGACGTTGTTGTGAGTTTCAAAACACTTCTGATGAGGCTTTTTAAAACATGCTTATTGAAGAATTCTTAAAAAGAGGTACATATTACATTTACAGTCTGGTGGTCGGCTAAACTAAGGAACTAATGAAGACTCTGTCTCTGAATAAAAAGAGATAGAAATGGCTGGGTCATTGAAATTCCACTCATCCCACCATAGCTGCCTGACTGTAAACGTTGTCCTTCTGCCTATAGTATTCTCTTTCCGTGTACTGACCAGATGAATAGAAAAACACTGATTCTGCATCCATGTTTCTATATGTGTGTTTCTCCATAGTTGTGTGTGATGTGAATGTGAATATTTTTGGCAGGTGAGACAAAAAGTAATCCAGACCTACTGTAAATTTGTTTACTTAAGGGATATAAAGGAGAAATATATTTTATTGATGCGGTTTTTCTTTAATTAAAGTGCAATGTCTACAGTTCTAGTTTCAGAATTCAGTGAGTGAGTGTGTGTGTGTGTGTGTGTGTGTGTCAGGGGGCTTCATTTACATAGTCTTGGCATATTAGTGTTATAACGAATGAGAGCGGGACAAAAATTAAACTGTTTCAGTTTCATATTAGCTTTGATATTATGCAGCAGTACGTGCAGAAGTTCTTGTTTCTGCAAAGCTGAAGCCAAGATTGTCTCTTGGTGTGTTCTGTGTAGCATGGGCTGTTGTATTTTTAAAAAATACTGTGGTTTGTCCCTCGGCAAAACACACAATGGTGCTTGAAAGTTTATTAACCCTTTAAAATTTTCTGTGTTTTCTGTATTTTGCATAAATATGACGAACACTGATTTTCATGCGAATGCTGGAACCAGATAACGAGAATCCAGTTAAACAAAAAGTTATGACTTGTCCAAACGACCTTGATGCAACTGTAGATGGCCAGCCAAGGTCTTTTTTGGGGAGTAGAGACTTCCTTGCTACTCTGTCATGCAGTAGACCGACTTAGTCCACACTGCAAAAGAGTCTTTTTGTACCACCTGGATCATTTAAGTGGGACAGATAGGCAAGAAATAAAAAACTATAACTTTTCATCACCACTGTACATGCATACTGTCTTCAGCTGTGAGCGAGCAGAATGCATGGAAAAACAGCAGAGCGGCACTGCTCCGACTCTTCCTGCTGTCAGAGCAATGGCCTACATTCTTGCCTTGAAAAAAGAGCTCGTGCAGCTGACTGTGAGCATTTGTGAGGGTTGGGAGGAAATAAAGGGAAGGAAAAAGGTAAACGCAAAGAATGAGACAAACAGAAAGATGGCACACAGGAAGAAATTGATACGGCAAGTGAGAAAATGGAGCAAAGAGTAGTTTCTTGTGTTGAGAGCGAGTCAACTGTCAAGCCCCAATGACCTGATTTTTCTGAACAAGGTCGGCTAATAGATTTCAATGAAAATGTTTACCAGAATGATAGTACCGTGCACAGTAAACTTCCTTGTAGGTATAGGGACATGCACTGCTGGTGTATCTTTGAAGAAGAACAAAGAAAAGTTAACAATTGTGAGTGTCTCACCTTAGATGTGACACGACCGGTGTCTAATGAGCATGTGGTTGTGTAAACACCTTTTCTGAAATGGAGCATGAGGCCGTGAATGTGCCAGGGTTTAAAAAAAACAAAAGGCTTGCTGGTGCGAGACATTCAAAGTTTGCACAAGTCGCTACAAACACTTACATTTATCCTGCATAGTTGTTATTTCTGCATTTTAATGCTAAATGTTTTGGCATCACGTCAACATTTTTTGTTCTTTCTGTGGTATTACTTTTATTGACTCTGTGAAGCAACCTTGTGGCTGCAGGGCATCCCTTTTAAGACAGAATTTGCTGTAATCTCTGGCTGTTGCCATATGGTACTGGATGCAAACACCTGTTTGTTAGGTGTGTTGTCCATGTCAGGGGAGACCTGGAAGCTTTGGATGCTCTAAAAGTCACAGGACAAGGAAGTTGACTCAACCCTTTGAATTCAGTTGTATTGAAAGTGTCAATCCTTTTCATCGACACACATTTCCACATCATTACCTTTTGGACTTGCTAATTATTAGTACTAACATACTTGCTCAGTGCTGCTCAATAAGTTATGAGAAATTAGACCAGTCCATCATTGATGATTATCAGTGGTGCGTTCACTTCATTCATGCAACTTTAACCAACTTTCTATCACAGCTGATTCACATCTTGAAAAATATATCCAACAGTATACTGGAGACACAGCCCACACAGTAAAACCTCTCAACCTCAACCATCAATCATGTCATGGTAGCCAGGAGTAGGTGGGCAAAGTTTTGAGAACGTATTCAGTTTAATTTCACATTAACTGCCTTTCATATTACCTTTAGACTGACTCAGGCTTTTGTAATTGTGGGTAGAGGTGATACAAGGGCAATGATGAGTGTTAGAAACTGTAGTATATCTGTCATCATCAGAAACTTCATTGCTGGTGAATACTGTGTGTAAGTGCCCATCTGATATGTAGCAGTACACCCGTAGCGCCCGACTGTGGCCGCTGACTGAAGGGTAGAGAGCAGTGCGAGAGGAGAGGAAGTGGTCTTGTAGTGTTGTAGGTACGGTAATGTGGTGTAAATAAGTGCAGTTTGTGGTATGCAACTCCAATGCATGCTCTATACTGTGGCCATTTTACTCGCCGCCGGTGTTGTCACACCGTTATTCTGGTTGTGTACATATATGTTTTATGTACAAACCCTGTCTGTACAAAATGCTGGTCTTAAATTCAATAAAAACTAGAATCTGTGAATTGTTAATAAGCTTTAAGCTTTATTTATCTGATAGAATAAATCTGCTGAACCTGCTGAAATATTCATCGACTTCTTGGGGGAAAATGTTGTTTTAATGGTGGCACACGTATGTGTCTCTGAAATCCAGATGTGCATGTCAACAGTCAAATGTGAGAAACATTTAATTTTAGAAGAAGAAAACGGGGTTTGTAGATACTCTTGCAGTCTGTGGTAGCTCTGTATGGAGTCCTGGTATTATAGAGACATTCAGCCTCACTGTGGAAAATAAACAACACGTTCTGGATATTTTATTGTAGGTTTATATAGAAGTGGTCAAGGTTCCAGCACAGGGCACGTTTGAGGGCACTGCCAACTCTTTGACAGTTTCATTATAAAGAAGCTAATGTACTTGGTTGTTGTGACTATTCCAAATCATTAGCGTTTTGGCCAAGCTACTGGTGTATCTCCTGAAATGGAACTCAGATTTTCTGTAGGCATTTGTATTTTCCAGATGCTGTGTTATAATGGCCAACATATTCTCCTAACACCTATACATTCGTGTCCAAAATTCCAGTATACTCACCGTGCCTGATTATGTTGCAGCAGTCACAAAAGTGTCAACACTGTAAATGATCTCTGCATAAATGTAAATGTATTTTTCAATAAATAGGGGCAGCATGATAGCTCAATGGGCAGAGTAGTCGTCTTGAACCAAAGGTGGAGCGCTTTGATTCCGAGTCCCACCAGGCTACATGTCAAGCTGTCCTCATATCCTGACCCCTGGCACCTCACAGGGACAGCAGGTCTCCCACAGTAGGTCAATATGTATTCTTATTATTATTATTAAAGGTTGTGATATGTTTTCAATGCATATAATTATTCTCCAATATGCATCAAAAATGTGGTAGAAAATCTTTCAAAGCAAAACATGTGATTTGTTCCTGCCACACCCTTAGGCCATGGGTTTTCTCTGGTTGGTGTATGTGAAACGTTACTGGTATTAAATCTCAGCATGTTACCAGGTCTATGCTGGGGTTAATCTTATAGCAGTGCTCCCTGCTGTAGATCTACACATCTACTTTGTAGTTCACAAAGAAGGATTTTGAGCTGCTCTTTCTGTTTCATGAAACAGATGTGCTTGTATTATAATCAATCCAGCTGTCAACACAGCCAACATAATGGTTCGTGTTAACTCGGCCCAAAGCGTATTTTTATGGTTCTGATCTATTTTTCTGCATTGACTCTGTTGCAAATAACCACAGTGAACGTGTATTAGGCCATATATTCCCTTACTGTTTAACAACCGCTCCTGCTGAATAGTCGATGAAGCGCGGTAAAAGCGAGTATAGTAGTATATTTAAGAGCGTAATTATTCTGTGGAGTAGTGTTAGCACTGCATAGTGGTTTTGTATTTTATATTAGTGCTCTGTTATAGATTTATAATAATGATTTCGTCTGTCTTTGTCTCTTCTAGTATTCTGAGGTGTAATTTTTCTTCTCATGCTTCCTCTGCCCCTTGCACCATCCCTTACTTTCTACCTCTTGTTCGCTTTAGCTGAATACAGCCTACAGAGGTGTGGATTTCATCTTAGGTTGACGTGCCAGTACCATAACTTTTTGGCTGCACTCGATGAGTAAATATGTGGAAAGGAAAAACAGGTTTGGTGACAACACTTGTGATAATTGCAGTAAGCAGAATCTACACAAAAGGCATCATGCAACTGACAACACTTAGCTGTGTGAAATCAGGTTACATTCTGTTTACGGTATAACCCCAGTTTACAGGCAGTTGGTGAGTAATTTCTCTGTTTTTCTTCTACCATATTTGTCCTAAATGACCTTGACTTCGGCCGCATTGTGCTAACAACCTTGTTTAAAACAGAATGCTACCCTACTTTAATCCAAGAGGTGTAAACTTGTTTCTTACATATTGGCAAAAGGGTTTGTTTTATTATATAACCTAACATGTTCCAACTTATAGAAACACACGTAGTTGTGCATATGCCTGACAATATTTGTGCAGCTGTTTAAAGTGCCTTCTCATGTACACTGTGAAATTTGTCTGGACTGCTGTCTCGTATTTAAACCAGTTTAGTATGAGATATCAAGGAGGCTATGAACAGAATTGCCTTCCTTATATGCAAATTAAATAATCCCAATTATCTTCACATTGTGGTGTATCCAGATTTTAAACTTTAGATGTTAAGATAACACTTGTTTCTAATTGATTATCTGTTAAACCATTCATTTAGAAACCAAGTGACTAATATAATAAATTAGGTCAATTCAAAGGCTTGTTTCCACATGTCATCTAAGAGAAGTCAGATGGATGTCGGATGGATGTCCAGAAATTGTATCCAACACTGACTGAATCCTACAGTGCTGAGTGCGTTCTGCGAGCTCGCTGTACTTTTCTGAAAATGATTGCTGAAATTTATGTGGCAAGTGCCATGTTTACACAAACAAATATAATGCAGGTACCATTGTATCGTGTCAGCAAGCTTTTTATTAAATTAGAATAAATAAATAAAATCTGATTATCTAATTTGGACAACTAGATTTGTATCTTTTTTCAGGAATCAACAATGAATAAGTTATCACTCCAGTTTTCTCATGGCTGTTAATGCTGGCATCAATAAACTAAAACATAATGAGGTTTAAGACTAGATCATGACTCTTTTCCAAGTGCTAAAAGATGTTATGCACTGAGCTTCATCCAGTGCATAAAATGCTATTAGATGATAAAAGACGAGGCTTCTGAATTTCCTGGCCCTCTGTCTGAATGTCAGTTAATTCTTGAATAAGCCAGCTGACCTTTCCACATCTGCACCATTCGTCACATAGTCCTTGTACTTATTTACAACCACTGATAGGTGAGGCATAAAGGCTGTCGCACTGTTCCAAAACAAGTCAGGCCGCTCTGCTCAAACTGAGACTGAGATCGCCATAAACTTTGTGAATGTAGCACTTTGATTCTCTGATCGTACTTGTTGCACATTATTCTGTATTTACCCATATTCTGAAAGTTTTCAAATCTTACAGTATATTGCAGTGTAAAGCGCCTCGAGATGATTAGCGCAATACAAGTAAAACGGAATTTAATTAAAATTGAAAATTGTGTGGATTGTCTTCAATAAAATAGTTTAATGAAAAAATTTACACTCCCAGAGGAAATTGTTAGTGCTGGTCATTTTAAATATATCTGTGTCCTTTTTAAACATGTTTAATTTAAACGTACAGTGCTGTGAAAAAGTATTTCCTACATTCTTGGATAAAAACTTTTTTATATTGATCACACTGAAATGATTCAGAGCATTAAATACATCTGACAAACCACTCCCAAATCTTAATTTTCTGCGTCATTCTAAAGGTAGACTTGCCGGTGCTCTTCAGATCATTGTTCTGCTGCATATACCTTAAACCACAAACTGACATACAAACGTTCTCCTTCACGACAGCTGGTGGAGCACAAAATTCATGGTTCCTTCAATCACAGCAAGTCTTCCTGGTCCTGAAGCTGCAACGCAGTCCCAGACCATCACACTACCACCACCATGTTGGACTGTTGCTGTAATGTTTTAGTCCATGAACTGGTGTTAGTTTTACACCAGGTGTAGCGGAACAAACTTGTGAACTTTGCCATAGACACCATTTTCCCCAGTCTGTTTTTTTATTATTAAATCGTGGACCTTAACTGAGGCAGGTGATTCCTGCAGTTCTTCAGATATTATTCTGGGTTCATTTATGACCTCCTGGGTGAGTTGTTGTCGCTTCTGGGAAGGTTTCCCGCTGTTCCTGATGTTTTCTCCATTTGTGGATAAAAAGATCTTCCTAATGCCTCTGTTGCTGTGACAAAAGGCAAGGTTAGGCTTTTGGGAGGTGAAGGGCAGGCCTATGATGCTGGTCAAGTTCTACGTTTGTATATTCTGATTTGGACGGATGTTGTCACAAATCTGTTATGAGAAAGTGAATTTGTTTTCCATCCTTGGTAAATAGGCTTCATGTGAAGGGATGGCTGCTATTTTAACAATGAAATCTCACTTTCATCATTGCAGTGTTTGTAACATTCATCCACTCTTACTTATTTATTACACTAAGTGACCTGAATTAAGTGTGGACCAGATAAAGTTAATGTTTTGTCTCGGGTTTTGTGTTTAGCTTGCTCAGTTTCTCCATTGTACTTGGTGTGTTTATGTGGTTTTGTCAGTCGAGGGGGGACATGTTATTAGTTGTAATTTCCACACGACAAGAAAATGGCCAAATCATTGTCCATTTTTAATATGGAGCTGCGATGAAGCAGTGATTGTGCTTAGATTGATTCACTGCTGTTGATGTGTACAGCCTGTTTCAGCAGCTTTTAGAGCTTCAGGAACTCTATATTATAACATACTTTGAATCAGTTTAATGTCTTTGTTCTTGTGTTGTATCATATTTTACAGGATGCTCTCATATCAGTCACGGGCACGCCTGGTTCTTGAGGTTTTTTACTGTACTGCTGTGGCTCCCGTGACTATCTCATAGTAAATTTAATCATTGTAATCTTTGTAAGCCATAGTCTGGGGGTGGGGGGAGACTCTGAACGCTGCTGTGTGTTGTTTGTTGACAGTATTTTATGATTACAAGAGGTAAATTAAAGGAAGTTGATGGAACACTGTGCATATTCCCCCGTGTTCATCTGTGCCTACCTGCCTGTTAGCTTACTAGCAAGCACATACTGTGCTGATATCAGGCGGATGTCCTGTCAAGACACACAAACACTGGCTGCACATGAAACGGTGTGTAAATTTGGTGTGCTCTGAGCTGAAACTCTGCTAAAAGTTGAAGCATTTAGCCCTGGACAGTTTTATAGAATGTCCTGTATGTTTTGATATGCAGAGCTTTTACATTAGGCTGTAAACTTAGGTTTAATCGGAGCTGCAAGGATTGACATTGGGTATGTTAAAAATATGATTCTTATTTTTGATAGAGTTTTAGAATGTTAATCAATCCAAAGCAAGAAATTAAAATTGTGATTTCATTGTTTTGGTTATACTACCCAGCAAAAACAACGTAGTGACCAGCCAGGCGTCAGCCAACAACCAAATGGGAGCTCGATTCTTTGTTTAGCACAATAACCTTTAAAAAAAGGTTTGTGTAGCATAATGTGTCGTGAAGTGATTGATGGAACGTCTACTGGATGGCATTTTCTGCAGCACATTTCTTACCTCTTGTCTCTGTTCTCTTTCCCCAGTGTGAGGCCAGCAGGCTTCTTCCCGCACATGGTATCATGTGACGGAGTGACTTTGGAGCCATAACCATACCATCACCGCTCCATCATATCAGCTCCAAGCTGTTTGCCTAACACTGCTCTCAAGCCCAGGGTCCCCTTCCTCCCTTTATCTGCGCTCTGAGCCCTGGACAAGGCCACCACAGCCACCACATGACTCACCCACTAGAGCCCTAGATCAAGTAAGTGTAGTATGGCCGGTCAGCGTTGTGTTAGAAACCACAAATTGTGTTTAGTGTGTGCAGCTCAAGCTCAGAGCCTGTTTTGTGTTTTGCATTCTTTCCTAGTAGATTTGCATTTTTTCTTCAACACTGATTCTAATTTTGTGTGTTTTTACACTATGGGCTGAAAATGCAAGCGAGGATTAAAAGCTGTATACCTTTCTGCACCGTGCTGAAATCCCACACTTGGGGATTTAAGAAGTATTTTGATAAATGAAAGTGAATTTGAAACAGATGATGAGCAAGTAAACATGTCTGAAGTGACAATATACTTTTAAACTGAAAAAAAATTCAAAGATGTTGAGATTTTCAGAGAAAATAGTTGATCACTTTGAACACTATCAATCATGACTGGAAATAACTGGAAGGAAATTTCACTCAGTTTGCAAAACTGAAAGCAGTATTGGCTGAATTAGAAAGACTCCAATCTACAATCATTAATTCAGAATTAATAGCCTGTCAATTTCATTCAAAAAAATATCAGTTCAGTAAAAAGTTCAGAGAGAAGAGAAGAAGGAGAATAGCATTTTCTCAGTGGTCATTCTGCATTGTGCTTTTCACTCGGAGATTAAGGGTCCCACGCTTTCAATGTCCCAGCGTGTCTGAAAAGACCTCCCGTAGTGTTTCACAAGGTGAAATGAGGACATGCACACTCACACTCCTAATTATCAAGAGACCAAACGGTGTCCAATAAATGATGAATATTCATGTGGAATTATGAGTCTGGCAGTGAACGTGCTGAAGATGGAAAATGAGGAACTGAGAAAAGGTAGCTGTGCAGATCATCTTTCGTAAATGGATGATATAATCTATTATATAATATCCTTAGAGATTTAGACAAATCCACTAACTGTAACTAATAACGGCACAAATATCTTTCCTATACATTAAGGAGTCTGGCACACTGTGGTTGTATCTGTGGAGCTATGTTAAACATCCTGGATCAGGTTACAAATGACAACACACACATGGTATAAGACAACTGCACAGGCTGATGCAGTGACACCTGAAGGACCACACCGGTGGTTTTAAGTCCTTAAAATCATTTAGTACAAACAAAATTCAAACCTTTTTTTGATTTTGTTTATTGACTTGTTTTGTAAGTGTTGTGTACTTGATGCAACGGCACCACTGATGAAGGAGAGGAATTGTGTGCATAGATATGCGTGCAGCAGTGATGGGTTTTGTTGTACTATAGTGACTCAAAGTGGCACAACAGCGAAAACGCTGTGCACGTTGCATCAGGTTCAGAAGAACTTTGATGTGGTTCATAATCTACAAAATGCAGTTAGCATGCAGTTTCCTGCATGTTTTACAGTGCAACCTTATCTCTGTTGTCCCGATTCCTCTGAGAAAACAATGTTAAATCCCTTCTAACAGACCAAATTGACAGAGCTGAAAAACCGGTTCATTATGAAACACAACCCCAAACCCTCCAGTGCCTCCAAGAAAGATTCTTCAAATGCCATTTCATTAGGTTTGGATAAATTATGCATGCTGACACGCTAATATTTTGTTTTGTAAATCACTGCTCCGTGGCTGAAAGGAAAAACATTTGTTTCAGTGTCAGATTGCTGCTGACGGTTATCTCATAGGTGCTTGTCCTTAGTAGTCTATCAGCAGAAGACTGGTCCTTGATTGAATTAGGAGTAAACAGATGCGTGGGTGAACCAAATGCATCTCTGTGTCTTCACACCAGGACAAAACTGAATACAAAACTGTTCATGCGTTTTATTCAACACGCAGGGAGTCAGTGGGTGCACTAGAGCTGCCTGACTGTGTACATTTTCTGCTCATGTCCTATATGAAAGAGGGTGGAACTTTGCAACAGTGACTGAGCAGCTTCTCTTGGGCTGAACCAAGTCAGTGGAGCTGAGGGGGGTGGTCACGCTGTGAGCAGAGGCAGTGTGGTGTTCACATGGGGGGGGGGGGGGGGGGACT
>JAUMHF010000016.1:12652044-12722007 GCA_032359275.1 Microctenopoma steveboyesi | reverse complement strand
CCCGCGCCCCCCCCCCCCCCCCCCCCCCCCCCCCACTTGGGATATACAGGACGTTATTATTCCGTTAGCACAGCTCCAGATACTTATGTTAAGATTATGAACAAAGAGACTTAATCTGTCATCATATAGTCCTCATGCCAGTGTTTGAGTTCACTCCCTAGCTGCTGCACAGTTTGCTGTATATTATATGTATTTGGTGGCATCAAGTTGCTCGGTGGGTAGAGCAGTTGTTGATTCCCGGTTCCTCCAGGCTACATGTCGAGGTGTCTTTGGACAATACTGTGAAACCCCTACACTATTCAAATTCCTCAACCAATCATTAAGTACAGTAAAGACATTATTATTGTCATTATTATTAATATATTGGGTGGTAGTGGTATACGGATGTTGAGTGAGTGATTTCGGACACAGCAGAATAGGCATTCAGAAGAAGACTGGGAAATTTGATTTGGGGGGAAAATTTAGAAGTTAAGTAGGAGCCCTGAAATCTGATGGCATCTTTATCAATAGAAAACCAGAACTAGCACCACAGCAATTACTAATTATTTTTATTATTGATTCATGTGGTGATTGTCATGCATTGTTAATGCATATAAAATCCCAAAACAAACTAAACATCATCATAATTTCTAACGCACCATAAGGAGATTTCAAAATGTCTCGTTGTCTTCTTCTTGTATTATTGTGTGTTAATGTTCTCATGAACTTATTTTTTCATACAAACTGTTAAAACAGCCTGCATCGCTCCATCGCGTGCTAATATTAGATATTACTCCATGTTTGTTGGGATTTAAACGAGACTTTATTTATACTGTTGGTTAAAGCGGATTCGTGGAAAAGCGTGTGACCCTTTTTGGTGTAAACGTATGGAAGACATTTATCAGGGGCCTCAATATTTTTGTTGGAAGGCCGGATGTTATTTGCCTGCGACTACTGTGGATTATTGAAGAAGCTCTTGTATACATTAGGAGGATAATTGGCATAATGAATGACTCTGTGTCCCGCTCGCTTTTCTCCCATCATCTTTGCTCCGTCTACCTCGCCACTGGTAATCTCCATCTTTCAGTCCCCGCTCTCTATCTGGTGGTCTCTTCCTCACCCCCCTCCCCAAGCCATATATTGTCGTTGTTGGGTGAGTTTTGTGTGTGTGTGTGTGTGTGTGTGTGTGTGTGTGTGTGTGTTGGTGCTCGCTACAGCTTGTGGAATGAGTAACTGAAGGAATAGGGAGCTTTGAGAGAAAAGACACAAACCTAAAGATACTGAGACGACAGGCAGTTGTAATGGAGAGCCTGTGGAGGCGGTGGGCTGTTTTTCTCAGCGGTCTGACTCTGCTGTGCTGTCGCTGCTGCTTTTTCTTCTACCCTTTTGGAGACTGAAAGCTTGATCTTCAACGATACGTCACAAAGAGGGGGGTGAGGTCAGAAGGGGCAGCGGGCCGGTCTGGTTCACAGGTGTGTGAATTAGACGGGCTGTTTATTCTTTTGCCTTCTGCGCGTTTTCTTCCTTTTCTATTTGTTTACTGCAAGGTCAGTATGAGTGGAAGCATGGCTGAGGATGTGCTCGTGCTGCAGCTGTAACACTTTCAATTCTGGCTGTTTTAGTCACATGTAATACAGATTGGGTGTTTAGTTTGGTCATGTCTAAATACTGCTGTATCACTCCTCACAGTATGTGTGTGTCTTTTGAATAGTCCTGTAAACGGACCAGCTTGATGATGATAAAATAGTTTATTAAGCTTTATGTTTTACCCTACTACCAGCCCTGCAAAGCATGCATCTATAGTTACTATAGACATATGCTCTGAAGGGCTGTAAAAAAAACGATGATTCTGAAAATGTCCGTATCGATTTTTATTGGACAGTTTGCATGCAGAGTTTATGGCATAAAAAAACTCTTTTTTTAAATCTCTTACTGCATATGGTGGTATATTCTATATACTATGACGATTTAAAATAGCCAAAATATTATTGAGACAAATATTAAATCGTATTGCCAGATGCTTTCCAGTAGACTGTTTTTTTTTGGGCTGTGTTTGTATACCTTATATACCCTAGTAGGAAAGTTCAATAACACAATGTTAGGAAAGATCCTCTAAATGTTTTGGTTTCCTAGGCGGGGGATCACATATTACCACTGATTTGGGTTTGTCAGCTACAAAGAATCTGTTTTAAAAAAGTAGTAATAGTGGTGGTAGTAATCTTACTTCACATGCCACAGCCCCAGCCAGTGTTTTACCAACATTTAGACTCCGTCCCACTTATATTTTCACAATCGCACGTATTGCAATTGTTCACATTTATGTGAGAATCCACACTTAACTAGGTGTAATAACAGGATTTCACATTTTTAACAGTCCATTTACCAGTAGAGCTCCAGCTGGCTTCTCATCTCTATTAATCCTTTCATTGTAAACAGCTCCCAATGTAAAAGAAAAAAAAACAGAAGAGAAGAGAAGAGAAAGAAAAAAGCTGCTGAACTTCAGTTTAATTTACCACAGCCTGGCCTGAGGACATATCAGGTTCAGCTTGCCTATTACTGCTAACCGTTCTGGATCCTCATATGGGACTAATGGTATTATCTACATGCTGCTGTCTTCTGTATTTTTATAGGACAAGCACATAATAAGGTGTATTAATTTTCAAATACCTAACACTTAGCGAAGCTTGACAATAACAACACAAACTAACACTGCAGGCACAACAGATCTGCGTCATAAACCAATGACGATGACAAAAAGACCTATGTGAGTTAAAAAGAAAAAGGCAGCGGGTTAATATTTTATTCACAATAGAACATAACAAACATATCAAATGTTAATAGATAAATGTTTTAACACTTTATGACAATATTTAGTCAATTTTCGAAATTAACTAATAGCTGGAATGAAACTGGACAATTTGTCCCTAATTAGGTTAGCCAGGTGAGAACAGGTGAGAAACATGATCTTAATAAATATACTGTAGACCTATGTCAATCAGAAGGAAACAATGAGTTTATGCATTTTACTCACCTTATTTTCTCATCAAAACATGCTACCAGGAAGTGGTTGCGTGGGAATATGTCCTGGTATGAATAAGTCGTGCAGTGAAGTTAAGTAACGATGCAGGTGATCTGTCACACGCTCAATTCTGTGAATGTTCAAAGAGATCAGCGTCTCCAGGAGGTTGGTGCCACATTCCCATTAGTGTGACTACGGAGACGAGGTGAATGTCACCACTGAAATGTGTAAATATGACCTCTCACAGATGGAGGCTCAGCAAATCAATGCTGGCCACTATAAATAAAACGGTGTATGGGGAAACGATCTTTACTCCGTCATTGTTTATGTTGCACCCTGACTGAATGAGAGCGTCTGAAATCAGAAACAGATCTGTTTTCAATCTTTGCTTTGTTATTAATTGCTCTTTGCTACAGTTGGGAGATAGCACAGTTAGGTCAGTCATTCAGCACTTACTTCCTTCCCTTAAGCAGTTACCGTGACCTTAGTGCACAAAAGGTCACTGTTAGACAGCAGGATCAAAGGGCAGCGAAACGGTCGGTGTAGATACAAACTAAACTATCTTAATCAATACTTTTGCTAGAAAATGTTCTGCAACACAAGGACATACCAGTATACTGTACAGCTAGGTTAAAATATCTCCTCCTATATTGACCCCAGCCTCTCATAAAAAGAGGTTAACTTATATTTTCAGTAAGTGCTAATGTGCAGGAGAGATCTTATTTTACACTGTGCCAGATAGATTTTTATTAAATGCTGCATGTTAGCAACACACGGAGAGCTGAGGAGGAAACGGGTGATCTCATGATTAGCGTCTCGTGAGCAGCACGGCCTCAGAGCAGCGCCCTATACGATGTCTTTCTCTAAGCTTTGCTAAAACTATTTTTAAAAAAGCGTAAATGCAGAACTGGTGCTGTTTTGTTGCTTGCTCGACTGATATGAGAATGCAACAAGATCTGAGTAGAAGACCCAGGTGTAAGTGTGCAATCTCCAGTCTCCAGTTTTATTTGACTGTAAAGCTCTTATGTGTGTTCAAAAGGCTTGTTTAGCATGGTAAACCCTGAAGAAACCCTGTGCTAAGACAGAAATAAATGTATTATTTATATTTTTCAGTCTTTGCGTGTTTACTTAGATGATTATGTTGGTCCTAAATTCAATATCTGGCATCATTACTTGGTCTTAACCTTAATATTAGGCTTAATGGATCATGTAGCAGCCCTATTAACTCCCCTCTATACATCGTGAGCTCTGTCGAACATTGCAGCGTTTTTGTTGCCATGGCTACCGTCCTGATGCAGCAAGAACAAATACGAGAAATACTGACTGAATTGACTTTGCAAATAGAAAAAGGGAAGAAAAAACGGCACTAGTCCATTAAATGGTAACAGCAGAGGAATGCGAGGAACATGCAGGACAAAGTATTGAGGAGCGTCTGTTATAACAAAATCCAAAACAACGCACACAACAGCTGTAAGAATAATTTGTTTGATCCAGCACCAGTTTTGTTTGTTAGTGACTAATGTCTGCATCTCTTATAGCCACGTTTTCGTTAGCTAAAAAAGCTAAATTAAAATGTCATGGACACCTTTAGCTTCAGAAATTATATTTTTGAGGCCATCATACACCACAGCATGTTTTATATTTATCCTATATATATATTTGTTAAAAAAGTTGAATGTTAAAATTGATTAGTTTTATTTACACTGTTACAATAAAGGCTGCCAAAGAATATTTTAATAACAGAAATAATCCTGATTAATGCAAAACAGGGTTAATTAAAGGTGCTTTGGAAGATCTGTGTGTTTTAGGATTTTGGAAAATGTTGACATTGTTCAAGCTGATGATGGGAAAAAATAATCTGAATGGATGATTGAGCACCTTGGTGTAATAATGATTGTACTTATTTAGTTTGTGACTAAATTACTGTGTGCAGGTCAGTAGAAGCTGAAAATGAGTGCAGTAGGGGAAAGCCCCCTGGACCCTGCCACGCCGGAGTCACGCAAGAGGAAGGGCTCACCATGCGACACATCAGGGCAAAGGTAAAAAAAATACATGTGTTTTTCCTTGGTCAGTGACACTGCATTACTGAGCAAAAACACGCTGGAGGAAATATTGCAAGGCCACAAAGAAAGAGCTGACAACTTTCACAAGAAGAAACAAATTGCTCACTAAATGACAATAATTGTCAAAAAGACCCAATAAAACATGCAAAATATTATAAATGTTTTTACATAGGTGGGGAAGGGGGGCTTTTATTTGTCTTATTGTCTAAAAGTTTGGAACCTATAGCATTTGCTAGAGTAGATGTTTTAAATCCTCCTTTATTATTATTATGGACATTTTGTGCCCTGATGCTTAAAAAATAAAGAGCCATATCTCTATAAATAGTATGTATGTATGGGAAGCTGACTCTTTTTAATGAAAGAGTGACGAGTCCTGCGTATAAATAATCCTCTACCGTCTACTACACTGTTTGCCCTCAGCGGGAGTTTAGTGTTGACAGTGATTCCTTTAACGCAGATTCTCTAGATGATAAATTATCAGTTGTGTTATTGACATAATTAGAAGAAGCGAGATCTCAAAGCTGTGTCATCTGTCGCATTAAGCAGTTAAAATGTGTGAAACAAAAATAGTGCCTTCGGCTTGTATCATGCAGTGTAACAGTTCTGAAACTACGTGACAAAAAGGTCCATGGTCTCGGGTCGCACGTGGCGCCCGGACCGCAGTAATCCTGTCGCAGTCATTGCACTTACTATAGACTATTAATAGTGGCTCTGTGATGCCTGAAAATGTGATATAACATCCCAGAAACCTTTGTTGTCGCGTGTTTCATCCTTTACTCTAAGAAAGTAGCATATCAATGTAGCTCGAGTGGCCTGTCAGCTGCATGTGTTGCATTTAGGAACGGCACGGGAGCGTAGGCCATCTGCCAACTGTCCGAACCCCACGCCTACTTCTCCCTGTCTACCTATTTACAATGCTCCAACCAAATATTTGGCCTCCTAAATGTCCTCTTAGCCCCTCTGTGGACCACAGAGGTGAGTGACTTGATGAGTGATTATGTGTAGTTGGAACCTTTGGCACACAAAGTCATCCCAGCCATATGCACTTCGATTAGAGTGAAGCCTCCGAGTGCCTTTGAACGCTGCTCTGGGTGTGAAGTTATGTGTCTACGACGAGGCCGGGGTGAAGGATTGATGGGGCTTTAGATAAGTGTAGGGTTTACGGTGGGTCGTGTAGTTGTTAAAGCGTGATTGTACTGAGTGCTGTGTGTGTGTGTGTGTGTCAGTGTCTGAGTGAGTGAGTGTCTGAGTGTCTGAGTGTCTGAGTGAGTGAGTGTCTGAGTGAGTGAGTGAGTGAGTGAGTGAGTGAGTGAGTGAGTGAGTGAGTGATAGCATATAAGGAACAAATGCTGATGTAAGCTGATGTAACAGCCCAGCTAGCATTTCTCCACCACTGACCTGCGCATTAACGGCAGTGTCCTCCCCTTCTTCACCCCTCCCTCCTCCGGTCACCACGCCTGTGTGTTCTGGCTGGCCAATGCACTGACCTACTTTTGATGTTGTCGTCTCACTCACTCACTCACACTCGCATACACACATTTTCAATGTTTACCACATACCTTACTGCAAGTTGTCAGTCTGAAAGCATATTGTCGGAGTTGGCTTCAGCGAGCGGCTGTGCGAAGAGTCTAAAGAGACACTTTCACATTAGAATAATACAAAACAAGGCTTTTTTTAGGTGCAGCTGGGTGAAAGGGCACAGCAGTATATACGTTAGGCATCTGACGATTTATCCACGCTCACAGTAGATAATCTAAACTCTTTTGATCAGACGTGTGCTGTAGTTGCTCCCGTTACCTGTGGATTTTCTCAATTCTGGCAGCACATTGCTGCTGCTTTTCCAAAAGTGGATCCCAGTTTTGTTTGCACATGCATGCTTACACACGTAAATGATGCAGTGCTAATACTCCTGCAAACGGTTTCACGCCACTCCAGTGATGCAGTAATGTGCTTACAGAGGTGGAGAAGATGGGCAGTCTGTCCAATGCTGACAATGGGCTAGGCAATATTTTCAGCACATTTGTTAGAGTAGACGGGTGTGTTTTAGTATTATTGAACGTAATCCTATGTTTTGTAAGAAAGAAAGACGACAACTTAGCAGGGACACTTTTTTTCACTAACGTTAAACAAAACTAATCAATCATGTTACAAGAGTTTGGGGAGGAAAACGTGAACACCAGCGCGGAGAATCATTTCAGCATAAAGGTGTCGGTAGATTTATCAGCGCTGCAGTCTGGCACACCTACACATTATGAACCCGAGGCACAATCCAGACACGGTAATCCATATTGCTCATCTTTTTTTTTGGCAGCTTTAAAATCAGATTAAAACATTTAAAACCAGTTTAACAAAATCGTAACCAAACAACAGGACTGAGGAAACACAAATGCGCATGTGATTATGCAGGTATCTGTGTTAATGTGACTTCACACACAGCAAGTACGAGGACAAAATGAACCAGTGTGAATCCTACATTACAGTCAGAGCTGTTCAGTGTTTGCAGTTGTTGAAGCCATTGTTCAGCGTTGTAGAGAAGAAGTTGCGTAACTCTGAGGCTTTCACTGAACGAAGTGACCGACCAACCTAGATCTTCACTTTTGACCTCTGCACTTCTCACTTGCTGCCACTTTGGTGTTCACATTTACAACTTGGTCAACTTCTCTGTCGCCTAAAACTTGACAATGATGGATGCACTTAAAAGTTGTTTTTATGGATAAAAACATTACTCGGCAAGTTGTGCTTCTGTATTAGTATTTGACATCGTGACGAGAGACAAGAGTAGTGGCAAAGCAGGACACTTCTGTCCTGAAAGTGTGAACATTTGTCTTTTTCACTTAAAAATTACTTACACAATTTAGACAAAATAAAAAAGTGAACGTTATAGTCTCCATTAGACAGCTAATGATTTAAGATGTATTCTTTAATTAGTTCTCGGGCCAGCAGACACCAACATTCACCTTTCCTTCTGTGTTACTGTCTACCTCTCGGCAGTTTCCCTGTACGGCGTTAATTCGTGTCTGAGCACATCCCCCTGGTAGCTTCCTATTTTCTCTGTTTGTGCCTCTCTTTTCCCGTCACTCACTGGGTAACTGTTGGGTAATAACGGTATTTTGCCTACAGTGATCTCCCAACAAGATCATTTCTTCATTATCATATCATATTATCTTTAATATGTTGATAGTATCCAGTCTGTTACAGATGCAGTGTTATTTTTTGGTGAATAATCTACAAATAAAAAACCTATTTAATTCCATATTAGATTTGCAGCTTTTCTTGGTTTCTTGCATTATAGCAAATTGTCTCGAAGAAAAAAAAACATCACAGTTTCACGACCGAACTGCTTTGAACAGGTTCAAAGTGATTGCACACATGAGTTTTGAACGTTCTGTCTTCGCGTCGCGTCTTTTTCTGCAGTCTGGTGAAGCGGAGACGAGAGCTGGAGTGCCGCTACATCGACGAGCTGGCTGAGCTGTTGTCATCCAACATGGGCGACATCGCCAGTCTCAGTGTCAAGCCTGACAAATGCCACATCCTCAAGAGCACCGTGGACCAAATCCAGCAGATAAAGCGGCGTGAGCAGGGTGAGTTATGCTGAACAAACTGATGTTCTTTATTAAACAGAGGTGTTGTACCATGCCACATAATATGCTGTCTTTTCTAGTGAGAACAAACAAGCCAGGGTTTTACAGTGTACTTCTTCTTAGAGTGGATAAAGGTTAAGAGGAATGCGTCGGTGTCGGATCACAGGCTGTGTGTATACACATTTACACAAAAAGTCTGACATACATAGTCTTGCACATCATTCAGCGCACATACAGTCATACTGTTATTATTAAAGTTTCCCTTAACTTTCCCCTCAAGTGCCAATGAGAGGCTGGATGTGCTGAGTTTGTCTGCAGAACTTTCTGAGCACATTATTTAATGAGAATATAATGATGATATAAGTAATAATTATTTTCTATTATATTCTGTTCAGAACCAGTGACTGAACACATGCGAATGTATAACACGCATAAATGAAACATGGTCCTGAGGTGGCATTAAAACGCTTTGTTGTCTCCCGGCAGAGAAAGCAGCTCTTCTGTCTCCAGATGATGAGGTTCAGAAGAGCGACATCTCTTCCAGTAGCCAGGGGGTGGTGGAGAAGGAGGCACTGGGGCCCATGCTGCTAGAGGTGAACAATACACGCAGTCACACAGCCGAAGATTTCTACTCACAGTCAACACGCAACAATCTGATTTTCTTTTACCCCTCTCGTTGTCCTTCCCATTCAGGCCCTTGATGGGTTTTTCTTTGTCGTCAACCGGGAGGGCCGCATCGTCTTTGTCTCTGAGAATGTGACGAGTTACCTTGGATACACCCAGGAGGAGCTGATGACTTCAAGTGTCTACAGCATCCTCCATGTGGGAGACCACAACGAATTTGTACGCAATCTGCTGCCCAAAAGCCTGGGTGAGCGAGGGACTGTGGGTTTTAATCACGTCAGTGATTACACTGTTGTTTAATGCCAATAGCAGTTTTTTTGTTTTTTCAGATATTTAGTAATTACATTTACGCGTCTTCAAATTTGACAGTTTCGTGCCAATTAAACCCGTTAAGCAGGCAGTAAAAGTCAGGACATTAGCTTAAGACTGTATTAACCCTCAAGTGCTCAGTTGGTAGGGACGTGGCCTAAGTACCCCAGGGTTAATGGTTCAAAAGTCCCAGTTCTCCGGGTTCCTGGTCACATGTCCAAGTGTCCCTGGAGAACACGTTGAATCCTATGGCACCCCAAGAGGGCTCCCTGTCTACTAATGAGTCCTATAATAAAATATCTGTTATTATTTTAAGATTAAAGGCAGAAAGGTGGGAGGATGAGCAGAGAAGTTTTTAAATATTATGGTGCTTTAGGAAGAAGCAAAATACACGGGAAGAAAGCGTAAAGTAAGAGTAGAGCAGCTGTGATTGTGTGGGTGGGCTGAGGAGCAATCGAGGTGTGAGAAATGACTTTCTTCAGTTGTATAATGTTATTTTAATTCCAAGTTAAAACCTGTAAGAACAAAGATCACGTAAAAGTACGCTCAAAGTCGTTTTGTTAAGTGGGGAATTCTTTTACAAATGAGTACAACCCAAGAAATGCTAGGGTGCAAGACGTGTAAGGATTTACATCTCATCAGTTCTCACCAGTGTTTGTTCTCTGTCGGTGCAGTGAACGGTGCGCTGTGGCCACAGGAACCGGGCCGCAGGAACAGTCACACCTTTAACTGTCGCATGCTGAAGAGACCACCGGACGAGGTGGATTCAGAGAACATCGAGGCTCGGCAGCAGTACGAGATCATGCAGTGCTTCGCCGTGTCCCAGCCTCGGCCCATACAGGAGGAGGGCGATGGTACGTCCCGACACACAACGGGTGCACCCAGACTGCAGGCTTCTCTTGTAAATCACTGTATTAGCGCTGCAGCCTTGTGAATTCCTCTAGTTTTAGTCTTATTATGATGATTCTGTTATTCCCAAACTGATGCTGGTATTGATTCCTAGCACCAGAGCCTACGGAGCACAGCTGTGTGTGAATCTGAGACATTTAATTACATTTCTAAAGAACTCCTGCAGATTTGGATGCACTTTATATGCTAGTAATTCAGAGGATGACTTTACTATACAGTAAATGTGGACTGTGCTGGGAATTAATCTAATTTAAGGAATAGATTTACTCTTAAATGTGATTTTAAGATTATTGATGGATAAATACCTGCCTTGCACTTTTCTATAAAACTCTAACCATTTATTCACAAACAGTGAAGGAGTGAAGGTTTTAAGTAGCGTTCACTACTATTAGAAGTTGGACAATGACCAGAATCTTGAAGGACGTGTCATATTTCTTAAGCCAGTGGTGCAATGGCCTTGATAAAGCTGTGATGTCGTTCCTGCATTGCAGATTTATTTGGCGTTTTAGTTCTCTCTCCCTCAGAGTTGTGCTCACAGTCTCGTGCTTCTTTCTGTTTCGGAGTCCCGACATCTGTTGTTTGCGCCTCCGACGTGATTGATAGCTCGCTCCACACATTTCCAAGCTGTAGCTCATTTATCCAGAGATAAGTGAAGATAGGTTTTTATGTCCAACAAACTGTGTGTGTCTGAGAGGAATATTAGAAAAACGTAGAGCTTTGGTAACTTCTGCGTCTTTTCCGAGTTACTTTTGACACAGTAGCATCTGTTCTTTCTGGATTTCCTATTTTATTCCTGTGCCCACTCTTCTTCTGTGTTTTTTTTTTTTTTGTCTGCACTGGCTGACAGTACCAGACACGCGTACACACACATCAAACCTCACCACGTGTCCTCTCTGCTTCAGACCTGCAGAGTTGCCTGATCTGTATAGCCTGTCGGATACCTCGTGCCCAGCCTGTGAGCACCGAGTCTTTCATCACGAAGCAGGACCCCACAGGTAGCACACATGCATAAAAGTGGACGCAACATTGGTAAAGAGCGAATCATTTATGTCACGACTGAAGTATTTCCATCACATAAAATAAACAATAGTCGCAGTGTGATCCCTGAATGTGTAGAGGCTCCTGCAGATGTTGAAATCATCTTTTTATCTGTGTGTGGTGCCCTCCTCCAGGGAAGATTATCTCCATAGAAACGAGTGCGTTGCGAGCAACAGGGCGGCCTGGCTGGGAGGACCTGGTCAGGAAGTGCATCTACGCTTTCTTTCAGCCGCAGGGCAAAGAGCCCTCCCACGCCAAGAAGCTGCTGCAGGAGGGTGAGCAGACTCGGTTCATTGTCTAAACTTCACTATTGGAAATCCTTGACGCGCTTTGTGCCAGCTTTGTCTCGGTTCCCAGAGTTTTAGGACTAGTTCAGTAACAAAGTTGCTCTGACTTTACATACTCGCATGCCAAAGCAAAAGCAAGTGTGTAGTTCAAGCTTCTTTCTTTATACAGTGGAATCAAAAAAATATTCAGATTCATAACTAACAACTGTTTAATTTGATCGTGTTGCGTAGATGAAATTTTAATTTAAAGTGTTTTTGCTTAACAATTGATTTAAACTATAAATAATTTCAGCACTTGAGTATTATTTCAGCCTTAGGGCAGCGTTTAAGCCTGCGTAGATGTGGGGAAGGAAACGGCGAAGAGCATCCAGGAGACGAGACCAAAGTCCAAACACTGTGTTTGTCTCTTCTTCTGCGTGTGTGTCTGCCCAACAGTGATGACCCATGGCACCGCGATCAGCCCGCTGTACCATTTCACACTGAGTGATGGCTCCCCGCTCAGCGCTCAGACCCGCTGCAAGTTCTGCTGCCCTCCCAACCCTGACGTACAGCCCTTCATCATGGGCATTCACACTATTGACAGGTACTGTGACAGATCCATACGCGAACTCATGCCGACTTTGTGCACCTGAGATCCTTCGTGCACCTTCGTCTGTAGCAGCTGGCAGCTGATATCTTGTAACTGGTCGTCACATTAAGCTGCAAATAAAAACAAAACAGACCTTTTGACCATTGGATTTGTTTTAGGCTTTAGTTTTAGCCCGAACGCCACATGCTGCTGATTTCAGCAGTGTCCTGTCACTTTTGAAAGTTGGATAATTGTTCACGTTAAACCAATCCAGATCCTGTAGTGTGTATGTAAACGCAGTATTTACACGTCACGCTTTACTGTGTTTGTGTTTGTGCGCCGCCCTTTCAGTCTCCTCAGCTTACAGTTGTCTCTTAATCTCCTCCCTCCTCCCAGGGAACACAACACTGCTAGCTCTCAGGAAAACACTAACCCCAGCCTTCCATCAACTTTTGGCAGCCTTGCCCAAACCCCCTCCCGCTCTCCCACCCTTCCTCCCAGCAGCATCCTAACTCAAGGCTCCAGCCTTGCCGTACCAGGCCTTCACCCCAACAACAGCAACGCCTCCTCCCTCGGATTTAATCCAGCCCCAGCCAGAGGCTACCTGACACCCAGTCGGACATGTCCCCAACAGGTCAACAGTCCCTCTCCTTTGAGCAGTCCACTCACAGCCACCCCTACCTCTTTTGCGTCACCCAGGATGCCACGGGCCAGTCCTGGGTTAGGGGGAAGCCCTCGGGTACCAGGGAACCCCTTTTCTCCCTCCACACCAGGCGTCCATTCCCCAGCTGAGGCACTGAGCAGTGGGGGCAACCTCAATGGGCAGCAGTCTGGCAGCGATAATAATAGTAGTGGTGGGTCAACAGGGTCCTTCTCCCTGTCCTCCCCTGTTACTCAGAGACAAGCCAGCACACCCACCAGCTCCTCCACTCGGCCCCCATCTGCAAAATCCCAAGATGGAGAAGGAGGGGCAGAGGACTCAGTTAAAGCCCCCCTTCCTTCTGCCTCACAGCTCGGTAACCCAAGACTCAATCAGCTCCTCGACAGCAACGGTACAGGAGTAGAATCAAACAACAACAGCCTCCACTGCACATCCTCACCTCATCCCCCTCCCGCTCCTCAGTGCCCCGCATCTCACAGTACTCTGACGGAGCGGCATAAGATCCTCCACCGGCTGCTCCAGGACAGCAGTCCCAGCGATGCGTCCACGGCCACCGAGGAAAACAAAAACGAAGTGGAGATCAAGAAAGAGCCACCCACCAGTCCGGCGCTGACCGCAGCGCCTCCCAGGTCCAGCTCCAGAGAGCCGCAGGATCACCAGCTACTCCGTTTTCTCCTGGACACAGACGAGAAGGTGACATTCTCTCACTTTTCTATAATGGAGGTTTTGTTTTTGTACAAAAATGACATTTTATTCTCAAATTCTTTAAAAGAAGCCACGTGAAGCTTATTTATTATGCTGCCCATAAAAAAAAAATCTACGAATGTCTCTGTCAGGCTGCATTACAGGGATTTTCTTCCACTGTCACTAAGAAAGTGATTCCCTGAAACATGTTTTGTGCTTTTGAAGGACTTGGGAGACCTGCCACCCCCATCTGCTCTCAGTTTGAAGACAGTGCGGGTAAAGGTGGAGAAGAGAAGCAGCAGAGAGGGAGCAGCCTGTTCGGGATCCAGTCTAGCTGCAGTAAGTGCGTCCAAACCCGCAGCAGTTTCCAGCAACTCGGCGTGCGTCAGTCCTAAGTCAAGTCCTGTAGGAGAGAACCGCCGAAAAAGCCGCAAGGACAGCAGGGACTCTACGGTCGTTTGTCTCTGTTTTCTCCATAGCGTCCTCATTTCTGCTTCACTCTCCGTGTCTCACACTCAGGTTTCTGTTGGTTCTGTTGACTCGGACCCTCTCAGCCAGCTGATACCTGGCCTGAGAGGCACAAGTGGGGCCAAACAGGGCAGCGAGGATTCAACAACTCCTGGAGGAGGCCCCCAACTCCAGTCTCCACACCCCCAGTGCCAGCCCCCAGCTCCGCTTCAGTCTCCTCTGCCTCAGCCTCAGTCCCTTCCTCGTTTGCAGTCCCCGTCACCCCAGCTCCACTCCCCTTCCCCTCAGCTCAGACTGCAGTCACCCACCCAGATCCAACCGGGTGAGGCGAGCAACCCGCGCGGCGTCAGTGTGAAGAGAGAGCCCCCCGGTACTCCTAACAGAGGTACGGCGTGGAATGCATGTTCTCTGTGCTAGTGCTCTGTGTTTACTCGTTTACCTACAGGTTTGTAGGCTAAATGCCCCCTAGTGGCTGTTTGTGGGCGCTCCAGTGTCAGCAGACTAAACATACAAGCTAAATAATTGATTCCCTTTGTTTCTGTAAAACTACAGAACAGTGCAGACTGTCTGAAGACGAAAACCCCACAAAGTGAGATCCACGTTTGAGTGCATCCACGTCATGCGCTCAAAAACCTGTGCTGTGTCTTTGTCCCTAAAGGCCTCAGTGAAGCTGGTCCCGCCTCTGGCTGTAGCGTCCTGAGTCAGTCGCCGTTTGATTTCTGCAGCCCCCCCACGCCGATCCAGTCGCAGGCCCAAGCACAGGGAGACCCCTTCCAGGCTACCAAAGACAGCAGTCCATTTCAAGAGACAGAAGTGATCAACCCATTCAGTTCAAGCACGGGTACACACATATTAGTAGTTTTCTGCAGTCACATTTTGTCACTAAAGAGCTCACGGAAAACATTTTAAATCAGTTTTAGATCATATATTCAGACTGCCCTGCGACCGTGACATGACTAAATCAATGTTCCACTTCTTGTCTTTAGGCCTGTCTAAGATGGACGTGGGAGATTCCCAGTTCCAGCCTCTGGCTCTGTCTGACACCTTGTCTTTTGACAGTCTTGGAAACCCTTTACAAGCTCCCCTGGCGTCACCGCAGGAGTAAGTGGTGTTGTTCTCTCCTTTACCTGTAGTTGTCTGTTCTGAAAAGCAGTGCCGTTCGGTGAAGGACATTATACCCACACTGTGTTTAATCTGTGTGAGCAGGCAGTGTGTGCCCTGTACGTTGGATGAAGTGCTCGGTCCTCCAACAACACCCGAAGGCCGAAATGATGAGAAAGCCCTGCTAGAGCAGCTCGTCTCCTTCCTCAGCGGCACAGATGAGAGCGAACTGGCCGAGCTGGACAAGGCCTTGGGCATCGACAAACTCGTGCAGGTAAATGTGTTCACCTATACGGAGACTGCACTGCGCAGGAAGGAGAGTGTGCTTTGGTTTTAAGGGCGTAGCGAGCTTTAGCGTAGTCAGTAAGGATGCCACATATTTTATTTGAGGATCAGTGAATCATCAGTAATTATATAATCACACTGTAATTGATCCAAACAAACAGAATAGTTTCTGCGCTGAGGTGTTGGCAGCTGCTGCTGGCCTCCGATCGGCCTTTTTGTGCCACCAAGCTGGATTTGGCAAAAAACCTGCTGGAGCGCTTTCAAGAGGAAGTAATCCCGAGTTACTCTCGGTCTTACATAATTTGAACTCTAGAAAGAGCCTGTTCAGTGTGTTTCCTGCCGGTTTGGTCCAAGAAACGAAGGCGGGGATAAATCTGGAATTCACCAGTATATAAGTTCTATATGTTTCAGAAGTAATAATTATTGCATAACACGGTTCTCTGTTCGTAGGTGAGTAGGATTAAAACCTCTTTGCTTACACTGTCTGTTGGTGTGTAAGAACTTTACTGCTCACGGGACCCGGTAATAAACAGAAAAGCTTTTTTTTTTTTAGTTCATTTCTGTCAAAGAAACATCCTCCAAACATTTTGAATGTTTTTGTTCCTCTTTTCTCAGGGCGGTTGTTTTGACCCTTTGCCTCAAAACTTCCCAACCCAGCAACCCACTGCCACCCCGGTTCCCATGGACCCTAAACTCCCCACCTACACGTCCCAATTTACAGCAGCTACACAAGCTCAGTTTCCTCCAGAAGTGGCCATGGTGGGACCACAGGGTTTGGGGTTCGGAGCCCCTCGAGGGTCTTTCCCTGGTGGGACGACCGGCATGGGTCTCAGGCCAGGGCTGACACGGCCACAGGGCATGGGCCTGCAGCTCCGGCTGCCGCCCAACCAGCTGCGCCTGCAGCTGCAGCAGAGACTACACGGCCCGCAGCAGGTGATGGCGCTTTTTACTCGGGCGTTAAGAAGCTGCTAGTTTTGGTGCCTTCACAACACGGTTTCAGAGTCAACGATGTTCTCTTCAGCGCCGTGCAGTGAAATATATTGAGATTTAATTCCAGAATTCAAGGTTGAAGGGTCGGTGATACAGTGATACACTCTTCGTGCAGCGTGATGGCACAGATTCTGTTACACACTGTGTTGACTTGTAGCTCGGTGCCGGTCCTAATCCTCCTGGATAATAATGAATGGTCTAATTTCTCTCATTTATCGCCATGTCATATTAGAAACAAACACCTGCGCGTGTGACGTCTGCGTTCTTAATTCCCTCTTTTCTACGTCTGTGTCTCAGCTCCAGAACAGGCTGGCGGGCATGAATCTGTTTCCGGCAGGAGCCCAGCATGCAAACACGGGGATTCGCCCGGGGGTTCAACAACCTCAGATGCCCTCACAGGTGAGTCACAGTGGATGCGAACACCGCCACCCTCACCCCAAACACACTTTTTTCACAGCGTCTGTGTTTGCATAGATTCAGTAGCTTTGCGGACCATTAAAACATTTATCGGAATATTTCTACATTCACAATGAATTAAACAAGTTCCGTGAAATTTAGCGCTCGAGGTGGAAACAGGGAAATGTCACCTCACACCTCGCTTCATCTCAGGTCTCGCTAACATTTTAATATCTCAGAGGTTTATTGGTTTCGCTAAAAGGCAGCGTCACTGTAGAGTAAATTAGAAATAAATGTGTATATGTTTTATATTGAGTCGTTTAGGACGTTTTTATTATTTAGTATGGATCTACTAAGAGTCCCATGTCATTTTGGTTTTGCTGAGTAGTTAACATGACAGACAGTGACTCCCACACTGTATCACACCACGATTAGCCTGTTCCTCCCTCTTCCTCATTGTGGCTGTTTAGATATTGTGAAACCTGCATATTGATAACGCGGTGTGTGATACGCTCTTGGTTCTCTGTTTGACCTCATATTCCTCTGCAGCCTCCGCTCAATGCCCAAATGCTGGCCCAGCGTCAGAGGGAGCTTTACAGCATCCAGCACCGCCAGCGTCAGCTGTTCCAGCAGAAAGTCATGCGGATGAGACAGACCATCGCAGGGGCTCCAACTGGGGCTGTGGGGCCCACGGGAACTGCCAGGGCCCCGAAGGGCCCCGCCACAACACCTCAACAGCAACAGCAACAGCAACTGTTTAACCTCCCACCAGGGTACAGCCCGATGACGGGGAACCCCCCTACCTCACCAAGTCATTTCAGCCCCATGTCAGGGGGCCCTCTGGACAACAAAGTGTCCACCAGAGTTCCTGTGAATAACCAGGCGCTGATGAGCGGCGTGCAGGGCCAGTTCAACAGCACCGCGAACTCCTCATTACAGCAGGGCTTGTTTCAGCAGTTTGGAGGGTCTGGTGAGTTCAAGGAAACAAAGAAAGATGTCATCGTGTGTGTTGCCTTTTTGTCTTAACTAAGCAATTCCCTTTTTTAACTTTTTCTCTTTCCAAGCTATGGTCCAGCAAGACCCATCTTTCCCTCCTGAGATGAGCCCAACCAGTCCGCTGTTGTCACCTCAAAACTCAACCTCCCAGAGTCCTCTACTTCAGCAGGCTGCGCCTCTTGGCTACCAGTCACCGGACATGAAGAGCTGGCAACAGACCAGCGTGAGCAGCAACAGGTTAGGAAGCGCACACAGTCGTTGAGGCGCGTGCAAACATCACGCTGGGTTAAATGCAGTAAGTAAATGAGAAACCTGCTCACTGTAGTGGTGGTAGAGGTTTAGTGAAACCTGATTTCTCCTGGGGCATTCGTTCTGGAGAATTCAGATTTCTGTGCCATACACTAGATGAAAAACAAAAGGTCAGGAAGCAGCGTCCGTCACTGTACAGTAAAGATCTGTGAGGCATGTCGCAGCGAGTCTGGGACAGAGGAGGAGGACTGATCTGCTGCGTGTATTTGTGGACTTTTCTAGGCTGCATGAGTTCTGTAACATAACGCGTCCCGTTCCTCTCTGTCACAGCCTGTTCAGTCCGTCAGGGCAGAGTGCAGGTCAGACCTTTGGCCAGCAGGGGGTTTACAACAACATGAGCATCACCGTGTCCATGGCTGGAGGCTCGGGTGGTGTCGGCACATTACCTCCCATGGGGCAGCAGGTCGGCATGAGCAACAGTAACCTCAGCAACGTCAGCACAGTGTGCAGCGACCAGCAGGTTAGCAACCCTCTGTTAGTGTTGCTGGTTTCCTGTTTTCTCCTGCTTTTTCAGAATGCTAATGAGAAATGCGATTTGAAGATTGAATCTAACAGCTGTGATTCTAAGAGCATTACATTTAAATGACGGTGTCAAACAACAACAACCCTAGGTGCAGCAGGTCCAGGTGTTTGCAGACGTCCAGTGCACAGTTAACCTGGTTGGCAGCGACCCCTACCTGAACCAGGGCTCCGTTGGACCCGCGGCCTCACCGAAGGGCCCCGGAGCACAGGGCCCGCAGAACAACCAGGCTCAGCAGAAGAGCCTCCTCCAGCAGCTGCTCACCGAGTGACACCTCCCGCCCCCTGCGACTCTCCTGCTCCCTCTGCTTCTCTCACTTCTGCGCCTCCTCCTCCTCGGAGGCCGTGCACCGGACCCATCGCTGTCTCTGTCTCACCTTTTCGGACAGATGTTTGGACGGACGCAGAGTAGGTTCAGAGAGGTTCTGGCTGTCGGTGGGTTGTTTTTACCGCCCAGTACTTGTAGAAAAACTCAAGTCAGAAGGAGCAGCGGTGTATTTAAACCTGCCTGTCTAATCTGTCTGACAACCTGTCTGTCTGCCTCAGCCTATCAAAGGCAGTGTTGTCTTGCTGCTCATTCCTTAGTGATGAGGAACCAAGAAAACAACTGCAGCATCATTGTAGATTTGCCAAGTTGTCATCACTGTCAAATCAGGGCCGGCCTTCTTTCGTTTGCTTGTCTGTCTGTTTGAATTCTTTTTCCTGAACGGATGTTTTTTGTTTTTTTTTTGGGCCGTCGCCACAGCAGCAGCAGCAGCAGCAGCAGCAGCAGCAGCAGCAGCAGTGCATCTTGGGAGCTTGAGTTGCAGTGTACAGCTGTGCTCACCTTTTAACACAGCAGCACCTCTGGCTTTTTATTTTGGTTTTCCTCTTACTGTCTCTCAGCGATGTGGGAATGTTAAGGTTTCAGACCTCTGTTGCATTGTGGGATAGAAGCTCAGTATCAGCTGGTTCTGTGACTGTCTCTCTCTATCAGCTACAGTGCCTGGTGGAAGTTGGAGTTTTCCCAACCTCTGCTTCTTCTTCTACATATTGTTTTATTTCGTCTTCTGTTTCTGTTTGTATTTTTTTGTTTGTCTGTTTGTTTGAATTGTTTTGTGTAAAGAATCTTCTGCTCTCACCGTCATCATCATCATCATCATCATCATCGTCGTCATCATCGTCGTCATTCCCTTCGCGATCACCAGAACAAGCTTTGTCAACAGCCAGAATGGATGAATGGATTGACTGATGGAATGATGGGAGACAGACAGGATGCTGCTCAGTTTGGAACTCGTGTCTTTCTCCTCCGGGGGGAACGTTTTATTTTTATTATATTCTAAGTATAAAAAAGACTGTTATGATTATTTAACTGTCTGTCCATCACATTTTACCCCGCCCCGCCCCACCCCACCCACCCCCTCTTCAGCAGCTGTGAATACAGAGCCCTGTCGGGTTCTCTCTCTCTCTCTTTCTCTCTCTCTCTCTCTCTCTCTCTTTCTCTTTCTCTCTCTCTCTCACTCTCTTTCTCTCTCTCTTTCTCTCTCTCTCTCTCTCTCTCTCTCTCTCTCTCTCTCTCTCTCTCTCTCTCTGTGTGTGTGTAGACTCTCTCTCAGCCTATCAGTGTTGTTTGCCATGTGCACCGTGCAGGCGGGAAGTATTGTACAGTACAGAAGGACAAAGACTTGTGGACGCGCTCACTCTTCTCTTGTATCTGCTTTCCATTTTTAAAAGTGTAATTAGTTGATTACTCAGAGCAGCAAAACTAGAAAACGATGTATAATGTGGTTCGATCCAGGTTTCCTTTTTTTTTTTTTATTCAAACATTGTCAGCTCATGTTTCTTGGCATCATGATATTGTTCTAACGGTAAATGTTGCAGAGGAGGAGGAAGCTATTTCATCTTCTAAAATGTGAAAATGTAAGTTCAAACACAGCGAGATCTCATTTCACCTCCACGTCCCACCCGGCGCGCTCATCGCTGCGCTTCGTCTTGCGCTAACCAGGGAGCCAGTGAGCCACCTTTTCTTGCTTTCTCCTCTTGTTTATTCTTACGTATGTACAATACTTTAAAGAAACCTTTTAAGTGCATTTGTGTTGTTTAACCATTGTGTAAAAAGAAAACAAACCTTAATACCTTCTTTGCCGCCATGGCGAGCTCTCTGCCGACGCCGTCGCAGCAAACGAAGGGATTCTGGATATTGATCCTATATAAATGACATTTAAGTAGAGGCTTTAGTGATAGAAGTTGCTAACAAAGATGTGACTGATAATTTAAAGATGCCATGACATTGATTCAAACAGGATGCGGTTGAGTCACAACAACACACTTTTATTTTTTCTCTGTTTTTTTTCTCCTCGTCTTCTGCAAAACGGTTTTATCAGTGCTGTTCCTGTTCTTAAGGGATTCAACCCTCTTCTCCCTCCATCTCTGGTTCCGCCTATGACGACCTCACTCCACTGGCCACACACACACACACACACACACACACGTTTTTCCGTCGACTACTGTTGCTCAGTCAGACACTGTCTCTCTCAGCGATAACAGACCTCTGTGCACACACTCGGAGGACGCGCAACACGAGATTGCGCGCCTCACTAGGACTTTAGAAAAAGCAAAAACCTGTCGAGACGTCGCCTCAAAATGTTCATCGCTCGATGACGTTAACGTGGTATCGTATCAGGCACCTTCTAAGGACGCTACATGAGGTCTGGTCTTTCTCAGTCTCTAAAGCCCTTTTTACACAGGACTGATTTTATCAGGGAACATCTGCTGATTTGTGACAATGACAAAGGTCCTCTGCTATTTTTTTTCTCCAGTCAAGTCTGCCACGTCTGTTCCCAAGCACAGAAACGTTCTCTGACCGAACTAATCCTGTGGGAATCTAGGTTTCCTTTCTTACTCTGGAGTGGGATCTGTGGAGAGACCTCACGTTGCAACTACCTAATTGATCGCTCACCCTAGGTCAACCGTCCGCTGCTGCTTCATTGGGATAGGGCTTTCCTGTGTACTGTTTTTACAGCCATACTTGCGCCGTATGCAACATTATAGAGGGGTAGTATTCAAGGTCAACATTCCACCCACTAACGCCTCCATTGTTTCATGATGTGAGAACCACTTTGTGCGCAGCTGAAATGTGCAGATTCGGGAAGTGGCACAGGAACAGTCGTAGTCTTTAATCTTTCTTAAGCCTCTTGAGTCTGAAATGCCGTAGAATGGCTCTTGGAGATATTTTTGAAATGGTTTACAGAGACTTTCTGAAGTGAGTTTCTTTTTTCTGTCTGTGTATTTATTAGAGAAGCATGTGGATAGATCATCAACGCCTGTTTATTACCTCATTATCTTTCCTTCTCGACCATGTTTTCACACTGTGAGCAGCTTGTTTGGTCACTACTGTATGTTGTAATTGACTGCAGGGCTACAGATCAACGTTCGCGGAGTTTTCTGCAACCAAATGTCTTTCTTTAGCTGAACTACGTAGCATTTGGGGAAGTTGTATGAATTTGATTTAACAGTGAATAGTGGCTGCTCTCGAGGCTGGAACCAGCTAATTTAGTCCGTTTTGTTTCATAAATGACTTTATTTGTTACATTTTTTTCAGTGCGTGAACAGAAGTGTTCAACAGTAGAGGGCAGGGTAGTCGACCAGGAACCAAAGCGAACTGGGGCAAAGTCACGAGCGACATTTCCAGCAATTTGAGAGCAAGCACTCAACACAGGGAACAAGGACACGCGCCTCCTGTTTCCCTTCACGTTTCTCACAGTGTAAACGCGGGAGCCGGACAGTCCTGTGCCACCGTTCGAGCAGGTTCAGATAACCAGGCAAGATACGAGCTGTACAAAGTGGAAGAATGTATTTTTGGGAGTTTTTTTTCGTCAGTGTCAGCCTCTTGATGATTTCACACACACAGTATTGATACCCCGTCTTTTCCTTTTCAATGTTCTGCGTGGAATAGTCATTCCTATGGAAGTGGTTTCCTCTGTTAAGTGCAGACACTCAGCTTATCCTGCAACGAAAAACATGCCAAATACAACCGATGCATATGTTGTTGTTTTTTCTATGTACACAGCCATTCAGTGGAAGCGACAGTCCCTCTCTCCTCACTACAGTTAACAGGTACAAGATTAGGTTCTTTTATAACGGTGGTTTCCAGATGTTAACACGATGTATATAGCAGAGAAATGTGAATATGTATTTGTTCAGAAAAAAAAAGTAGTGCTCCGAGTTTGTGGTAAATAACTACTCGCCTCCGTCATGTTTCTCTTTTGTTTTCTACTTTTTTATTTTTCTGATGATGTATGTATGTATATGACTATCAGTGAGTGAGTCTGTGTGTGTGTGTGTAAGTGATTATTACTGTATATCTGGTGTTCTCTAAGATGGAAAAGTCGAAGATGTCCTGTTTTGATTCTTCTCTTCTTTTTACTCTTTAGACCCTGCACAGTACCTGTGGGTGTTTCAGAAAACTATGCCAGAGAATGGTTTTTAGCGACTGCTGAATGTGATTTTACTGAGAGGGAAGCAGTGTGGACTGGCTTTTTGTACGGGTTAATTTAAAAAAAAAGAGGCCATATTATTTAATTTTCTCTGTTGTCAAAGGTTTAAGCAGATCTGGGAGAGTGGAGCCTTGGTTTTCTGGCGAAGCATTGCCTGGTTATGGTGTGTGAGTGGGCTTTGTGGCCTTTTCCTTTGCATTCGTCAACAGTAAATGACCAAAGCTTAATGTTTGATGAATCATATGCAAACCACATCATCACCGGACAACATATAATGTAGCGGCCCAGTTTGAAATCTCCTGCTTTCTCACACGGCGGTCTTCCGCTGCTGTTCAGTGTTGTCTTGCATGTTTGTCTCTCCTCGCTCGTTCTCTTCTCAGACGCTGTCCGTCTTTTTTCAAAGTGGCCTCTCGGCAACGATTCGCGAGACGTGCCCCCCCCCGTCCCCCCGGAATGTTAGAGACGTCTCCGCGTTGCCGGCGAGGCCTTCTGAGCCCGAAAGTGCTATCGCTCGTTTTAAGGAAGGAAAAACATTGCAACCGTCAGCTATGCACCTTACAGAAACAAGCATTTCTTTACGTTGACTTGTAGGACAAACACTGGAGCAACACTAAATCATTCATTTCCAAAATAAGACATTTATAGTTACAAAAAAAACGTCGGTGAGTTAGTTTAGTCACTTTAATAATGACCTTCCTCAGCTTCTAACCTCGTTCTTGGGAAGAAAAACAACTTTTTTTTCCATTCACTAAATACTTTATACCAAACTTGAGGTGCCTCGTGTATATATTTTCTGCAGTGAAGCTTGCTGCTTTGCTGTTTAACAATAATAACCTTGTTAAACAGGGTTTTTTTTTACCTTTTTTCACCTTTATAAAAAAAAGAAACTGTATTTTAAATGACTTTTTTTACACACGTAGAAGATTAATCAGATTATTCCAGGAATTTGCAAATACAATCTAATTTTGCACTTTATACCACATGAACTCAGCGTGAAAAGGCCATAAGAAACAGTTTTTAATCGGATCTGTCCCCTGAATGTTCCAGGAAAACGTCTAGCTTTAGTGCTTTAATTTGAAACCGATGAATTGCTCAGGTTCTTTATGAAGAACTCGACTGTAGTGAAAACCCTTTATCCAAATGGGAACCTGAAATTGTACGCGCTTGACCTTCTTTGTGACGTCGTTTTCTCTCTGTGCGCAACAGCCGATGCGCAGTATGAATACTATGCCAGTCTTCTTCAGGTGACATCCCTCCCCTCTCCCCTCTGCCCGGCTGACGCCAGGCGAACTGTTCAGAGCCTCCTCCTGCTTGAATCTCAAAACATTCCTGCTTGCGTCGCCGCTCTCTTTGCTCTCCTGCAGCTCGTCTCTTCAAACCGAGGCGGACTCCTGCTTCGTAGTAAAATCCTAACCTCTGCTGTCCAGCAACAATCCTGCACTGACACCGTCTTCTCTTTTTCTGCACGTCGTCGTCGTCACGCGTTTGTGCTGCCTAACGTAGAACATACAGCGGTTCCTGATACTTGGATCAGGCCGGTCATCAGATTTTGGTGTCAGGGAAATTCGGCGCTTCAACTATATTCCATCACTGCTCCCACTCATTCCTAACACAGGTGTTCAGATCATGTGCATCAGCTGGTCAGAGTATTATATGTGCTGCCTTATTGGGACTGAGGTCGGTTCACAGATGTTATCAGGAGGCTTATTGTTCACTCAGCACTTCGTGTTGGTTTTTTTTTTTTTTTGGGGGGGGGGGTAATGCTTTCTCTGGAGAACTGCAGAGAAGAAGACCAAGGTTCCACTTTCTCCCTTGTACAAATTAATATAAATAAATATATATAAATATATATTATACATTTTATTCATTTTTGTCCAGTTTTGTATATTACACTCATGTAAAGTTTGTTTTTAAAGAGGCATCGGAGCAGCTATTACAAGACAATATGAGTGACAATGTTCATCTGGGAGAGTTTTATGCATGTTATATTTTCTCTTCTTCTCTCTCTCTGTCTCTTTTAATATCCCCCGATCCCGCTGTTCAGGTGTGTAACGTGAATATAAAGAAATCTACCTTTTCTTTGGAACGTTGTAGACAATCAGTCTCAGGCCGGGTCCAGTCCCTGCAGGGAGTGAGATCCCTGCAGGCTGATAGACAAACAAAACTCTCTCTCTATCTCTTTTTTTTTTCTTTTCTTTTGTTTCTTTGACAATTAAAAACTATTTGCATCTACTGGAAGTCTAGATTTGGAGGTTTGTTCATTCATATGTTCGTGGCTGCTCAAGTTTACACACACACACTTCTCTACTACACTCAAAACACAAACACCTCGTGCATTTGATCCCTCTGCTTTTTTTCCAAGGTGAGGATGCCAACCTTGAAGAAATGATGCTTTGACTAACAAATCTATAACATCTATGAATGTCGGAATGCAACACATTGCAATAAAAGCACCATTTGAAATGCAGCACGGCATCCATGTATCTTCTTTTACGCCCTTAAAAAAAACCAGACGAGGTTTTGCAGGTGATCTCTGTGCAGCCAGTCCCACACACACACACACACACGATGCTGCATCACACACATATTTTCTCGTTATGCCAACTTTTCACATAATTTGATAACTATTTGTTTTTCTGTCCCCAGTGAGGCCTTACGTGATGCTGAGAGAAATATTTACCATCACAAATATTAATAAAGTGATAAGGATTATTAAATATCTACATAAACCTAAACAGAAGGGAGATGCAATGAAGTGTTTGGTGTGACTCTGATTTCCTAAGAGTGTAACTGAAAGTGCCACCTGACTTTTCAAGCAGTGTGTGTGCACAGATGACTTCATTTCTAAGAAAATCAGAAAAGTAGCGGGATGTGTTGTGCTGGGAAATGATTTTGACTTGTCAGATCTCCACAGGTGCAGCTGCTGTCACCAGGATATTCTCAGGGACCAGATGAGAGTAGGTTTTGTGTAGCCTGTAGAGCTGCAGTGTGTGTTTCACCTCGTAGACAGACTCTGCTGTTATTTCACTAACCAAGACTCTGATACTACAATTAGACTCAAAAAAAAGTAAAATGTCAGAAACCTTCCTATGCTGCCCCCTTTTGGCTGAAAAAGAGTTTATACTTGGATGTTCAGGCCTTTTGATGAAATTACTGCTGCTACTCTACCTGGTACATGGATTAATGTGGATGGATTTTTTTAAAGCCACCATCCAGTCAAACCACCTCCAAACAAACAACTGTGGTGCAGTAGATGGGGGGGGGGACACTGATCAGACAGTGATTAGTGTTTCACAGGAAGTCAAACGTCGATGCTTTAAATTTCGAGCAAAGGTCAGCAGCACCTGATATCAGTGTGCTGATGCTATCGGTTACCAATTGTGTTCAGCCATTCATTTTTGATTGGATCAGCTCAAGCAGGCGCCCCCCCCCACACACAGCACGCGGTCCCAGGGAGCAGAAGATACCCTGCTCTGGTGATGAAGATGCTGAAAACGCGGTGCCTTCACAGGTCAAACGTTCACTGGCAACTCGATGAGGTAAGAACAATATCACCACACGTGACACACACCGCCGTCACTGCGGTTCTGGGAGTTAGGAAGAGGTTGCCATGGGGATATTTGCACCCCCCCGGCACAGGTAATGGTTCCTCTCCACCATCTCTCTCTCTCTCTCTCTCTCTCTCTCTCTCTCTCTCTCTCTCGTGTCCTGTTCTTACACTTGTTGACTGTGCTCAGGATGAGAGTTCTGTAAGAGCTGCAGGAAGCTGTTTTTTTTTTTCTTTTTACTCAAACGTTTGCTTTAAGACTGGTGAGAAAAGTCATCTGTGAGGCAAAACGAGCTGGAGCCAGGTGAAGTATGTGGTGGAGGACCAGGACCAGCGTGACCTCACACCTGTCGCACACACTCACCGTCACATGTCATGTGCTTTATTTTTCCTCGCACTGAGAAAGTCCATGTTAGAAACAGGAGAATTGTTATTTCCGCAGTGACTTGTCACCAAAGCTGCGTGTAGAGCTGCAGATGAGTTTCGAGGGGTGGGGGGCCGCTGAAGCACACGGCCGGGCCTCACTGGCTTCTTTTTCCTGGTTGTTAAACAGTTTGAGTCATGCTGAGAAGAAAAGCTGGGTCTCTCTGCCCTGCAGCTCCCGAACTAAAAGTCTCCCACTGACATGGACACGTTTATTCATAAAGTCCAGAGGATCAGACAGATGCTTCTCACCTTCGGGTGAATGCAAAAATGAAAAGAACCCTTTGTTTTCTTGGTTTTAGGTTTAGAAATAACAATCTAATTTTAAGTTTTAATGTTTCTGTTTCATGTTGGAGTTGAAATAATGCTGCTGTATATGTGGAACTTGCTGCTTGGTGTTTTTCTTCTGTGGCTGTGTGAGTTTTTCCTTTTGTAAAATGCAGACTGAGGTGCACTACTGCTTTTCAGAATTGATTTTTGAAGTGATAGATCACTGCGCTCACTGCCTTATGGAAGACTGGGTTTCATATAAGCCAACCATGAAGGATGCCATTCAAGGTCAAAACCTTCCAGTAGAAATTGTGAGAAAAGTGAGAAAGAAAGATTTAAAAGCTGACAAAATGTCAGACTGACTTTAAAGACGCCTGATTATTATGAGCAGAAACCGGCTGGAAACAGTAACATCATTTTCATGGTTTCTCAATGACTTGATCCACACCATCGCTCTAATATCACGTCCTTAGTCTCAGACTTGTTCTGGCCTCAGCTCTGGCCCTTGGTTACCTGTCACCTGGCAACCATGCTAATTAAATCAGTTTTTGCTTCCAGGTGTTATGTTGTAATGATGACCAAAAAAAATGTAAAACGCTTTAAGTGAACTTCAAAAAACAGAAGCATCCACAGAGCTGATAATGCGTCTTTCAACCCAGAGCTGTCCCGAGGCATAAGCAAAATAAGTTCGTGCTTAGGGCCCCTTTTGCCACCAGGGGGCCCTAAGAACAAATATAGCAAATTCTGTTTGATTGTCTGCGTGATTTCTTTGCTGTCTGGACACAGAGGGGTGAACGTCTCCTGCTCGGACTGCAGCTGCTGCACCGTCACCGATCCGTCTGTGAGAAACCCACAGCAGCACATTCAGAAGATTAAGATGACACGTGCTTTTACGTCTTTCCAGATTTGCTTCTAGTCAAAAAGCTAGAGGGGTCTGACAAGTCAGTCGTTGCCGTAACAGATGATGAACCTAGGATTTTGTTTTTAAACCATATTTATTATTTGTTTTAAATGTCTAGTTTTTATCACTAACATATTAATGATTGATTGATGATTAATTATTGTTTTAAGAAAGATTTTTAAATGGTTTTAATTGAAAAAAAAGGGACATTTGGAAATGCAGTAACTTAAACACACAGTTCAAAAATTTAAGTCCTAGTTTTTAAAGATAGTGTTTTGATGACATATCTTTAAATTAAATGCCCTTTGTGTGTCTGATTGCAGTAAAGTGCACGTGCCTGTAACCTTCAGCCTCTATACTGTGTGACTCGGGTGACTAGTTTAATCACTTGATAACACCTCTGAAATAATGGAGTCCCCCTAATTTAACCAACACAAGTAACACAATGTCATTTTCCATCATGAACTTTTAATGAGGGTGAAGACTGAGGGTGGGAGAAGGACAACAATGACAATACCAGTGACGACAATTCCTTAGATTACCGTAAACCAAAGCTTACAACAAACAGAGACTTTGTTTTCCTGCTTCTGTAACTCAAATCTCTTCCTCACATGCTCCTTCTCACACCGACCACAAAGACGCTTAAAGCTCACTTTTACAGTCTGGTTTCAGGCATTTTCATTCTGCTGTGACAAGAGACACTTTCATGCTGACAAATAGTGGATTAGGACCTGATTTAGTTTAGTGTAGTTGTGGTGTTACTGCTGTTGTTGCTGGATGTTCAAACCCCATTAGGTTAGGGTTAGGGCTAGGGCTATGAACTATGGGTTAGGGTTGGGGTTGGGGCTATGAACTATGGATTAGGGGGTTAAGGTTAGGGCTATGAACTATGGGTTAGGGCTAGGGCTATGAACTATGGGTTAGGGTTAGAGTTAGGGCTATGAACTATGGGTTAGGGGGTTACGGTTAGGGCTATGAACTATGGGTTAGGGCTAGGGCTATGAACTATGGGTTAGGGCTAGGGCTATGAACTATGGGTTAGAGTTAGGGCTATGAACTATGGGTTAGGGGGTTAAGGTTAGGGCTATGAACTATGGGTTAGGGTTAGAGTTAGGGCTATGAACTATGGGTTAGGGGGTTAAGGTTAGGACTATGAACTATGGGTTAGGGTTAGAGTTAAGGCTATGAACTATGGGTTAGGGGGTTAAGGTTAGGGCTATGAACTATGGGTTAGGGCTATGAACTATGGGTTAGGGGGTTAGGGTTATGAATTTACGCGTCCAGACATTCACTACCTGTTCAGCCGCAACAAAATCCTTGAAAATGTGCTGAAAAAAACTGCTCTCCCTGAAGAGTCAGCTGGGCCTGCGTTGCAGAAAAGATGCTGCTCATGTTTAGGTATTGTACGATCATGTCGCTCATACAGAGAAGCTGAATTTTCAGAGTCAGAGACAAAACGTTTTTCTGTAGAATGGTTATTATGCTTTTCTGTCGTTCAGCCTACTCCTTTTCAAACTGATTAATTAACATGGAATAATGAGGATGGCAGAAAAAAATGCTTGATATGTCTGTTTGAAATAAACTTTGAATTTTAGATATATATAATATCTTCTAGTTTTTATTATTTAAATGTTTCAGTAAATAAAAGATGATGTCACTCACTTTGTGCAACACCTGCACAAAGTGAGTGACTGGTCCTCTGTTATCTGTTACCTATCATTGCTGGACTAGACGCATAAGAATAAACACATTATTCATCTTTTATCTTGCTGTGAAGTAGCAGCAATAGATAGTGTTTGCAGGCTGACACGACTAGACCTTTTGCCTAAGGTGCCACGCAGCGTTGATCCAGCTTCTTTGTGGACATAGCAGGGGATTGTGGGTAACAGTGAGGGAGTTACGGCTTGACAAATATTTGAAGTGCAGCCCAGTTTGCCTCAACCAAAGCTTCAGGTTGAGGCTGCTGCTATTAAATTATGCATCACAGAGAAGACGGAGCTGACACTGTTCTGCGCGAGTGAAAGAAATATTAATCAAATTAAATCATTTCAGAGAGCTGCGTTAAAAAATAAAAAGAGCTCAGATTATTTTTTTTATTTGAATAAGCAATTGACTTTAAGAAATATGGAAAATTAATAAAACAGATCAAAAAGAATTGAAAATTTTATATTTAAATTGTCATATCCCAGTAATATTTCAAAGATTTCTGTGTATTTATTGCACTGCGGTTGTCAGAAAACATAGACCACACACAGTAACTCTGAAAATGTCACATTTTTATAACACATACTTTCATACTGTAAAACATTATTTATCATTTTATCAAATTCACATACAAATAACAAGATGAACATCAACCACGTCAGAGGAAATATGAATACTCCAAAAGTGGCACGCTAGCAAAAGGTTTACACGAACGAACATGTAGAGATGAGATATGTTGATGTACAAATCGTTTTTTATAATATCAGTTCGGTGGCTCAGAAGTGGAAAATCTCAACCTCACTTTAAGAAATGAGGATCTCTCCAAGCAGCTGTACACATCGACATCCTGCCAGGGCCCGGTTGACTTGTGAGGCCGAAGTGTTGCAGATCAGAGGCCGACACAAATGCTGACGTTCAGGGGTCTACGGTGGGGATGGTGCTGACTTTGTTGTTCCTGCTGATCCTTCGCTCCGGCCGCGGTCTGGGCAGTTTGGTTTGGATCAGCTCCTCAGGTGTGTTACCCAAGGGAGGCAGCAGCCTCTTCTTGCTGTTCCTAGTCTCAGGTAACCACTGAGGGGGCAGCTCAAATGGTCCAAAGCCAAAGTGGGTGGAGTCCTCAGCTTCTGTAGGCGTAGCCGGCGCCACCTGGGATGAAGAGGTGTAAGCACATGTGTGTACGGGAGAGGCCCGGGGTGCTGTGATCACAGGAGGACCCTCTTTGGTGACTATCAGGCCTCCTGTGGCCTGCGCTGGGTCGTGTTTGGCCTCCCCTTTGATGCTACCCAGTCTTGACCTGGCCTTAAGCTCCTCTGCTGGCCCAGAGCAGTTACCAGACACCTGAGAGGGGATCTCATTCTCCACATCCTCATCTTCCTCTTCTTCCTCGGAGGGTCTGAAGATCTGCTGCTGACCAATGTTGAACATCTCCAGAAGCTGGCTCCCAGAGCGACCAGCTGTCTCCAGCCCCACCGGCTCCCCAGCTACCCCCTCTGCTCCCAACGAGACCAGACCTACGCTGCTGACTATGTTCCGGCGGCTGTAACGTCTGTGAATCCGGGCCAGCAGGTCCAGCCAGCTTTGACGTGCTGAGCGGTTAATAGTCAGAAACAAGAGTGGGTTGGTGAGCAGGGACACCTTGGGGAGCCAGAGGGCAGTGAGATACAGGGAGACTGGCAGCTCCTTTGTGTCTGCCAAAATAGTCCGATAAACCACCAGGGCTCCGTAGGGGGCGCAGCAGACGGCGAAAGCTAGCACCACACCTAACAGAGTGGCGTGCAGCTCGGCCTCTCGCTGAGACACGTACGGGATGGAGATGCTGTTCTGCGGAGTGCGCAGCGCCGCGATGATCACCTTCTTCTTCTGGCTGGTGCTGAGGGCTCTGCGGATCAGGAGCATGAAGAGGAAGACCAGAGCGAGGGGGAGGATGACTGTGGTGATGTTGTAGATCGACACGTACACTACGTGGCCCAGGGAGCGGGTGCGGTCGTCCGAGCAGGACGAGGTGACGTACACATCCGTCACGTTGGTCAAGGCGAACACGGGGATGCTCACCACCGTCGCATGGACCCAGATATAGATGATCAGATCTCGGGATCTTGCGTCTGAGATCTTCCTCTCCAACGGGTACAGCACAGAGTAGTATCTGCGGACAAAAAAAAAGCCTTAATAAAGTGCTTTGTGTTTCCATACAGAAACATATAAATGCTCCTGTAAAATCAGTCAAAAAGGTAATTATTAACACATTAAGTGAGAAAAACGACTCAACTGCTGCTGCTGCTGCTGTTTTTTATGCTAACACTGCTAATTGCTAACAACAACAAAAGCGTCTTTATTAATAACAGTGTGGTTGATGGAATTCAGCCTCTGATATAATACTATAAAAAAACTGGGGAAAGGAAATCTATCTTTGGTGCGTTCGCTTACGCAGTATTGCGCTTGTGTGGGCGTTTGTTATGCACAGCCACAGCAGCATAATCTCATATCTTTATGACAGATGATGACGTGTAGATACAGCAGTCTCTCATCCTGTTGTCGTCCCTTCATCATAAGCAAAACAAAGCACGGTGAACCACTGGCTTAGACCTTCCAAGCTTGTGAATATATGCGTGTGCAGGAGCTTGGAGCTGCCTCTATATCCTCAGCCTCGGCTGCCCTCCTTGAGAGTTAATAATTCATTGGTTTGATAGGTTTCTGACTGTATTAGCTGCTCTGGAGGCAATATAATGTTTGCAGCACTGAAACCAAGCCTGAGACGAGGCTACGACATTAATTACCCACAGTAAAGCTCCCATTTAAATGTATTAGGGCGTACTGCAGTGTGGTTATGCTGATTTGATGCAGCACGGTAGGGTTTTTGCAGGACAGGGCTTGATACTGTATTAATGTCAGTTATCTTTTGTGATGTGCTGTAGTCTGCCAGTATTTATCTTAAAGTAGAATCACCCGCTGAAACATCCGGTGCCTGATACACTTTGAACACAGCAGGGGTTTCATAAATGTATATAGAAAGTGGGACACTAAGACCAACAGTGAGTGGTATATACGCTCAGGAACTAGAAGCTGCTTTAGCTCCACCATTGTTCAAAAACTATTAAGAATACATCAGGTGAGTCACCCAAAGCTGCAAAGTGCCTCAATTACGTATCTTCTGTAGGTGTTTCTGAACAATGATGGAGGCCTGTTAATGGAACATGAAACCATCGGTTCTATTCTTTAACTTGTAGTCTCTGGCAAATACGTTCTGTAAATGCGGATGAGGGCTTTATACACCCATCCCCACACTGAGTGACAATCAGTATGATCCATATGCTACGGTCCACCAAATTCAGATGGTTTGACATGACATAATTATTAAAACAACTCTGCAAAGAAGAGTGATGTGTAAGACTTGCTGCCAGTTCTGACTATGTTACAGTTGTTGCTGCCAAGGGTGGAACAAGCGGGGGAAGAGAAAAAGTTTTTCCCCTGATAAATGGAATTTTAAAATAATGGTTGTATAATCATTCAAAACTCAGCTCTATGAGTAACAACCTGTTACCGTCTGCAGTTTGCTCAAAGCTGTAATCCGCAAAGCTTGTGGAACAATGAAACCTAAGTCGGACGTTTTGGCTTCAGTGAAAAGCGTTAGGTCGGTGAAACACTGCATTCCAGCAGCTTATGCCACGTACACAGTGGTGGCAGTGTCATGATGTGGGATCAGTTTGCTGCTTCTGGTTAACAGATAGTTCTATATTTGCTTGATAAAGCAGGAGAAGTTTCATTCCTGATGCTAATTTCATTGCAATAATGTGGAAAATGCAGTATTATTTAAATAACGGTAAAACGTCGCTGTGTACAGCATAAATTCTCAGCCTCTAATGTACCTCGGGCTGCTTCTGTTTGCTGCTATTAGCACCGCAGGGATGCTGCTCAGCTTGGCGTACACACGTCCCATTGATCACAACCCTTCAGCCCCTCACATCCACACCACAGGGTGCAGATGGAGACTGAGAAAAACGACTTTCCACCCGACTATAAGTTAAAGAGTGAAATCACGGTTGACGTTGCTCCATTGGAGAATTAGTTCTGTCTGCAGCGCTGAAGCACTGAAGCAACAAACAAAATGGAATCGAGAGCTCTTTTGGTTTTACCTGTTTTTAAAAGGGTTGTATTTGAATGTCAGAAGCAAACTATAATTGTCTGTGACTAAAACATTATTATCTGTCTACCTTATCATGTGTATATTGCGTAATTGAAACGGATTTTGTGTGCTTTTCTCTGCACTGACCTGTCCAGCGCGATGGCGCTGAAACTCAGCACGGTGACGGAGCAGAAGAGTTTGTGGAGGAACTTGATTGACTTGCAGAGCAGCAGAGTGTGGAGCCACCAGCAGCAGCGAGGACTGGCTCCAAGCGCAACATCGAAAGGGATGCAGACCAGGCTGGCACAGATACCCGAGCACGCCAGATTCTTGATGAAGCGATTGGTCACAGACTTAAAGACGTTCGTGCAGCACGTGCACCACAACACGGTGGCGTTGCCTGTGGGCAGAAAAACACAGGAAATGGACTTCAAGATGAAATGTGTTTGCTTTAATTTGGGGGAAAAGTAGTTCCTGGTTCCTTCTTTCTTGGTTCCTGGTTGGCCCATTTAGGTTTTTATGGCCTACCTACACGGTTATAACAAACTGCATAAACTCAGGAGACCCTTAGTTCTTGGACGGCGTTTTTGCAACCTGGCGGGATGGCATGAACCCAAAGAGATTTTCTGGCAGAGCAGATCAAACTTCTTTTCTCTTATTTATATATTTTAGACCTTCCATAGATGAGGAGGCGCTGGCGCAGATATTTAGATATGTCATTTATGGCAAATATTGAGGGCTGACTCCTAATCTAGTCTCCTAAACAGCATAAAAAACCCTTTTCTGAAATATTTATTATTACATTTCAAACCAATTTGATCAGTTTTGTGAATGCATCCGTTAACAACCATAACATTTCAGCACTCGTTTTCTTTATTGTGTCCTTTCGTCATGTTGCTCTGAGTCAGTCCAATTTTCTGGAGACCAGAGTGAAAATAGCTGGATCACTTGGATACTCTAAACTACCCATTGGTATGAAGGGGTGACCTGTGTCTGATCTGTGGGAGTTAGCACAGATGGACGGGTGATTTATCCACCTTGTCTTTCTTACCATGTGTCTCTCTTTCCATTTAGGACAGATACAGTGAGAATAAATTAGGTAATAGAAGGAATTAGGCTTTAACCATGTAATACAGAGTATTAAATAATGCGTTCCTCTTTTCTTTACACCTGCATCCCCTTTACAGTAAATATGACCTGCTGATTTTAGTCTTTAATAATTTTATCATGTCTGATTTTCATTCGTTTCCTTAGCTATAAGCTAGAAACAAATCGGTTTGCTGTTGTAAATACTGGAGTCAAGTAAGGAAAGAGTGGGGTATGAATACAGGATCCCATAATGAATAAAACAGCCAGAATGAGTGAGTCTGTGATCTTAACTTGAGCAGCAAACTGTGTGACATTTTCAATAATTACCTTAATTGTGTGTGTTTGAGGGGGGGAGGTGCTTTTAAGTTCCACTTATGCTGATGACTAAGTACACGATCAGCTGTGATAGGAAAAAATAGATTTTTTAGGTTTGGATTGCTCCATGATTTGGATTCAAATGTTAATGAACTCGGTAAAAGGTTAACCTTACACTCTTTGTCAGCACTAGCCAGCTGTTCTCTTGAGGGAAAACTGATTTCATTGAGTTTATTTGTTCCTTGTCCTGCACATATTCAAAACCAGGCCGCAGTCAGTCAGACAGAAATATATAACGGATTAGTCCTAAAAGAAATGCAACTCTGAGAGGTTTTGGATGGAGCTGATCTCAGGGGGACGTGGCGTGCTTCACTGCTAACCTCGAGCTCGTTAGGATTTCAGTAACACACTGCGTTTCAAAACAGCGCACAGGAATAGTATTTCGGGGAAACCCTAATGTGGTGGTAATTAATGAAGCACGCACAGCCTCTGCATTCTGTGAAGCCGACTCACGCGAGATAATGGAATTTACCTCATTGTTTAAGCAGCAGAATTACACTAAAACGAATGTTTGTGGCAAACATGTTTTTAGATTCCTTATAAATTATACGGTGACTATACATTAAAGCTTCGACGAGACAACATCTGTCTATTCTCTACAAGAAGCACAAGAAGCAGTTTTACAATGCAATGTTGCAGGTCTTTGATGGTACTGAATAAATTCTTAATAATTTCAGCAAACAAATAACCAGTGCTGCTGTTCCCTTGAGGATAGTCTCTAAAGCGAAGTGGGGTAAGGAAAGGGAAATTATGCTGCAAGAAAATCATTGTTTAAAACAGAGAAAGACAGAAAAACGAATGAGCGTCAGAGAAAATTGGTGAAAAAATGTCTTCATCCAAATATAGCTGATAATTTACATCTTAATAATTCCAGAGCTAAACCATTCCAGGATTTAATTTCTTTTAAAATGCCGTCTTATAGTGTTTATGAGTCATTCAAATGTCCATGCAGTGCAAATATGGCTTTTACTATTGTGAAACATTTCAGTGCAATATTCTGCATCAGAACAAAACAGCTTTCTAATGGCTTTTGATTATATAACATACGTACACTCTGTGCAGCGTATTATCATTATACAACTGGGATAAGAGAAAAAGTAATGGTTTCATTTGTGTTGTGGTTTGTAAGAACACGTGTGTCCCACACACAGACGGTAACTGTGACTAACTTAAAAATCGGCGTCCTTCCGTGTGTTTATGCAAACAATACTGAAACCTCTGCTCTGTCAGAGTTCCTATTATCTGGAATATAACGTCCTTGTCCTTTTGTGCCTGAAACACTCACCTGGGCAACCGTACTCCTAGCAGCCAATGGGAGAAGAGAACAAACACTAAACGTGATTGATTTTTCCACTTAGCCTAACAGTGTGACTACAGGGAGGAGCGTGAAGCTTCAAAGTTTCATCTATACCCGTGAATGAAATAAGCTGCTGTTCTCAACGAGGGCTTTTCTAAAAAAACATCGGTGGCATATGCTGTTATAGTCAACATATGAAACTCTTAACACCTTCTTAGGATCATCTCTGTGCTGCTACAATTACTCTAGGTTCAATAAGAGAGATTTGTGAATGGTAACCAAGAGTGGAAAATGCCACACAATTCCCCACAGACCCAATTACACCTGTGGTGAAATTAGCGAGCGCTACGCGCACAGTGGATTTACAGTCAGATTCTGATCCCTGCTTTATTGGGAAAATGGATAAAAAGTGGTTCAACATTTTGGGAGACAAACTTAGTTGCCTATAAAACTCACTAATTAGTATTAAATGTGCCAATTTAGCTGCTTCCCTGTGTTATATTCTTTATGATAGGCTGTGCTAATAAATAAGTGTATTTTACAAGTACAAATGTTTATTTTTATAGTAGCATTTCACATTTTTACTGACATTTCTGTTCGACATCCCTGTGTTTCCAGAGACGTGTGGGAAATGAGGCATGTGAGTAGTTTGCCGGACGTCTGAATATCTGACTAGCTTCAATAATGATAGTATCACACATATTAACAATGCAGCCAACCACACACATTGAGTGTTGCAACATAATGAGCCCTGGTTGTTGCCAGAGTGACACCTTTAAATGTGAATATGCAGTTTAAACAATGTTGGTTCACGCTTTCTCATCACTTCTGTGTAGACCTGTGTGTCGCGTGTATTTATTTCTACCTATTTTTTGTCCATGTCCATCAGGGATCAAACAATAGTGAAACATGAGCTGAATCAGGCAGTATTCCTTTTGGGGAAATGGAAATAAATGAAATGACAGTTTCATCAGGACAACAAAGAGGCCTAGATGATTAAACCAATGATAAAAAGCACTGTCTGAATATTACAATTATATATTAGGGATGTTATCATAGGTCATTTTTTTTATTCGTTATTATACTCTCTGGTTCATGGTGCACGCATTCATAGTCAGGCATCAAGTTGCATGTTACTGAAAATGCTATTTTTACTTTTATAAGTACAATCAGGCAGCGAGTGATCCGGGGGCGACCTCGGCTGACACCGGGGTCACAGGCTGACACGTAGAAACACAAATAACTGCTCACCTACCACCAGATGTTTAGTACTCTTGGGTTCGTGTAAATGGAGTTATAGATACTGCCCTGACCCTGCCACACTGGCCAACAGCTTCTTTTTTGCTATTTGTGGTTTTAATTTCACTATATTTTGCTATGATGAACAGTCCAACCACTCACTGAATTCATTCTTCTCCAAACAGCACTAGTAATTACAGATAGGATGGAGCTAGGATGTTACAGCGACACATTCACGTTCGGGGCTTGTTTTGTGAGAGGATTATGTTTCTGGTTGGTAACATGATGGAGGGAAAGCCAGAGCCAGGACTATGGGACTGTGCGAGACTGATATGCTGGTGAACTTCTTCCTCATTTCCAGCAGCAGCAGCAGAATGTGCTCCTTCTGGCACTGATTCATCGTGCCAAACTTTCAGAGACGAAGAACATGCCTTTAATAATGTTTAGTTATATTCCAGGTCAGAATATCAGACCTGGATACACAGGGATGGTAAAGTACTTGTACTGTGTACAATTTCAGGTATGCTGCTTCCATGTCTGTAAGGCTTGATCAGACCCTGCTGCTCATTGCTGTAGTCTTTTGGATTTCCCCACACCCACTACAGAGGACTGTTGACACCTATGGAAAACCTGAAGCCACTGTGATAATGGCACAGTTCTGCAGCGTGCTCATGGTTCGCCGTGCTGGCTTTTCTTTTTGGCCTGCGTGTATGGGTGCATGTTTCAGTGTGACGGGAGACTCACCGAGCAGCGAGCATATGAGGATGAAGACCTGAACGGTGGTGCTGAAGTCCCGGTAGGCTTGTTCTCTGACGAGGCGCTGCTGCTCGTGCAGCGCAGTACCCTCGGCAGGAACGCTGCTGTCCCACCGGGTCGTGGCGCTGGAAGTGTTGAGGAGATCCATCCAGCCGTGGGCTGATGTGAAATTGGCCGCACCGTGCCCGAGCACCGCAGCCCGGCTCCCGCTCTCCATGTCCGCTCGTTTTTAAGAAGGCTGTGAGCAGCCTGCATCCAACGAGCACATCTTTGCTGCTCTGCTGTTTGTGGGGATGATTGTCTTGCAAAAAAAAAAGAGAGAGAAAAAAAAGGAGCAGGTCACAGTTTCTGTTCACAGAAGATGCCAGTGAAGGTGTAACTCAGGTAGGAGATGCGTGCAGCTGCCAGCGAGTTGATGCTCTGTCTGATCCACAACATGGTGCAACAAGCACACATCACAGCACGGGAGGACGAGCCGGAGCCGTGTGCCCGGGCGCACGACACAAAGCAGCCGTGCGCGCTCAGTTCGGCTGGATGCTGCGCTCTGGCACCTCGCCGGGTTGCGGGGTGTCCATTCCGGAGGAAGAAGCTCGAAGCCCCGCGAACACCGAGACTGTCATCAGCTCGCGTCAGGGTGTTACTCCTGCGGCCGCTGCCAGACGCGCCGTCAGACGCGCAGCGGACCGGCTGGTGTGAGCCTGCTACACAGGATCTCACTGCCGGAGGTGCAAGACTGAAGAGGCGAGCCCCTCCTCCTTTGCTCACACACTGGATCTTATGACTGACCAGCACCGCGACAGTGCGGCCAAATCACACCCTGATCAGCAAAGGTTAGTGAGCAACAAAAAGATGGTGAGCAGGAAGAAGGAAAGTTAGGAGACGTGGGTCCTCCTCATCCTCACACAAGACTCTCCTTCAGTCTGTCACAGGAATGTCATGTGAGCTTGTGACATTCCTCTTAGGTCTGCAGAAAGTACCCCAGAAGGACAGGTCACCCCCCCCTTAAAACAAAGGGGAAATGTTTCAACTGATTTCATCTTTTGAGTAATCCTGTAATCCAGGGCCCAGCTTCAAGGAGCTACTGCACAATTCTTTCACAAGTGAAACCACAGTTGTTTTGATTAGTGCTTAATTGGAAGAGGCATTGTCATTTGTAAAAAAATGTTCATTTAAATCGCAGTTGCTCATTAAATAGAGTATAATGTATGTGGGAATTATGTAATGTAACTTGTTTCTTCTACCATCAGAGTTCTTACATGTCCACAGTACAGCGTCTTTGACTCCAACGTCAGAATCCGGCTCTCGTCTCCTATAAAACCCTTTTTAGAGAATAGAGAAGCTTTCATCAGAAGGACTCCACTCCCCTTTTAAAACAGGCCAGAGCCCTTCGTGTGATCTTACGATGGACTAAAAATGCAACAGTGGTGATGATGTTATCCGTTATAAGTGTTTTTTGTTCATCAAACATCTTTCCTCCCTTTCTGGTTCACGTTAGACTGCATGTGGAAACACACCCTGATCACTAGATGTCATCATTTCCACAAATTAGTTTCTTCTGTAGAACTGGGCGGGACGGTTGAAATCAGTTTAACTGTAGTAATGGAAATATCCTTTCTGAAATAAATACTTCTTATTATATGGAAAATGTAACACAGTCAAATGATGCTTAGAGCAATGTATTTTTTATTTGTTAATTGCTGATAAGCACAGTGTGCTTGTGTAAAACAGCATTTTAATATCATAATATGACGAGCACACTAATTATCATCCTGTCATTTACCAAACACAAACACATTAATACAACTTTCATCACGAACACTGGGAATTCATAACCCCGTGTTTGACAGAGATGCTGTTTACATCTTAAGTTATCCTCGATGATTAATGGTTGTAATTAGTCAAACGGTATGTTACTCATTCTGTGACATTTTATTTTGCTGCCCATGATATGCAGTGTAAATCTTTTTCAAAGCGGTTTGTCACCGCATTATAGGAAAAGCACATCATTGAATAACAATGGCTGCATTCCCTGGAAACGTGTCAGCTTCACAGTCGTGGTATTATTCAATTCTCATTCTGTTATTTGTCTTGGTGAAATGTCTAAATAAAAAAGTTATTCTTTGTTGTTCTAAAGTCATGGATCATTGGTTTTACCTTAAGAATCATCACACAGTGCTTTTTCAACACCAATCTGCAATATTTATTCATTATAAACTACTGACAGGTTTACATTTGGCTAAGTGCTGGGTACAAGTGCTCTTGTCCAAGTGGCTCTTGAAGAACTCCTGGACTCTTTCCCACAGGCCCAGCTGAGCCTCGGAGTGAGCTTTTGGCTCCCCACCAAACACCACATTACTCCCTACAGCTGCATGAAACCCAGAGGGGCAGAAAGGCATGTAAGGGACATCTAAAAAGTGTCCTGCTTTAGGATAGGAAACCACCTCGAATGATTCTTTGCCATGACTTCTCAGTATTGCAGCAGCCTTCTGTGCAAACAAAGAGCTGGTCCAGTTGTGGTCATCTTCAGAAACGGCAAACAGGAACTGGCAGCTGGCACGTTCAATTGGAATCAAAGACGCCCTGTGCTTTTCCAAGGTAGGATCTGGTATAACGTCACGTATATCAACAAGCCCAGTGTGTGGGAACTTAATGTTCTTTAAGACAGGGGTGATTGGAGGTATAACAATGTCTTTATAGTGTAATGGAATAACAGTGTTTGCTATGCAGGCATTTACGCAAACCATTGCTGAGATCCCAGAGAGGAAAGAGGACATTGTCAAAGCCAAACCAGCACTATGAGAGATTGACATGATGCCGATTCCAGGGCCTTTGACCTGTAAAGGGATAATGTGTCCAATCAAATGAAAACTAGTAAGTAGTAAAGCTAAGAGGGTGTTTTTTTTACTAATTAATTATAGTGTCTTCTGATGACCAGTAGATGGCGACATTGATAGTGCAAATACTATATATACAGTAATACAGTTAGTAAACTTCAACTATAAATTAACTATGCATCAAGGATTAAGATTGAGTTAGTAAACTTTTTTTTTCTTTGCTTATTTAGTTTCTTTTACCAACCTCTGGTCGTTTCCTCAGGAAATTCACAGCTTCTTCAAAATACTCCAAATCCAGGTTTGGGGGTTTTTTGGGTAGATCCTGGTAGCCATAATAGGCAAGAGCCAGAACAACAAAACCCTTATTTGCCAACAGGCTAGCTCTGGGCTCAGTTAGGCCTCCGCCGAAAGTGTACAAATCCACAATTCCTGAGAATGGACCCTTTCCTGGGGAAAACAAAAGACATTTTTACATTGTTTCCGTCTCTCACCCCATGTTTTAATTTAATATAATCTCACCAAATGAATCACAACACAGAGCTAACCTGGTGGTATGAAAAGGACTCCTCGAATTCTGCCCTCCTGCACAGGTATTCTCTTCATCCCCTCTGTCATGTATTCTCTTTCGTTGGTTTCAGAAGCTAAGAGCTCTCCGGTTTCCCCACTAAATGCTTCTATCTCCACCAGCGTCGGGCTGAGCACATTCTTCTTCAGGAGTTTGCTGTGCGGTATGTCTGGTGCCAAGGTCCAAAACAAACCCATGGGCTCCACTCCTGTGTAACTTCCACCCAGAGAGGGTGCATGGCAGACGTCCACCTCACCAGATTCATCTGCTTTGTATGTGGCAGAAGCTCTGAAAGTTACCCCTCGATCGTCGACCAGTTTGGATCTCAATTCTACCGACCTGTGTGGAGCAAGTCCCTCGACTTTTACCTGCACCAGCTTATCAAAGAAACAACGAACGCTGGGGAGAATTTTCACACGGATCTGAGAGTATGCCATTTCGATTCTCCAGAATGGGAATAGTGTCCAGTGACTGTCCTTTCACTTTACTCTGGCTGTTATTTTAGTGCCCTTTGGTGTCTGTGCACCTGCCAAAGTAATAAAGATTTACATGAATCTCACAGGGGGAAAAAAATCATCATCTTATTTATTAAAACTGTTCATGTAAATCGATGGCACAAACACACATTTAGTGTCACATATTCCTTTCACCCAATTAAAAGTCAAAGAAAGACAAACTCACAGGCTGCACTACTGTGACTAATCTGTTAATATAATCAATGAGTAAATAATTACACTTCATGTGGATACAACACATCTCTTAGAGACAAGATTAGTGATATTATCAGGAATGTCCTGTTAGGGTTATCAGGAATACGATGGAGCAACACATCTGAAAAATAACCATTGGAAAACACGGAAAACACAACGATGGTTACTAAAACATTAAACTTAGTTTATTACAGATTAATCACACTCGTGTTTACAAGTTAGCTAGCTAAAAAGCAACGTTATTTGAGCTTCTTACTATTCATGACAAAGAGAATATCACAACGCGGGACTAATTTGCATCATAGTGGGAATTCCCGTTTAAACGTTAACGTGCACAATTGACAAATTGACTAAAACATATACTTATAACAAATCTGAAGCTCTGAAGAAAACGGGAAGCTGCAGCAACCACGATGCAGAAGGAAACTGGACGCAACCACTTTGCAAAAAAGAAAAGGGGTGGAAATGTCAGGGTGACCCTGTTTTTAGGTCCTCTATCTTCAGTGTTCCGTTCTGTCATTAAAATATAAAATTTACTTTATATATATAAATATATATTTATATCATAGAATATATATTAAGTATATATTATATACATCAAGTTCCAATTAAAAGAAAAATCTGTGTCCGTTTGAAAAGGAAATCATTGGCCCACCCTCGTTCGCGAAATGGAGCAGTCCATGTCGTTTCTCCAGTTTCCAGTGTAACTTTGTGAACTTCGTACAGGCTAACCTATGAAATAAAATAACGTATAATATCAGATTATTAAATTTTCTAGCAATTATGGTCTATTTAGGAAATTATTCGTACGTGTAGAACGACGGAATAACCGCTAGAGGTCGGCAATGGAGCATAGTTTTATTTTATTTTAATCCCGCCTGCACAAGTGCAAATAAAATTTGATTTTATTCACTCTTTGTACACATACACTCGGTCTGACTACATATAGAAATATTTGGCCTTGAATATAGGCCAAGGACTAGAAACAGAAAAAATGAAAGAGTACGGGATAAAATGTAGCATGCAATCATTTAGACAATATTGTGTTAAGTATAAGTTTACAGCAATGCTCATATTTCCCTTGGGTGACTGTACAATGACGTACACAACACTGTATGCAAGGCTGGACTGCCTTACTGCTTATATTTTTATTTGTGTTCATCAGTTGGTTCGCACACAGGCCTCAGCTCAGGGTAGTATTGCCTTTACAGGACTCAGTGACGTGTCAAGGTGTTCAGTAGGGGTTTAATCCTATTAATCCTATTAATCCTATTGATCCTATTAATCTTTGGTTGTTAATGCTGAAGCTACAAAGCCTTTGTTTTCACAAACAATTCCAAGGATAAGGAGAGCCAATTAATTATTGCATAGACAAAGATGGGAAATTGAGGCAGAAGGGAGGAGAGAGTATAAGCGCTGGCATAGGAGAGTTTACCTGCACCTGTAGGAAGTGACAAATGTGGGTTTTAACAGCTATGCAGAATCAAGAAACATATAACACAAAATAATATTTGAGCAAATTAAATTATAGTATTTTGGATATTGTAGAATTCTTCTCTTACCAGAGTTCAGTCCTAGAATTTCCTTCCCATCAGTCGTTTCCTAAAGTGATTCATATGGCTGGAGTGGACTATTGCTCCTTATTCTAAGTGCAATAACCTTATAACTAGTGCAGAGACTTTATAAACATTTTATATTATTAACAAATATTTAAAAGTAGAAAGTCAACATAGCAAAATCTAAAGTCTACAACCAAATGTATGTCGTTTTTTAGAAGCAGTGTGAGTGCCATACACTTTTTTTGATTCTCTTTCTCTTCCCAGTAGAAATTATGTGGAGTAAAAATGACAAATGACTGCATACTATGAATAAAATTATATTCATGTTAAAGTCAAATCCGGTTTGTATCTTCCTAGTAAGCATGTCTCTATTCTAAATAAATCTCTAGTATAGCATATGGGCATATAGGGTAAAGCAGGGCATAGACATTGAGAATATAAACATCTGCTGTTTTTTATGTTTCTTTGAAATGTTGAATTATATGTTACAAGGTTAGATAATATGTGAAGCGCAATCTCACGTTCTTTCTCTTCAGAGTCAGTGAGAGCGGAATTTCCACCCACTCATCCTCTTCTATCTTTTATCTGCAGTAGATACAGGGCCATACTGTACACTGCATTACAGGTGTATAATGGAAGTGCCTCAGTCTTTCAAAAGTTGTTTTTTGTCTACCGTGTCTTGGTTTCCAGAAGTGCTTGTGTGTCAGTAATACAAATGCATGTTAGGATGATGTACAGTGGTTTCTCCAGTAGTAACAGATACAGATAAAAGAAAAAAATATATCACTTGATTTAATTAAACATCAGAGGGTCTGGGTACTGTCACAGATGAAAGACATAATGCAATCACAGTGAGAACCTTTCAGACAGTGTAGATGCACTGTAAAATAGCTTAGGATGGAAACAAAAACGATATCAAAGAGTTCTAAAACATTAACATTTCTATAGTCAATATGGACCATTATTTAATGCCATTTTATTTTTTCATGGTAACATCTTCTGTCATTTATCTAATCACGAATGACTAATGACTAGATTAAAAACATTTTTAAATAAATTTTGTTACTCTGGAGAGGAAATAAGCTTTTTGAATTCAATGTTATGGCTCTATAAATTTTTTTAGGGTGCTCAAACGTTTGTCCATGTCACAGTTAGATTTTACCTTAATATAATTTTATAAAATAAAAAATAAATAAAAAATGACATGAACATTATATGAGATATTGTCTATAAAGTAACCTCTATACACTATGTTCGTTTTTCTATCTAGTTACACAAGGCCAGACTAACAAAGCAATTGAGAAAATATTGTTTGACTATCACAATACATTTTCCAGGTACAAAAAAACAATCAGGGATATAAAACTGAAATGACAATATAATCAATTAATTAATTGATTACATTGATTTGTAGCTCACACACTTGTGTTTAGCTTCACAAATGTGTAGTTCTGATGTAATTACTCATTCAAAATATGTGGGATATGCTAATTTAATCTTGGATATTTTCATTATTATTCAGTTATTTTATAGACTTATTGGTACTTGTGTACTGTATTTCCTGATTTCCTTTGTATCAATTGTGCTTGAATCATTGTAATTTTAATACATAAAACAAGCTCCACCTGTAAACATTGGATTTTGTAATAGATAAGATCCAATGTGGAGAACATGTAAATGATTATGGAATTATGGAAAACAGACATCAAACATGCATTTTATGAAAACATTGCGGGGATATAGATTGTGTCTAGTGTTCCCTGAAGCAAATAGAGTGTCATAGATGACTAGCTAAATATATTTAATTCACTACACTAACAATTTGACAATATACTATAGCCTAATTTAATATCTTAAAGTACTTTTGGTACCCTTTATATTGTTAATATTTAAGGCAATTGGCTGCATTATAAACCGGCGTTGTGGCTTGAGTCATTAAGGTTTTATTATTCTGAATATTAGGGTATTTTGCTTTTTTCTCAGTTCTTTTGTCTCCCCTGCAGATTCTGTGCTTTTATTTTGAAGCCGAGCCTTGTGGTTGTCTTGACAGATTTGGACCCGCCCTTTTACCGAGGTAGCTATGGAGACCGCGCGAGAGCGAGGCAGCTGGTAGAGTTCTCACAGAGAGTGTTTCCGCTCACCTAAAATAAAGAGCTGGAGAGGCAGAGGACAAGGAACCAGGGAGCCATTACGGAAATAGACGACGAAAACATTAGATTTTTGTATTATTTCACCACCTTCTGGCTTTGGTGTCTCCCTTCACACAACGGTGAATGTCTCGAATGTGAACGGGAGAGAGGGGGGCTCGCTGCTTGTAACCTTAACGTTGGTGAGTCTGTGTTTTTCGCCAGCTAACTAACGCTGAGCTCAGATAGGCCACTACGGGATATTTTGTTCTCTCTTTCTCTGTCCGGCTCGTCTCTATTTTCCGGTGGCATATTCATAAATACCACCAACGTTTCCCACGCTAGGCTGAGTAACTCATCGCGGAGAACGATTAGTTGTCATTTTCCCGTTCGCCAGTTAACAAACTGTCGTTTTATATGCTTGCCGTGAACAGTGGCGGACGTCAGTACATGTAGCTGAACGTAATGTTAACGTCAACACTGTGTAGTTGACGCTAACAGGTCTACTGTATTTATGTGAATATAGTTTAATTCGGTTTGAAAATAATATTCCTAAATGGTTTAGTAATGGTCGTAGGTTTTGAAAAACTGAAAACCGGCTGAAGTAGCTTCTTGTACCAGCCGTAGTGCTGCTGTATTACAGTACACCGCGGTCCCGTAAACGACAGAGCTCTGAAAATAATTTCCCATTTTTATATAGTGTGCACATTTGAGAGTACACGAAAGGTCAGACTGTGGCGTGTGTACTGTGTTACTTTGGTTTTGTCTTTGTTTTTGTCTGTCGTTGTGTGTGTGTGTGTGTGTGTGTGTGTGTGTGTGTTGCTGGCAGTCCACCACACTCTTTGTTTAAATAGCTCACAGTACAGTTGCACGTGTCGAAGCGTGTGACTCCGCATTAGAGCTGCTGCGAGGCCAGATGACCATGTTTGAAACACTTGTCAGCCACGTATTACTTCAGTCTGAGGGTTTCTTTCCCGTAATATCACTAAAGCTGTAATTTTCCACTCCCTCGCTTTTGTTCCTGTAACACTTAGTGGCGTTTCGTGTTGGCAGACTTGGTTAAGATGTGACAGTTCTCATAGTAAAGGACAGGGGAGTCCAAACGTCGGGTGGTTTTTTTAAGGTTATAATGCAGAACTGAGCTCAAACGTTTATTTTGAGAGACCGCTGCAGGGATGAGTCTAATGCTCCTTTTAAGCAAATAATTGTATCTGGTTTGTGTGACATTGGACAGACCAGTATTTGGATTAAGTCATTATGCATGTGGTGAGAATTCACGTGGACAATATGGTAATATATCATACTATATATCATGTGGCAATATAAATGTAAAACCTATCACATGTTGACATATACACCTATACAGTGGTAACTATAGGCTTGGTGTGTAGCATTAATGACCATGACAATTTCTTACTTTTGACTTGTTTGGTTTTTTGTTGACTTAAAGATTGACCAGTTGTCAAATTACCAAGCAATGTCTTCAAGATCATGATCAATAAATTAGTTTAGTGGAATGTAGCTCTCCCTTTCTTATGGTAGTTCACTGTATTTAAGATTGTGCTGCTATTTCCCACACAATATTCCATATTTTATGCATACAAACTATAAATGACCCACCGCTAGAAGTGTGTTGTTTCTTTTTTAAGAAAATATAATGGTTGTAAATTAATTGTTCTTCCATGATTGTAAATCCAATGTCAGTAAAAATGGTGTTTACTGACCAAATAATGTAATCGACCCATGTGATCATCATGTTTTGGCAATATTTCCTGATATTTGTACAAAAACCAAAATCTAGCATATATCTTAGTACAGTAGTTATGCAGAGTGTTTGGCAGTAACCCCTGTGTTAAGTGCTTGTTGTGTATGTAATTGTAATAATAATGAATACTATATTGATCCCCTTGGGGAAATTGTTGCTTGACAGCTGCTAGATCTGTGTCTGTGCTACTACGGGGTATCGACATGCAACCTGGTGGGTCCCATTCACCCTTAGGTTCGAAGATGACCGCTCTACCCACTGAGCTATCATTCCGCCCCTTTGCTGCATAGAGTTATACTTTCACGTATTGATTCAAAACCAAAGATGTTTCCCTTGTCAGACTTATCTTTACTTATTACTTATTACAATGATTTGCTTGTTTCCATTGTTAGGATTGACCTGTTTTGATTCTACACATTGTGCACTCTCTGGCTTTCAGAGACTAACTAGCAGACATACAATATGCAACTTTACCGGTTCTTAAATTAAAACACATTGTGAAACTGTAGTGATTTTTATGATTCTAAGCCTAATAATAAGTGGCTTTTTTGTTTGACAACACAGCTTAGAGAGAACATCTTATGATAAGATAATAACACAGCTTGGCTTCAGTCCCATACTCAGATTTTTCAGCATTTCACCTCCGTCAACATAAAATTAGAACTATGTTTTCTCATTTTTGTGGTTCCCTTTTTTGTTTACATCTCATCTACCTCTCCCCTAATCCTCTCTTATTTCACTTATCTATCTAATTTTCCATTGAAGCAGTGCAGTGAGATCCCCAGGCACCGTGGGTTTAACACTACATAATACTTACTAACAAAGGGTCCTTTCTGTGTGGCCATGCAGAGCCCCATCTCTGAGCTCCTTCCGCAAGCCCAGACTGGCTCTATCAGCAGCAATAGCATTAGGGTCTATCGAGTGGAAATCTCCCCTCGGCTGTTTCTTTGGCACACTGAGTGCTCTCTGTTCCCAGACACATGCCTAGGCTGCTGCACTCTTTGGCTCCCTTTGCATTCCAGGAGCCCCGGGCAGCTGAAAAACTGCAGTAGCAGCCTGCTGGCTGGCTGTTGTCTCACTGGTGTCTGAAGTGGAGGGCAAAACAGACAAAGTATTAATGCTGTGAAAGCCTCCACTTTATTGGAGGAGGTTGCAACGTGATGTAGATAATTTACAAATGGCAGTGCTACTTTTAGAAATTTCATTTAGATCTGCTGCTCTGTTTGTGTTTGTAATGTTCTTACCTATCCCACACGAAATATATATTTTGTATCGTTATTATAGGTAATAATCATGAGAGACCTCATGATACAATATTGTTACCATTTAAAAATTATTGTATCGTGATATGATATATTGTGTTTTTTTCAACTGCAAATTATACCTATAAAGATAAACTTTAATCTAGCAGAACCACACAAGAATATTGTGATGCTATGCTGTACCATTTCCCCCCTGTATGTCCTATTCATTTGAAAGAGAGCAGTAGATTTGGTATTTTACACAATTGATCTACATTGTTACCTGTCTGCATGCAACTTCAAGCATGAAGTGTTTTTTTTTTATGTGGTTTGTTACAGGAAGGTCAAGCCAAGGGTAGCACCTAGTGCGTCAAGCTGACCATTCAGCTTTTGCTGTCAAACTGCCTGCTGTGTTATTAATCAATTCAGTACATGAAGACATCAGCAAAAAAATTAAGGCTCTGAGCTATCTAGTTGTGACTAATTATAGTGCTTTTTTGTGTTAACTAAGAGTTAATGACTTTCTCCTTTCTCGGATGCTTTGTGTGAAACAATTAAGCTAATTTAGCTCAAGTTTTTACTCTGTAAACATACTGGACGGTCAATAATTTGCCCTCGACTCTCTCGGTAGGTCAGTCCTGCATAATAAATGCTATCCTAAGCAGTTACTTGGATCCAAACCAGTCTTATAGACTTAGAGCAAAATGAGTGTTTTTTTTGTCCTACCGTTGACTTTCGGTTAACTGTGATATTTCCAAGTCATTTATCTTGGCACAAACATTATCTGAACCGCTAACTGCAACCTAGGCCTTAGCAACAATGCTTTGACAACATTGACAAACGCAAAAGGATCTATGGATCAAATGGCTGGCTAAGTTCCCCTATGTGTGCAACTAACTGTCTGCCCTTTGGCTCAGTGCAGTACCCAGACTGTCCTGCCAAAACCGACTGACGTCATTCTGTCCCACTGGCCTGTGCCAAATACAGGTACCTCTCCATCTTGCTCATAGGCATGAGGAAGGTAGCAGGCAGTAGGGTGCCCTGCTCTTTGTGTATTTTATTTCTGCCAATTTAAATGATCTATATTTTTGCTAACTTGAAATGTAGCCCAGCAGACACAGGAACAAGTGTAACACAATATTTGGAGCTCCATTACACGTGGTAGTCCTAACGGATATGTAAGGATGTGTGGCTACTGAATACTGTTAGCAATACACTGGTTAGTATTTTTTTCTGCCTTTCTTTATTTTCAGCATTTAACCATTTACTTCTGCCTACTCCTGAAACTCAGGATCTACAGTTTAATGCTAGTTTTGTCTGCTTTCACCCAATTGGATCAGTCACAGCAACCACAAGAACTGCCTTAGCCTGTTAAGCAGTCTCATCAAACCTTTTTTTTACTGTGTATCTTCAGTTAGTCGCTAGTCGCCTATAGTCGCCTAGTGTATATATTATTCCTACGTGCTAGCTGATCCACTTAATGATGTCTGCATTGGCTCTAATGCATTCCCGTGTATTCACCCTACTAGTGAGTGTGTGTATGTGTCAGTGATTCAGTCCACATCAAGTGTGCTTGTGTATTTACAATTACTTCTTGCCACAATATCTCTGGATCCTAAATGTTGCAGTGTGAGTGGCGCTAAAGCAGATCTGTAGTTTAATATGCAGTTCTCAAGTGCAGTCACGCCTTTACTGTAGCTATTAGCTCAGCAGTCCTGTGCAACTGTAATAGACCCTCTGCCCTATCGAGAGAATAGGCAGCCTACGAGCCAGTAACACTGCTGCCACGTGAGTTTCCCACAAAAACGCAGCCCAGTCTCTCTAGAGCAACAGAAACGCTGAAGGGTGCACCTGCATCTCATTTACATTATGGTAAATGATCATTGCATCCCCCCAATCAACCAGCAAATTCTTGTAGGAAGTGTGTGTTTGTGCATGTGATTGTTTTCAATTCTACCTAAACGTCTTTATCTTTATCTCCTCTTCAAATTGTCTTCCAGCTGTTCTGGAAATACATTTATTTTTTATTTAAGTGTTCTGCAGATAATAACAAAACAAAGATAACTTAAAACTCTTAGGTGACGGTCAGTTATGAGCATATACAGCATGTAGGCCATATGAACAACATTTTTGAAAATACAAGAAAGTTGCAGCTGATGTAGTTGTCTTATCTTAAATCTTTTTATTGCAGTAACGATCTGCAGCATATGGCAGATTAGCATCACAGATGGGCAGGCTGTGGTGTGGCCCCTGTTAATGATTACTCCATAAAGTTGTATACCGGTTCATACCGAAAACCGTTTTTATATACAAATATACTATATCTTTTTTTGTGAGCAGCCATGAGCAGTATTTATGACTCAGGGAGCAGCCTGAACTTGTTGAAACTTAAAAAGATCCTCATCTGGATTTTTGCAAAGGTTGCAGTTGTAATCACTGTTCTCTTTTTGTCCTCACGTTCTCCCAGGCACTTTTTTAGTATCTCTCCCCCTAATGCTGTTACCTCATAAGCAGTAGGGATCTATTTCCATGTTACATCATCTACAGCAGAGTGTAATGTCTGGTTTGTGTAGTTAGATCTTGTGGCATAGCCAAGAGTTGGGATCGAGCAGAGATGAGAGGATCTCTCCTGCTGTTCCTGGTACTGTAGTGGTTTTTAAAGATGAGTCTGTCTGCCTAGAGAGATGTTTAGTGACGGTTTAAACAGTAGGATGCAGTTTGAAGAGCTATCCTGTGAGAGCAGGAAATACATGTGGTATTCTTGGTTATTATCAGTACACCAAGTGCTAATTTGATGACGTGCAAAGACGTCTGTTGTTGTTTCTCTTCCTGTCTATATAACGCTTTCTCTGCTCCCTTGTGTCTGTATGTGTTGCTTCTGGTTACGTAATCCTCGCTGAGTGTTGATAGTAATCCGCGTTCTCCCTCCCCCTCTCTATCCCTTCCTCTGTGGCCTGGACAGGTTAAGCCATAGAGGAGTCTTGCCGGTTGCTGGAGGAAAAGATGTGCCATGGAATGGTAGCGTCTCATACAATAGTCCTGTCCTCCTCCTCTTCTTCTTCATCCACCTCCTCCTCCTCTCTAGCCAATAGGCTGGCTGCCTCCGCAGTTCTCCTCCTCTTCACCCTTCTCCATCATGGTCACGCATCAGGTAAGATATAAACACACAAACACACACATTTTTGTTTCTGCTGCCACATGATACACATCCACTGATCTGCCATCTCTGGACCTCTCTTGTAAATTGATTGAGGTTATCTTGCCGGCCGGTTCATTGAAATTGCTTCTTCTACCCTTGGGTTGGTCAGGTTGCTCTGCCTCCATGTGGCAGCTGAGAGCTTGATCCTTCCCACCCACACTGTGAATCCATTCTCTGCTCTAATGAGTCACAACAGTTATTGAGTGAAAGAGAGATTATCTTGTTTGCGGTCATGTTGCTGTCATAAGATTTTAATCAACTATAACATTTAGCATCCTGTGGGAGCTTTTAGCACAGTCAGCTATTACCCCAGAACAACCCTGAGATCAGCTTCACACACATCACACACAAGTTAAAGTAAATGTAGGTAGAAAAGGCATTTATCAATCTCTCATGTAGATGGCGTGGGCCCACTGAACCCCTTCTCTTGTGCCAACTTCTCCTTTCACTTCAACCCTCCAGTGTTCCAGTCCTCTCCCCCACATAAACACACACTGCCTCCACTCACGCACTACCTACACAACACCCCACACATAGCCAGCTTGTGAAATGATCCAGATGTCTTTACCACAGAGAGAAGGCAGACTGTGACATTTAATAAGAAAATGTGTATGTTGATTTAGGGATGTTTTTAAAGCGGTAATTGATTTTCTTTCTTCCATGCATTAAATAAATTAATGTGTGCGTGTGTGAATGTGAGAAACAGCAACAGAAAGAACAGATGTGCAAGGGAGCAGGGCACTACTGATGCCAAGTGTATTCTCCATCTCTGTGTCTTACGTAACATGAATCATGTTGTGCCTAGTGGGGTTGGTACCACGCTCACGTTCTGCATCCAACACACTCACACACATACAGTGTCTCTGAAAAAACTTAAAAATGTGTCCTCAAATCCCCAGCCCACGTGCTTTGTGTACTGTATATTTGTGTGTATGAGAGAGTGTGTGTGCACAGTCCTGTTTTTTTGTTTGATCTACACACTCCAGTTGTTTGTGGATGCTATGCTCCATGTTGTAATGTACCCAAAACTTTTGTACGTCAGTCTATCAGAAGGTGCTGCATTCTCATTGTTCATGACACTTCATGTTACACGGAGAAAATCTGTTCCCAAGAATTTCTTTTCAGCACCCCTGATGCACCTGTGTCTCCATGACTGCCTGGTTATAGATGGAGAAAAGGGCTGATAGTTCTCTTAAATCCTAAGAATATTTTCAATTTTTTTCTATGTCTGTCTATATTGGTTTAGTTTTCATATTAACTCTGAAAATATAATCTTATTTAGTTAACACAGTTATCATTGATGTAATGGAACATTTATTCAGAGTGAATTGTTGACGATACAAAGGTTATTTTGAGGTGTTGTCATAGCTGAGTATTTCTAGCATAATTACTTCCTTATAGCACGTATGACCGTATTTCTGCTGTGTCACAGATCAAGGGTTCTAAGTTTTTCAAGTGTAGCTCTTAACATTTAACCCTTCAAATGAATGAATATAAAATAAAATGTACAAATAACAACAGTGAATGGATGGATATACAGATAGCAGACTCGTAACCCATGTAAATGTATATTGCAATGCTAAGAATGTGTAGCCACATTTACAGTACTAACTTAAAAGCAAAACACAATTTTTAGCTTAAAAGTATGAAATTTCATCTATAATTATTTCATTACAGCTTTAAGTACATCATATATGTAAAATTATATACATTTATAAAGTAAAAAATATGATGTACAGCAGTTTTCATGCTAAACCAAAAGTTTCAAACCACAGCGACCTGAATACAGCACAGAGCTGTATAAAACATCTTTCTTTCTTTGTGGTTTGTTTGTCGCTTTTGTGCCATTAATTTATTTATTAAGTGAAGGGAAGTTAAATGGGACACAGGAGAATATCTGTGAAGGTTCTCAGTCATCCAAGTCATGGTCATCTCAAAAAGGTTTTATCCAATAGCAACTGGACTGAACGGTTAGCCTTGTAGTTCATCTCAGAGGAAGTGGGTCTAGACAGTGAGTCACAACGTTAAGAGGAAAGATGGGAAGTGTCAGTACCAAAGGCTCTATTCATGTGGCCAGACAATGTGTTTCCAGTTTTCAATAGTGTTATATGTCCGTTGGCAAGAAGACCATCCATGTGGGGCCAGTCAAATAGATGAACAGGGGCCTCAAAAACCTGTTGTGCTGAGTTAAAGCTGTGTGTTAGAAGGTCTCCCAAAAACAAACCAGCTGTGTTCCCTGTTGACATTTATGTATGTTCATGTGTGGGAACGGGAAATGGCTTTCCCTTGTAGAAGAGTGGAGTCATGGGATAAAGGGGAGGAGAGCAAGAGAGGGAGTAAAGAGCTCTCTTTTCTACTTTAAACTGAGTTTGGATTTTGACTATTGTACATTGAACTGGTTAGTAGAATAGAGTTTTTTTCAGCCCAATGAAGACTTATTGCAAAGACAGATGCTTTTGTTTTGGCAGTTCTTGAATGAATGTGTAGAACCAATCCAAGGGCATGGGGAAAGTTGAGTTGCTCAAGGAAAAACTTGACAACTCCCTCTTTCTTTAATAACACAGTAGACTTTAGTGGCTAGCATAGCGTCATTGCTGTGACCACAAAGGAAAATATCTGAATGAGCCATGCCCTACTTATGGCATCTTCAAACAGCTGTAGTTTTTGAAACTTGTTGCTTTCTGTAGTTAAACAAAATGTGTGTGTGTGTGCGCACAAAAACTTCAGTGTGTGAGTCTGCCTTCATGCTGTTTGCTTCCAGAAAGTTTGTTAGATAGACAGGGTTTACAAACAGTGCAACCTGATGGAGGGAAACAATAGGTCCTGTGTAATTCACTGTTTGAAATGGTCCCCTGCAGTCCTCTTACTAACGCCGTTAACCAACAGGCCAGGAGTAAAGCACTACGTTGAATACTTTCTTCTTTCTGAAATTTGCAGCTCTGCTAGATTATCAGTCTGTAATTAGAACTGCTTAGTCACTGTGTGTGTGTGTGTGTGTGTGTGTGTGTGTGTTGAACACAGCACTGGCCCTTTTCTGATGTGCCTCTGTTGTTTTTTTTTCTCTTTCCTGAAGGCTTCAGCCATTAGCCAGGTAAGACTGGAGCCCAATTAGCTGACGTCCGGTTGAATTCATCAGCCTTGCGCTTTCATATTCTGAGAGCCATTACTCTGTTCACGTCCTCTCCCACCCAATGAAACCCTAAAAGGAAACTTAGCACCTTTACACCTTGCCAGACAAAGAAATACTCCACGGAAACAGATAATGCAATATAGAGAGGCGATGCAAGACCATTTCATTCACTTTAACTAGTTATCCAGACAGCTCCATGACTTTGTGAAGATCCCAGATGGCCAAGATTATTGTTAGCAAGTCATTGTTCCCACCAACACTAAGCTCGTAGGATGAGATTTTTCTTTATGTTCAATTTAGTGTTGTTTTTTTGTTTACGTTTGCTCTTAAAGATGCTTGTCTTTCATATTTCTTCTAATGCTTCCAATATATTTGAGTCTTATCTGATTACACAGGTATTTCTGCCTCGATGACAGTCACTATTTGTTATAGGTTGATGAATGTCAAAGCAGAGCGTGCTGACATTGGCAGCATCAGCTGTACCAACAGTCAAATCTGTATGATCCACAATGTGTTCAGATTACAATCACGCTGCTAATGCACAGAATGTAATGTTAAAAGCTATGCACTTATTAAAAAGACCGTATCAAATATTTTTCACTTCTCTCTGGAACTTAGGATTATTTTGAAGCTTATATTAAGGCTCTGGAGAGGAGAGGCAGTTTGTAAATTATTTTCCAGTGAAATGTGTGTGGTTGTCCGAAGCAGCAGGCAGTCATAATGATTTCTAAAGGGCCTCATCTGAGGGACCAGCCTGCTGAGTAGAGGACATCTCTGACTAATGAGCTGCTAAATATATCCTCCAGTCTCTCCTCTCTTCTGTTGCTTTTGCTTCTGTTCTTCCTTTCAGTCTTTTATTCAGTCTTTTTCATTTTCTTTTTTTCTTTGCTCTTATTCTATATTCCCATCTTTGTACTTTTTAACTTTCATAAAATAGTTTTTTTGCATTTAATTTAAAAATCTTGCCAAAATAAATGTTTACTCTTGTCTTTCGTCTTTGTCTTTTAAACAAAAGATCTCTGTTCTGTTTCCAATTTTCTTCATCTACCTTGTCTTTTTTTCTTCCTCTCTCACCTCTTTGATATGTGTTTTTCAGGCCCGCTGAAACAGTGTGGGCTGATTTTTCGTCACACTGTTAGTCAACGGTAGCTTCCTCTTCAAACAAGTTCATAAGCATATACATAAGGCAACATGCATCCTACACACATATGCTGGCTTTGCCAATGGTTGAGAAATCCACACTGTTCCAGACTTTGAGAAAAACCATGATAGCAGGAGGCACATTAAGGATTTTATACACAACAGTGCTGCAGTGTAAAAGGTGCATGGGTTTTAACTTAACATGCAGTGCATTAGCAACCTGATTAGACCTCCTTGTAATCTTAACACATAAGGCTTCGGGGTTAATTCTGTAGCTTTCAACCGATGTGAAAAAAGTGCAGAAACACATCTAGAGTTTGGTTTGCAGACCCAGCAGTGCTAAGTTGTTTAACATTGTGACAAATAAAGCTCCACTTCCTGTAGTTGCTTCACAATAAAACCTTTTAGTGGTTTTCCAGCATCTGCTTTTAATTTGAAGCAGAAGCGGTAAATGCCTGACCTTGCTTTAGCAGCATCTTAAAACTGCAACCACAACGCCAAACCACATACATTTTTAGGTTAGAAGTTAGTCAATGCACAGATAGTAGGATTTCACAACAAAAGCTTTAGCTGACAGGTTGAAATGTTTCAATAGTCACACCAGTAGCTTCTTCTAACACAAAATAGTGCAGTTGCCATGACTGAACTTTCAGAACACATTTTAAAGCATCACATTGTAAGTCACCATAAGTGTAAGGCAGCAGCAGCTGCAAAATATTACTGATCAGCTGGCTATTATGTGCTACAGTGGAGTACAGAGTGCATGGGTTCATGCCTCAGCATGTTACAGTTGTAGCAAGACAGTGAAAATGGAGCAATTCATTAAAGTTCATATGGGCTACAGTGTTGGCAGCAAAACAATCAGCAAAATAAGGTGAATTCTACCATTTTCTCACACATGCTGATTTTGAGCTGTGGGAAAGGGCTGGGCTATATGTGTGCCATCCTGTTGCACTTGTGTTGATTGTAGTTATGGGTTGAGGTAATGTACAGCTGTTTTTCAGACAGTTATCAGAACTGTCTTTGTATTTCAGTAGAAATGTCTCTTTACTTTACTTTGCTTGGCAGACGCTTTTATCCAAAGCGACTTACAGGGAGCTAGCGCTGGGTGTCTGGCTCAGGGACACACCTGGTAGGGGATAGATTCTGTATTCCAGTCTGACGCTTAACCCATTGAGCTACCAGGCCACTTCACTGTAATCCTATTAGGCAATTTCTTGTTCAAGAGAGAGATTCTATATAATGAGAAGTAAGAATATGACACATTACAATTCACAGATGTCCATTGTCCTTCAGAGAATACAAAGTGCATAAAGTTAGATTTAGAACAGCAACCCTGAAACTGTTGTGGTCTAAATGCCCTTCTTAAAAAAACATAGTTGTGTGCTGGATCCTCAACCCTCCCTCTACCATCACTCCCAAAAAGAAAGTACAATTTTTACTTTCTCTTTGTGGTGTGTGGTTTGATGTTATCTTTGCCAGGTGTGTCCTAATTAACATACAGATTTTCTTGTCTTTTTCTCATTATGTGCAGTTTTTCTTTTGTACTGTCCAGTCCCATCCTTCAAGCTATAACCAGTCCATTAGATGGAGTGTTGAGCTATTTAGTGGCCAGTTGGCTTAGCTCCACTCTAATGTCCCCTGTCCTTATTACATCATCTGTAAACAGCCCTCTGCAACAAACAGCAGCCAAATGGTGGACGTCTTTGTGGAGTCCATTTGGATAATTGTGTCAGGATTTATAAGAAGTCGCTGTATGCCTTATCTATGGTTATCTACTTGTGTGACAGTAGAATAATGTATACAATTGTATTAAATATCCAACACAACTATGGGGATTAGAATATGTCTTTAAATTGCTGCCGTTATGTCTTTATTTTTATTAGTCTGATCTTCTCACATGACTTCACACAGGGAAAAGTTGCTCTTTATGTTGGCTAAGGTACCTCCTGGGCTTTGGAACATGTTAGTTTGTCGTAAGGTCTGTGTTTGTGTTCACAAGCAGCTTGCTGTAGCCAGTAGCTAGTATTTTGGTTTAAGTAAAACTTTAGCATTTATTTTATTGTATAAATATTTGGTTTCTGTAATAAATAAATACATTTGAATTTAGTGTTTTTTAGCAATAACAAAGAAAATATTAACAGTTTAAAATTCAAGCTTGTGTTGAAATGACTTGACTTTTACTTATGGCTGATGGATACTGCCAGAATCATCATATTCTTTCTTGGTATTGTTTTGTTGTTGCTATTTGGTTTTCTACTCCTTTTGGTAGATCTAATCTGATTACATGCTGCATGTGCAAATATAGTGTAAAAAACCCTTGTTATGGAAAATATGGGAGACACTGACAACAACTTTCTTCTTGCTTCGCTCAGCAGAGGAGGCTGCATGTGTTAAAGAGGCTACTCATGCTCAGTACCATTTGTTCTCTCTCTATGCGACTGGCCTGAGCAGTTGCTCTCTGAAAGTCCAGTTGGGCTTCATTAGAGTGATGATACTCTAATGTGCTAACATAATAGAAATAAACAATTATTTTTGCTTTTCCTGTTCTCTGCTAATAATGTATTGTCTGGAAAACCTGGTCTTCCACTCTGAATAGTATTTTCATACTCATACAGCTTTTGTCAGGCTTATGCTGCTCTCACCAGCAGCACAGAACTACTAGCACATCAGTGTATCAGTGCTGGTAAGCAGGCTTTGGATTATCTCCATGACTTTCACCTTCAACTAATGTCCCAGACTCAGCATTTATATCTCTGCTAGCTGGCAGGCTCGGGCTGCTGAAATATGATCAGTCCACAGTTGCATTGACAGTTGGGGGTGGGGGTGGGGTATATGCATCTCAACACATGCACGTGTGTGTAGGAGGGGTCCCACACACTCTTTTGTTTTCCTCTGAAAGCTGAGAAGAAGGAATGTCTGCCTCCCAGCTGTCCTTGGGAGTGAGGGTGACAGAAGAGAGAAGGGGGAGCTCACCGTTCGCCTAACATCCTCCCATCTGTTACTCGAGAGCATAAAGTGTGTGTATACGTGTGTACGTGCTTGTATTCTTGTAGGGGGGGTCACACAATGCCTCCTCCACCCTCTGCCCTCACTAGCTCTGGCCTCTCATGCATATTTAACCCCTCAAATGCAAGGCTATCTGTTGTCCTTTCTGGAGGCACGCTGCTTAAATCTGTCGCTGTGTCCCATTTATCATTAAGTGTGGACAATGGCAGCACACGTGGATTTCTAAATGCATTGCGAAAGCAGGAGAGGATGGGTGTGGAGAGGGAGGATGTTTTCTGTCTGTTCAGAGATTTCCTTCGCCCTGGGTTTTTACAGCATGTGTGCTTGTTTGTGTGCAGCTGCAGGAAGATGTGTGTGAGTGGTTGGCTAAGTTCTGTGGAAGTGCTCTTTTGGAAGCACATAGCCATTGGAGTCATGTTTTCTGGCACATTTCCTGTTTACTGTAGAAATGACGAACTGTTGACTTTGGCACCAGCGTACAATATGAACATTAGTTGGCCTTTGTAGGTTTGTGTTATGATGAAATTAACGCGACCCATCCACACAATGCGGATAGGAGCAGTACAAACGTACAGTTTACTGTGTGCCTTGGAGCACTTGCAGCTTATACATACATAGTAACCTGTCCGCCACCGTCTGTGCTCCTAGACTTTTGTCTAAACGTGTCAGCCCCTCCCTGACACTGTGCCTTTTTCTTCATTCTCCACTAGTGCCTCTTCCTTCTAATTTTCCTTTCTTCCTTAGAATAGTTCCCCCCACCTTCTCCCAAAGGATTTTAGAGATGGAACAACTGCCCTTTTTTTCTTAAAGGGTCTTATGCTTTGAGGTTTTAGCCTGTTCGCATTCTTTTTACCACACAGTAATACAAGTCCATCTTTTTCTAATCTTGTTTTTTACAATTCCCTTCCCATAACCTTTCCTGTTGTTCACCAAAATGTGCTTTTGTATTTTCAGTTTTTGTCTGAGTCAATGCCCTGTTATGAGTGAAGAGCTGCTGTGTGTGTTTATCAGTGTTCAGCACAATGACTGCTCACTCACACCAGAACATGACACTGCTAGTATCGCTCACCCAGACATTAAGAGTAGCACATTACAGTCTTGTCACCCACCCAGGTCAGTGTAGCAAGTTCTGTCATCTCATAGTGTGTGATGCATCTCAGACTGAAAGCCGATCTGTGATATTATTCTGTAAGAGAATGAAAGTTATCACATTTTGCTGTTGCACTGCGACTGACCCAACGTTTTCTAGTTTAGCATCTGTATCACTAATTTATGTTTGAAGTACATTCACTGCCAGATTATGTTAAGGTATAAAGTTTAGTAAACCCTTTTCCCATTTGGTATTTTTTTTATTGAATTTTTATGAGCCTTAATACACAAAGGCAAAATAATGTTTGCTTTACATTTACTTTGCTTTTTGTTAAACATTAATGTTACCATCATATCTGTTGTTTTCTGCTTGTACAACAAAATATTTGTTTTAAGTGCTTTATAAAGGTCTTTATTTAGCAAGTTCTTTTTACTTTTTACAATAGCTTTGTTTCCAAATTCATTAGCAGCTTGTCATAATAATGTATTAAATTGGTCTAATTTGCTCTCTATATATTTTTCCTGTCCTACATGTGTCTACATTGTCAACAGTCCAAAAGGGCCACAAATAACAGGACAACAAGACAAAGAAAACAAGATGCATTCTGTCTGTTTTGAACTACTGTTAACCAGTGGCAGAAACAAATAAGGAGCTCTGTTTATTTTTCTACTTAATGCTGTTACACCACTGGCTTTGCAGCACTATAATAAATACATATTGGTAAAACCCCCCTGGATTAAAGTTTGAGGCTGGGAAACGTGGCAAAAGCCAAAAACAAAGCTTGTCGCAATAATGACAGCAAAAACAACAACAACAGGGGACTTGAAGAGGAGCCCACAGCGGAACAAAAACACATTTACCAGGCCGAAGAGAGCATCATTATCCTATTGGTCCTAAGCTTAATCCAGTGCACCCCCTCCTTAGCATATATTCATGCACCCCTGCTTCCTGACAAACATAAACATGCGCGCACACACACACACACACACACACACAGTGAAAAACACACCCTCTTTTTATGCCTCTATTGTTCTATAGAGCGACCAAACAGCTGGCCGCACAAGTCATCAGTATCTGATCTGCTTTAGAATGCTCCTAGCTTGTAATGGAGGATAATTAGATTTTTAATTTGTCTGGGCAAAGAGGTCTGAAACCCTTTTCTTTTCCCCCACCCTCGTTTTCCTCAATTCACCCCCTTCCAGCTTTTAGCGGGCGAGTGCCATCAGTAACAGATGGAGAAAGGGAGATATTCGCAGCCTGGCAGGCACTTCAGAGCAAGGCTGGGGATTTTGACACCCCCCATGGCCCGAGTCTCCTCTGACACAGCCTTAAGATGCTGAATGTCGGGATTAGCAGTCTGCACTCATGAGAGTGCTCTGTCCTGGTCCAGTCCTCCCACTACAAGTGTTTCTCTGGCTTTTTAGCAATTAAACCCTTTTATCTGCTTGCATTTGTGTGCCCATAAGATTTCTAATAGCTTAACCTTTTATATGTTCACTTGGCAAATACCAAAGCTCAAGTACTGTTAGAGACCTCAGTGGATGTTAAATCCATCATGATTAGTGGGATGACGTCCTTTATATTAATTGTATTACTCTTTAAAGTGATTTGTTTGTATGTATGTGCACTACCAGTCAAAGGTTTGGACACACCTAGGAAAAGCCATGTTTTGGATGAAAAGATACCTGTTCCAAGTCTTACCCCTATTGCACAGGAATCCGTTATCCTTCTAAATGAATGTATTTGCATTAGAAAACATAACATGCTATTGGAAGACTCTACTTATGTTTACTTACTTTAATATTCCTTTTACTGTTACAGCTACAGTAGTCTACATCGTAGTTCTTGTCAATTCAAAGTTATGAAATCTGCTTTTCTTTCAAAACATCATAACTTCTGTGTGTTTCTCTTGAATTTCCACTAGTTTCTACAAGGCACTCGTGACTCTGTTTTAGTCATTATTGTTTTCGACATTTCTCAAAAACCCATTCTTTTGAGCGAACTCCTAACATGACACCAGTGGGAGAACAGCTTGTGTTCAACGGTGACTCATTCCCTTCATAAGCACAAAACATGATGTGCTGAAATCCACTTTGGCATAGCTTAGTGCTTTAATCAGTTTTTTCCCCTGTTTGTGTTTTCAAAGCCAATATTCAATCTAGGCAGAGAAGGCAAAAGAAAACGGAGAGGTATATATCTTAACCGCTCTAGCATCTTGCCTTTACCCGTGTTCCTTACCAGTGTGTGCTTGCCCAACCCACAGTGTGGTATGTACTGCTGCTGGCTGCTCTTCCCCTTGTTGCTGTAGAGAGCCTCTTTCTCCCTCTCTCTCACACACACACTCACACGCAACTACGCGACCTGCCAAAGCATGTCTCTTCCTAGTTTGTAATTGCTCAGTGCCACAGTGTTCCATTACATTTTCCTTTTTTCTTTCTGTTTCCCCCTTCCTCTGAAAATTCAATATTTTTGGCAATTTGCATAAGAAATAAAATAATTATACTATGAGATAGAAATAAACATATATAATTAGATGTTGGCTTAATTACATAGATAGGTGTTAAATACATTTATACACATATCTTACCACTATTCAAAAGTAATTATATTCTCATGTGGTTTTTTGTTTTTTTTTCTATCTCAATATTTTGTATTTATTTTAGCTTTTCATGTTGACAGGTTTTAGGTGTTCGATTCTCAAGGACTGCAGTTTGCAAGGAAAGATCGTGCATGTGCATTATCTAGTCTGTGTTGCTGCTATTATTATTTGTATTAGATATTAGAAGTGTAGGCTACAAATAATAATCAAACATTTTTTTATTATTTTCACTTTGGTTAAATATTTTGTCTCTAAAATTGTAAACAGTTGCCCATTATTACCTCCAAGAGTCTATGGGCAAGTTGAACCAACAGTACAAATATATTAACATTACATAACATTTGTCTTAAGGAAATGAAGCAAATTCTCCCATTTTAAGAACTGAAACCAGAACATGCTGGGCATGTTTTCTTCAAACTGTTCTGAAATTAAATAACTGATTATTAGTCAGGGCTAATATTATTACCATCACTGTGCAAAACCTTTGTGTAATAAGAAGTTTTTGTGCAATCAAATTAGCTACGATGTTTTTCTTTAAAAGCATGTCGAGACAGATGTTGTAATTCTCAAATATTCCTTCACATGCTGCAATAATGTTTCTGGCTGTGTGTGTTATATGACAGGTAAAGGCTTGTAGCATTTATTGTGTAGGTGCAGTAGTTACAAACACTGAGAAAGTGCATGTTGGAACTGGTTTGTTCCTGGAAGTAGGGATGTCGCAGAAACCGCTACAAGTTAATATCAATAATCTGAGAAAAAAACAAAAAACACCAAAACACACACACACACATACAATACAAGAGAAACCACATAATAAGTCATTCACTGGTATACAAATACAGTGGTATTCGTTTTCTATGGTACCAAAGGTACAGAAAGTGCCCCATTAAGCTACCAATCTGTCGTCAGATTGTTGGCTATTGTTTATGTTTATTGGCCTCCTATTTGTTTAGGATTACCCTGACTTTGATGACTTCTGTTACCGGTTCTGTATAAATTAACCTTTGACAGATTTAAACCTGACACTATAAGTAGGTGTTAGTGATGAGCAGCAGATGTGCTTTAAACTACAAAACAACATTTTTTCCTGTTATTAAAAATAATCTTGTAATTGAAGGGGGCGTTGTCTGTCTTATAGTCTATAGAACACATTATACTTTATACTCTGTTCTTCTGATGTGATGTCATTAAGCATTCGTCTTTACCTCAGAATAACAAATCAGCATACTTAAAAATGCCCATGCATTGTATCTGCAGGTGCTTTGACACACATGCAAATGAAAATAAAGTTCACAAGCTAAAGGAGATGACTCTCATTAACACTCTAAGTCTTTTACACATGTATTGACTACCTCACAGTGCTCCACAAAAGATCTTAACAGTGGCTGTTGGCTGAGGGCAATTGTCTTAAACACCTCCCTAAAGCCTTTTTGTTCCCTGCTGCCTCTCAGCCTGGGGTCATCAATTCATCACCTTCAGCACCTCCATTAATGGCATCTCCTCCTCAGGGGGGCTTTAGTTGCCCAGAAGCAGCTCAGGGAACAACTGCTCAGGTCATTGTGTCAAATGGCATCCCTGAAATGTGTGTGTGTGTGTGTGCCGATAAAATGTGTGTGAGATCAATACCTTGGATGTGTTTGAGAGAGATCAAGTAATACTTCCTGCACAAACAAATTGTGTGCCTGTCGTATCCTATTAAATAACCATCCTGCTTGTTTGTTGACATTAAACCAGAATATTTGTCATGACTGGATACTGGGTAATCACTGTTAGTCTCTGCAAACGTTGCTAAACTACTGTAAGATGATTTATAATTATAATTCTGTGATGTTTTGTATTTTAAATTGCATAATAGTTGTAAATGTAATGTTACGTCGATTGAGAAAGACAGAATTTGAGTCTGCTGGAACCAGCTTATAATATTTACAGTAGTATTTCTATAACAGCCCTGTGGTGCAGCCATGTTTTGTTCCACATAGCACTACTATGAAATCTGTCCCCAGCTCAACTGAATAACACACCCTTTGGTATCACTTCAATAACTTAGTCCTGGGAGTGTCTTTGTTTGTGGGTGTTGTCTTTGTTTCTCTTTCTCTGCGTGAGAGTTAGTAGGCAGTCACACATTTGAGTGTTTGCGTTTAATCTTGTGCTGCCAGCTTAGAGCAGCGTCTTTTCTCCGAGATAAGAGGATGTTGGAGGCACTGCTGTGGACACGGTCTCTCTCTTTCAGTCTCTCAACACTCACAGAGGAATGACAACGTGGCTATTTGCGATGTTGCTCCAATGTTTGTTTATGTCAAGTGACTGATAACTCCACTGCAATAGACCATAGCTCATATGATTTTATAAATACTCCAACCCAGGATTAAATAATGAGCCATATGCTCACTAGTATTGATGGCATTGTTAATGTTTTTTTTGTGTGAAACCTACTCACCTCATACAGGTCTATTTAATTAATCAGCTGGATAAGTTGTAGACAAACGACTATTCGATTCTTATGAAAGACTTGATTTTATATATAATAGTCCAAAGGGATTTGGGTTGTGTTAGTTAGTAGGTTTTGGAATATGTTCTGCTGAAGCCAAGCCCAAATTCTTGTGTAACCATTTCACAGATGAGCCAGATCAGTGGTAATTCAGTGGGTTTGTCTTTAGCTATACTGTCCACACAACCTGAGTTCGTCCATAAGATCACTATGTCAGCCTCCTCCTGTTGTGTCTCAGTTTACACAGGTGTTACAATGTTATGTCAGACCTGCTGGATTTAGAGGGTCTGTTTTCTGCCAGATTGCAGCTCCAGATCTGTGTATTAACATGAGTGTGTGTGTGTAGACAGTATTTGGAGTTACTTTACTTTGCTTTGCTTGGCAGACGCTTTTATCCAAAGTGACTTACAGGGAGCTAGCGCTGTGTGTCTGGCTCAGGGACACACCTGGTAAGGGATGGACTAGGAGTCAGACGGGATTCGAACCTGCAACCTTCTACATTCCAGTCTGACGCTTAACCCAGCTACCAAGTCGGAGTTGTGGGAGTGCAGAAACAGATAATTTACTCACACTGTGGAGAAACACTCAGTCTAGCTTGACTGTAACATCATAGGAAGAACATGGGAAAGTCGATCAAAGAACATTAGGTCTTCTGCCTCATCCTGTATTTATTGGCTGGCTCTGAGCTTTAGGTCTGTTATTAGAGCCTAGTAAATGAGCCTCACCACCAGACAGACCCACTGCTGGTGTGGGATGAAGACAGTTTAGTGAGCAGGAGATAATCAAGAGAAACGGGATCTGTATGAAGCTCCTTGTGACATTTTAATCCACTCTAGGTCCTTGAGATATTCTCTGTAGTGCCAGCATAGCCGTCTCCACTTGACTTGTTATGTTGATACAGTGTCTGTGTAAATTGCAGCCTAGTTTCATATAACAATACCGCTGAGCTTTAATTATCAGCTCAACCTGTCAACTTGACAGTTTCTCTGTGAAAGGTTGTTTGACCCAGTGGCAGCTGCCTGCAGAGGAGACCAACAGATGGTTTATGTCAGTGTAATGATATAACAGCACAGAAATCCAGCAGCACTCCATTCATGTAAACGGGCTTTATCTGATGGCTTTCATGAACCAGGCCACGTGTTTCCCCAGAGGGTCAAATATACACGATGAAAATGAAGGCACTCGCAGTTTACCTGTATACCTTTGTAATTACCTTGTTACTTTTAGTTTGGTATCTATTCTGTCTGCTTCTGAAGGGGAAACAACTCATTTTCATGGTCTCACTTTTCTGTGTCTTCAGGTTGTCCACAGCCCGCTGGCGTGCAGCACGGGGACCTGCTGAACCAGACAGAAGCTAACCGGGGATCTTTCCCCCCGGGCATACTGCTGACCTATGGCTGTGAGCCTGGTTACACTGCAGATGGACCCACCACCATTATTTGTACCAGTTCTGGCACCTGGTCCAGTCCTCCACCACAATGTGTCAGAAGCAGTGGTAAGCGAGATTTAAAGACTTAGTGGAGCGTGGTGTATATAGCTGCTTTTAAAATAAATTAAATTCCTGGTTAATTGTGCTTGTTTATCGACCTAATTTGTCCAACAGAAGTAAATCACCCCTTCATAAAACCCTTACTATAACTAGAAACTTCTAGAATGAAAATGACTTGTTACAACATTTTGGTTGAGTACATCAATTGATTAAATTGTTACAAATCTCTGTCGCCTCTGTCTCTCCCCAGTGTGTTCACCCCCGACTCAACCAGAGAACGGGGGCTACCGCTGTCACCCGTCTCCGTGCCACAGCCTCACGCAGAAGACCGTCATCGAGTACTTCTGTGATGAGGGCTACGCCCTGAAGGGAGACTACAAGTTCCTCACCTGCCAGAACGGCGAGTGGGATGGTCCCATGCAGATCAGCTGCCGACTCACACAAGGTCTTTGTCCTCATTTTCTGTGTTAGCACAAACCTTATTCAGGAAATGTAGAATCAGAGTCTCACTCTCACTCTTCTGTCTTCTTGTGTCCCTCAGACAAGGAGCCAAGCTCGCCGCTGGGTATACCGGCTCTGTCTATTGTTGCATCCACAGCTAGTTCTGTGGCTCTCATTCTGCTTTTAGTGGTGCTGTTTGTTCTTGTACAACCAAAACTCAAGTCCTTCCATCACAGCAGGTAAGATGACATCTCCGCTGCTCTGCCTGCATTGATTTGTTACTTTTAGTGAAGTTAATTTCAGATTCCACTTTCTTATTTTTTCAGCATGTTATGGTGTTTTTTTCCCACTGTGACAGTTCCCTTTTATGATAACAATCATTTGATTTCACTCAACACACTATTGTGTCTTTATTGTATGTGTATGTAATATTAACATACATGCATTGAGTGGAGTCTCATGCATGACCCCTGAAATAAGCGTTATACATTATTCACTACTTATGTTACCTGATTAATGGACTTTATTGCAAAGTTGTTCTGAGCAAGGGCAACACTTCCTCTAGAAATGAAGTAGGTCAGTCATTCCATTCAGAGTCTGGGTTTCTCGGTGTGCCTTCTGTTTTGTATGTCTCTTCACTGATGATGCATGTTGGAAAGAACATTTTTATTAGCCTTCAACATCTTACAAACAGTAATTTGCTTGAAACTCTTGAAGGCTTTCGTTTTGTTTGCTCTTGAGGACACTGCCCTTTTTATGATGTGCAAAAAACCACCTCTCACTATGTTACAGAGTAAGACATGAGATTCAGCTTGTCCTTCCTTCCGTGTACACACACCTATTATTGAATAGGCTGGGTCGATACTAGTCATGTAAAGTCGTCCACTCGGATGGAAACTAGTTTTACAAGTTTTGCGTGTTTCATACCTGAGAAATAAAAGTAACGAAAAGTAAATCAGTAATTAATTGCATTCACTTTGCTCTGTGATGAAAAGGCCAGAAGAATTTGATCTAATTTTCACTGGCACTCTTGTTGGTTGTGTAGTAGACCAGAGAGCTTAGTGCTGTCTGCTATAAAGAGATTAAACTCCTCCACATAGAGTTTGTGCTGCAGAATGCAACACACATGACTGTATCATAGCCATCAATCTGAGCCTAGTGTCATGGCTCACTTATTTATAGGCGTCTTTGTGTTGGTCTCTTTATCTCACACTTGATCTCTACATTCAACAGGAGGGAGCAGGGAGTCTCAGGCCAGTCCAGCTCCATCATGGTGGAGGGTGTCCAGGTGACACTTCCCTCTTATGAAGAGGCTGTGTATGGAAGCGGCGGCCCCTGCAGTGCTTCTGGTCGTGCTCCTTCGCCACCACCTCCACCAGCTCCTCCAGAGTCTCGAGTCCCCATCGTTCTCTCTGAGGGGCTTCCTCAGGGAGCCACAGGAGACCACTGCCCCAGCAGAACCCGCCACCACAGAGACTTAGACTTCTGTCTGCCCTCCACCTCTTCCTCATCCTTCTCCTCCCGCCGCCATGCAGAGACAGTGCTGGTTCATCAGGCTCCCTCTTCTTCCTCCTCCTCCTCCTCCTCCTCCTCCTC
>JAUMHF010000016.1:12610189-12651944 GCA_032359275.1 Microctenopoma steveboyesi | reverse complement strand
TCCTCCTCCTCCTCCTCCTCCTCCTCCTCATCATCATGGGCTAGAGAGCACCCTGGGGGTGCATGTGCAGGCCCCCTACCCCTTCGTAGAGACTCTGAGAGCAGCGACCAGCACAGTCTGCTCTCTGTTACCTCTGCAGATGATTTTTCTGACGGTAAGAGGAAATAATTTCACAGATTTGCTTTAACAGCTGTAGCCAGGTCAATGCGACTATGGGAGGGTCACAAATTGGATAGAATAATAAAAATATAATGCTATACTAATAGAAATAGGAAATAATAATAAAGCTTGTCAGATTCTATTGTAATGCCTTCTCTGTTCTTTTGCAGATATTCCCTTGTTGAAAGAAGCATGAAGTCTGCCAGCCTGCTATCAGCATCAGCAGCAGAGCTCCTCTTTCCCTATCTCTCACTGCTGACCAGGACTGACTGTGGCTGTCAACCTTCCTCCCCTCAGTCCCCTCAGCAGCCAGCAGAGAAAACACTAGAACTGTTCCCATTCCCCATCGCAGTCTCTTCTGCCATTGCTACCCATGCAGAGCAAAGCAAACAACCAACACTCACTTTACCAGAAGCAACGACTGAGCACCACAGTGTCGAGCTAAAGACAAATCAAACAAATTAAGTGGTATCAGCTCAACCTAAACCCTGTAGATCCTATGTCATTGAGTAAGACAAACATACTGAGGTAAGGTTGTGTACTATAGCCTATGTATTACTGGACACTCGCCTACTCCCAGGTATAGTTCTCTGTATTAACATCGCTAATGGACGCTTCAGCTGAGAAGGCTATAGCAACTGAGACACGTCAACTCTGTGTGGATTCACTGCGGCTACAAAAATAAAATAACTTGATGTTCGCTCCTGACACTGCAGGGCTCAGAAACAGAATCGTCTTCCCGCTGTACTTGAAAAGTTGTGAGTGACGGCTGGGTTTTTGCGGCCCTCTTTGTGAATGCTGCATGTTGTTTTGAGTCATTGTTGTCGCAGCATGGTGAACCTCTCTGAACGAAGCATGAAGCCTCCACTGTCTCTCTCTCTCTCTCGCGCTCTTTCTCTAGCCGACAAACTATCTGTGTAACCGGTCGACGTCTAGCATATGGATTAGTGAGATTCAGAACCACTTCGCACAACCTAAAAAGCAGGGGGAAGCATTTACGAAGCACCATATCACGTCTATAAAAAGACTGGCTCCTTTATTTTCTTTTGCCAGGGCAAAGGCACTTCTCCTGTTGCATGAGTGAGACTGATTGGTGTTTTGGTTCCTGGACTGTGCTACACTTCTTACCTGTATAAGGAGAGGGAGAGATGTAAAATTTAGTCTGAAGGCTGAGGAGATGGTGGTTGGGGACATGACTAATCTGTCAGGTTGTTTGTGTTTTATTTTCTTCCTCTGTATTTACTGTCTGGTGTTTGATTTGAGTTTCTGAATCTGACTGTGTTTGTGAGTGTGTGTGTGTGTGTGTGTGTGTCCTTGTGTGTTAGCTAAGCAGGAGAGTACATATCGTCATATGGTAAGCCTCGATACACTCATTTCCCGACTTGCTTCTCTTCTGCCGAGAGGCTGGTTCCACAATGTCCCTGTCTTTCACCATAGGAAAATACCCTAATGTTGTCACATGAACAGTCCAGCGTCACTTGAGGCATTGAGTCCATTACACAATGTGTGTATTATCTTTTTCTGCTGAATGGCTGGAAAACACGGGTCTGCTTAGAGAAACTGGCTGTCGCCCACCTTCGCACCAAACTGAAGACTCTCCACTTTTGTGCATTATCGACACAACTGCAACTGGTTGCAGTAAGATAATATAGATTTAGTTGTATAGCACCCCACCCCCAGCACAGACATTCACTCACCCCTCTAATGGCAAGTGCAAATTCAAGAGAGAATCATGTTATTTTGTTAGAAGTCATTGTCTGTTTTCATTGCCACTTGAAAATCTTTGCTGGCTGAGCTGGTCACCTTGGAAACAGGATGACTCGAATACTTCCTGGGAATTACTTTTGAAGCTCTGCTTAGAAAAAAACCCACCTGATTTTCTGTTCTCGGTTTTATTTGGCGTTTGTGGCTGTGTGTCACTGTCGATGGCTACATTATTAATGCAAACAGAATGTTGCCTTAGACTTGTACATTGTCTTTGTTTTTACGTATAATCTTGAGCCTCCACGTTGGTTGCGTTACAATGTTGCAACGTTTTTTCCCCCCCCAATGGCCTTACTCTATTTTTTTCTATTCTATGCATAAAACTGTCTTTATGTATGTATCACTGAGTTTACTATTGTTGTGGACACGACTAAACGATTGTCCATCCTTCTCCTTCTCCTCTCCTAGCTTTTTCAGCTACTGTGATAATTATGATGATGAACTTCATAGCACCTATAATTCACTATTCCTTCGCTTCTCTTTTGCTACAAGGCATTAAAATATTATGGGATTGAAAAGGAAAAAAAACTGAAATTAACTTGCGTTCAAAAGCACTGTTGTACGGTGTTGCTTCCCTGAAAACAACGGGTTAAAAAAAGTACACATCCTGATTCTTGGTTTCAACGCTTTCAGCTTTGGTTTTTCCTCTGTATATGGCAATGGGTGTGAAGATAGTAATTTAATATTTGTATAAAGTTTAATTTAATTTTACAGTGTGTATATAACTTTCTAATTAAAGCTTTCTTTTGAATGTGGAAGTTGAAGTGTTGTTTATTTAAGTTTATTTGTCCAATCGTTTTCTATCTTGATTCAGTGCATTTGCCTATGCCCTGGCACTGTGTAGCCAGTAATTAAATATTTACTTCTAAGTTACTTACTGTGCGGGAAGCATACAGTAATACATTAGTCACATTGCAGTTCCTCTTGGTACTGTTACTAGTTATGGTATCAGAAACCCACACAATAAAGCTTTTACTGTGCTCTACTGAGTCAGAGTCAGGTCAATCATTTGCCAATATGCAAGTACACGTATTTAAAGGGTAAAGGTTAATTAAACTGTAGAATGACCTTCATGATACGCTTTAAAGCTGTAGTATTTTCAAATGACCTATTAGTCTTCAATTATGCCTGATTTTCATTAAGCCGCAAAGCTACTGTACAACATGTGACGTAGTCGTCCTCGTCGCATTCCTATTATTGTATCTGAGAGACACCTAGTGGTCACACGCGGAAACTACACTTCGACGCGAACACTATCGCCGCGCTTCGGCCCCGTTCGTGTTCTGCAGTGTCAGACGACGTCATACGTCACTCGGCTTATTATCGAGCGTAGAGGCCCCTCCCTGGACCAACGACACGGACTCCATTTTGTTTGATTGTAAGGAGTGCGGTTACGGTCGACCTCCAGCTAAAGAAAGAAATATAATCGCGTTCGCTTTAAAGGTAGGTGAACATGGATTAAAATGCATTATAATCGCAACATACATTTTCTCCCTACGGGATAAAAATCGTTTTGTCCGTTGTGCACGTGCAGCTAACGTTATCTTAAGTTAGCTAGCTAAGCCTTCAGTGGGCTAGCATACCAAAACGACACCGCTCAGGTAGTGTGAATGGGCAATTTGTTAATTGGACATTGTTTGTAACGTTAGTCCTCAGTCAGGTTAGCTACATAGTGGAGAGTTGCGCTAATGTACCGCTAACTGCATTCACGCCTGTTTGCGTTCAGAAACGTTGCCAGCAGCATCAAAATGAGTGGATGTCGTATTTTCATCGGACGGCTGAGTCCCTCAGCCAGAGAGAAGGACGTGGAGAGGTTCTTCAAGGGATACGGTCGCATCCGAGACATCGACCTGAAGAGAGGCTTTGGGTTCGTGGTGAGTGGCAGAGTTTCTGAGAAGTAGGTCAGCCCGTCTCGGTACCGCGCTCCTGGTGCTGCAGGTGTGGAGAATCCGTCATCCAGCATCGTGAACGTAGCTCGGTCGCTCTCAGTTTATCTCGACATGCAGTCACGATACAACAAAGGTTGTTTCTGAAACATCTGGAAGGCTGATATATTTAATGAATTCTCGAGTGTTGGGTTTTATGCATTCCAGGTTAACAGATCTGTAAATGTGCTATTGACACACAGAACCTGCACAATGCACAAAATAATTATTTAAAGTCAATAAAACCGGGATTGAAAATACTAAATTAAGCTATAGGCCAAGTTTTGGTAGAAATGAGTCAAATCATGTTAAGTGATTGTAATCCAGATTCTGTGAACATCCTAGACGCAGCACAAAGATGCATCTTGAGCCTTGTAATTAGTCAGCAATGCTGGAGTCAGGTGTAGGATTTCCCAGCTGTCAGTTGATACTTGGACGTGGTGGAGCTCGGTTCTTCACCACATTCTACCTAAAGCAGCCTTAAAACTTCTAACGCAAGTTGTTCGTTTTTCTGTAGGAGTTCGATGACCCCAGGGATGCTGAAGACGCAGTGTATGAGCTTGATGGCAAAGAGCTGTGCAACGAACGGTAGGGATTTAGTCTTTGGCAAATCGTTTCCTGCTCGCTCCCAGCCTTTCGGGAGATTTTCCTAAAAAGCTCTAAAACGGTTTTAGGGTGACCATTGAGCATGCCCGTGTTCGCCTGCGAGGCGGCCGTGGCCGGGGGGGCAGCAGTGGAGGAGGCGGGCGTTTCTCTGATCGCTATGGACGCGGCTCCCAGAACAGTAGGAGGTACGGTTGTCGCATTGCTCCTCGTTATGCTTAGTTGCTTATTGTTCCTAGCCCCCCAGCCATACTGTACTCTCCCTAAAAATGTATCTTTTGTCACGATTCCTTTCAGTCGGAACCCTCCACCTATGCGCACTGAGAATCGCCTGATTGTGGAGAACTTGTCCTCTCGTGTGAGCTGGCAGGTTAGTATTGGCACGCGTTCTTAGACACAGCAAGCTGCTATGAGCTTCAGCACCACATATGTTTTTACTTCCAGCTGTCTGCCACCATCAACATACATTTACAATTTCTAGAGGGTGTGCTGAGCCAAAGACAGCAACTCCATCAATCATTCTATAATAATAGATTTAGCTCGCTAATATGTGTCAATAATTTATAATGAAGCCCAAATTGTTTGTTTTTTTCCTTAAAGCATTACTTTTATTACCTGCATTTCATGCAGTTAACTAATAAGTCAAAGAATAACAACAGCAAAACAGTAAATTTGTTCCTGTTTTCAAATTTTAACCAATTCTTCACCCCTTTATTTGCCAGCCTGACTGTTGTGTCATATGGAAGAGCTCGCTTATGGTGGAGTTAACCCCTTCTGGGTCCTTCTGTCTGGGTTGAGCCTGTGGTGTCAGCCAGTGTGTCCTACTCCTAGTTGACGCCTGCTGGTCTTGTGAGCGCTCGCTCCACACTAGAGGCGCTGGCGGCCCCTTCGCTCGCTCGCAACGCCTGGTGTGTGGTTGAGAGCGAGAGAGAGGAAACAGAGTTGGCAGAGAGAAAGGAGAGCAAAGAGTGAGAGTCGATGGTGGTGGCGTATTGATCGATGGTTCGTTAATTTGAGGGGCTTCGATCGATATCCCCCCTCCCCTCCCCCTGTGGTGTTCCCGCACATCGCGAGAGAGTGTGAATTCCTCCCAGGTGCCCATGGATTTAATCTGCTGTTATCGTGGGCTCGGAGAGCCTGCGGCCCGCCCCAAAGGGTTTCGCTCTCAGGTAGTAGTTTCCTCTCTTCCACCCTGTTCACTCTCTTTATTGAGGTGGGGTGCCGAGACAGGGGCGCTTCCGGCGCGGAGCCCTGACCTCCTTGCCAGGGAAAATGGGGCTCTGAGTGCCAAACGCTGCCCAGGCGGCGCCACTGCAGTTCAGTTCATTCAGATGCTGTTCATCTGTCTGTTATTGTAATGAGCAGTGGGTCCAAGCATTTCAAAACTGTTACCAAATACTCAGCCTGTCCAGTTGGAACATGTGTCAAGTTTAATATCTAAATTTATACCTAAAGGTTGTGTCATTAAAAAATTTTAAAAATAGTTGAAAGTCAGGCTGGTTGAACAGTTTTTTAGGCTCTTGGACTCCTCCTCCTTTTCTGCAGTAGCCTGTGTAGTCCTCTCAGAATCTAACCATCTCTCTTTTGAGGTATATCAGTCCTGTTTTTATGTTTCAGCCTGTGATTGTGTCCTGAGCCTCTCCGTGAGTTGACTGTTGTTTACATGTGTAGGACCTGAAAGATTTTATGAGACAAGCTGGAGAGGTGACATTTGCTGACGCACATCGCCCCAAGCTCAATGAAGGGTAAGAGTGTTGTCTGCGGTAATGCGAGTCCGCGCGCGCGCGCTTTCAGTAACGCTAAGTTGTGCTGTTTCTACAGGGTTGTAGAGTTTGCCTCTTACAGCGACCTGAAAAATGCCCTTGAGAAACTGTCTGGAAAGGAAATCAATGGCAGGAAAATCAAGCTCATTGAGGCAGCAAAGAAGAGGTGAGTTGTCTGCTGGAACGCGACACATTTCTCACTGTAGCTGATGCGTTGGTTTGATTGTCAAAGCAAAAAACTTTATTTCTAATTTTGTTCACAAGAAGATGACACTCGTGCGTGCTTCATCAAATAAATACGATAATCTGGTATAATGAATAAATAGGTTTGAGTGTATAAATAAACTGTAATTGGTACATAATGTGTGTGTATATTTGGCTCATCTTAATAATAATAATAATAAAAATTCATAATAAAAATTTCTTTGATCTTTCCCAGGTCGAGAAGTCGGTCACGGTCTGAGAGCTCCTCTCGGTCGCGTTCTCGCTCTCGCGGTCGCTCCCCATCACGCTCCCCGAGACGCTCCCGTAGCCCTGCGAAGGCCCACAACCACTCCCGCTCCCGCAGTGGCTCTCCTGCTGATGGTGCATCATCCCCGTCCTCCAAATCCAAGGATCCCGCCAAACGCTCCACCAAGACGAGCAAGTCCGCCAGCCCACCCTCCCCTCCACCTGCTCAGAGAGCCTCCGTCTCCCGCTCGCGCTCCCGCTCCCGCTCCCGCTCTCGCTCTCCTTCCACTGACAGCCAACGCTAAAAGCTGCGCCCACGTTTCAGGGGAATCGGCGGCGGAAACGAGTTGCTTCAGCCGTAGAATCCGCTTGAAGCAGACTGGAGCGCCCCCGTTCCCTCATGTGACTATGATGAGGCAAGTTTTTCCTCAGTAAGGTTCGGCTTTTCCTGTCTGGATTTTTTTTTCCCCCATCACTGTCCATAAGTTGATGTGTTGTCAGACACGAAGAATTATTGAGTTACGTTTTTTTGTGGTCATAAGACATTTAAATCAATAATTCAAAAGCTATCAAGGATGGACCCACGCGTATGCTCACAACCACCGCCGAATTTATTGATCCAAGGAGGCTGCAGGTCCGAAAATCTAAAGAGGGAATCTTTTTCTCACCAGTCCAGGGATGCTTCAGATACGATGTTTGACCATGTTCTTTACTTTTTGTGATAGTGTTGCTTGTCTGTGGGGAACGTTTTTCATGTATTTGTGATCATTTTCGTGTTTCAGGTCCTTTAACATCCTTCCCTGCTTTCTGATTGTGTGTGTGCGTGCGTGTGTGTGTGCGTGCGTGTGTGTGTTCTCTCCACTAACTAGGATGCTTGCATGTTCATTTCTTCTTGCTGAAAATACTTTATTAGTTCTCACAGCTCTAAACAGGAACCGTAAAGGCTGGCGGTGGCGGTGCGTACGAACACGCGCCTTGTTCCAGCTGTACAGTAGTGATTTTATGGTCTGACATTTTCTTGCAGTGACTGTTAACTTAAATTTAGTTTGGAGGCGTACCCCACTTTTGAGGATAAGGTTTATGGTTTGATTTGCTTGTTGCTGACTTGATGCAGTCTTTATTGATGTGATGAACATTTTTATATTTGGTTTAAAGGTTTGTGTATAGCATTGTAGAATTTTTATTTGACAAATGTCTCTAAATGTAATTCCAGGTTGTTGGTACTGTGACTGATGTGACTGTGGTTCAAATGCATATGTTGACGAGAGCTGGGAAAATACATTTTTGTACATAAGGATCTTTATTTTCAGTGGAAGATATCAATATTTGTATGGTGTAGGAAGACATCGGGCTCTGCATTTTAACGAACGTTTGTGTTTATCTGCCATTTATAATGAAACATTTACAAATAAATTTGCAAGTTACCAACCAACAATTCAGAATATGTCGTAGATACACTTCTCCCATGTGCCTCGTGTGGTGCAGATGTCCTTTTAGTAATCTTCAGGGGTTTGTCCAGTCTCTGAGATCACAGATCCGTCCTTTGCGCAGTCCCCTCTGAGTGTTCATTCGTCTTGTCTTCAGTCATTGCGATCTGGTATGTTTCTGATTAGACAGAAAAGAGCAGGTAGTTGGGATTAAAAGGTGGGATTCCTAAACGGACAGAACTCAGTTAGCCGTGCAACGCGCAGTAGAAACCTCATAACTGCATGTAGTGGATGCATTAATAGAGATTGAAGCAAAGCTCCCTCTCATCACATCTGAGAATAAACAAACTTTTATAGGATGAAACAGGTGATGTGGGACAGAAACGCTGGCGTTCTGTTCGTCCTGCAGTATTATCAAGCATTAAATCTCCACGGGGAAAGTCCCACGTGTTATTCCATAAGCCCTTCTCACCTGTCTCGTTCCGCGTGAACCTCCGGTGACACCTGAACAGCACGATGAGCGCCAGGGCCTCAGTCACCTGGAAGCACACGTAGACAATGGGGAACAGAAAGAGAGGGCCGATCACGGCCGGAGGGAAGGCGATCTTCAGTATGGTGGCGCACAGCTGGATGTTCTGACAGCCTGTTTCCATAGCAACAGTCCTTCGCTCCCTGATGTGGGGTGGAGGCAGATTTACTTGCATGTCATAAGGCACAGTTTCTACAGGCTTTATAAGCTGTAATTGAACGGCTGATAGTTATCTGCCTCTGTGTGGCAAGAAAGGGACTTTTCTACCTCCTAACGTCTTACGGCTGAGTCTAATGAAATGGGGGGAAAAATAAAACTGGAGAAATATTGACAACTGCTTGAAAACCCAGGGTGGTCCTATATCAGTTTATTTAAAATGTAACTACCTCTAAAAGGTTCATTGATTCAACTCATTTCATGTGCAAATATATGAAGCTGGAGCCCGTGTTACTTTACTTTGCTTGGCAGACGCTTTTATCCAAAGCGACTTACAGGGAGCCAGAGCTGGGTGTCTGGCTCAGGGACACACCTGGTAGGGGATGGATTAGGAGTCAGACGGGGTTGAACCTGCAACCTTCTACATCCGAGTCTGACGCTTAAACCATTGAGCTACCAGGGTTAAAAGTGGATTTTTAGAGGAGTTAACTTGAAGTAAACAACACTTCACCTGTAGATTAACATACAACATATCATTTAGTTGTTACACAAAAAAAGGACCCGAATAGTGTTTACAGTGAGGAGGGATGGTTTGTCATGGAAATAGCTTTTACAGTGTTCCTGTTCTGTTGTTGTGGGAATTCCTACAAATATGTGTTAATAAGGAGTTTCTGAATGTGTAGTTGTTCAGATGCTCTGTTATCCCGTCCTGAAAAAGACAAACCGTCCACTGAGTCCTGCTGGAGGACTCGCCCATAAAGCAGGAAGTGGTTTATTAACAGTAATGGTTTAATTGTTTCATTTGCACCTTTTTGAAAAATGATTAACAAAAAACTCTGATCTGCTCGACTCACGATGGACTGAGTCTGAAGAGTGAGGAGATGACGTATCCGAAGGCGAAGCCTTTGAAGGGCATGAGAGCAGCGATGCCCATGAGCGGAGGAGACACCACCGTCAGGATGAAGCCCCCAAACATAACGCTGACAACGATGCTGAGCACCACAATGGTAATCAGCATGATGGTGAGGCCTACCTGGGGACACAGGACAGTGAACACACCAATCCACCCACCCAAAGAGCAACCCCCCACGTGGCGACACTGACCTTTGTGATTATCTTGGAGTACTGCGGCCTGTAGTAGTTGATGAGGATGCCGGCGCCACAGGGTATGAGGATGGTGAAAAGCGACGTAATGATGTCCACGTAGGGCACCGAGGTCTGCAGGTTATCGAAGCCCTGGCAGTAAACGTAGAGCAGCAGGGGCATCATTCCCAGAGCCAGCAACGTGGAGCACGAGGTCATCAGAATGCTGAGGAAGGGGGCCGAGATCATAGCTCACGGTGAGAAACTGGCAAACAGCTACTGACCAACTGAGGAAGAACCGAGTCTACTGCAGTCAACATTCAAAACCTTGTGTCCGGGGCCCTTTTGTCTTATCTGTCCATGGTCATATCACAATCGCGAGGAGACTCAGAATGAGACTCACTGAATTTAAGGTTTTACATTTCAAACAGCGGCAGAGAAACAGCTGTTTTAATATTCTCTGAGATTACAAATTTACTTGGATTTTTGTCGTTTTTGTCTTTATCAATGTGTTGAATCGTCCTGTCAGAACATGGTCGACGGGTGCAGGTCAGATCAGAGGCTCAGACATCTGATGGAGCAGGAACAGCACACCCTGATGTTCCCGCGTGGACCTGATGGGGTGAATGGCCTAGCGAGCGGCAGCAAAGAGGCTTAGTGTCGCACTCTTATGATACATTTTTATGATCAGACCCGTGTCGTCCTGCAGGTCGTTCAACTCTTTTAACCTCCTAAGACGTGAACTCCTTCATGGCATGCCTTTTTAATTTCCCTCTGCTATGTGGGCTAATTGTGACCTGATGAGTGTAAAAACAAAGAATTGTCTTTTAATGTGAAAAATTATGTTCACATATGATAACATTTGATTTAAATTTCACCAAACACCATAAAGTCACATTTGAGTAATGATGTTAAAACATAAACTAAATGAGAAACAAAAATAGTTCCCTCACGTGGATTTAAGCAACATTTTTTTATTTTTATTCTTATTATTTTGGTCTAAGTAACCCAAAATGTGCCAGGTCCTAGGAGGTTAATGATTGGCATGTGTTCCCGTGAAACAGATCACAGGATGTTCTGTGATGCCACATGACGAACTTCTCAGCAGAAAAATAAGATAACACACTTTCTAGCAAGTGATTGTAGGTAGTGTGTGTTGGGCTTAGGGCAGTATAAACTGTTCCTGTAAGAGGCTACAGGTCGTACCTCAGGTTCATGTCCCCCTCCAGAGCTAGAGCCAGAACGTTGGAGAGATTCCCCCCAGGACAGCATCCACAGATCAGAACCACCACAGCCGTTATTTCACCCAGCTGAAACGCCTGCAGCACCAAACGATGAATAACGTACACCGTGTCTGTTGTGACGACGTCGAAATTGCTTGTTCGCAGAGTACAGCAAAGTGGAACTATTTGTATACATTCTGCACATTATCTTTTCACTTCTCGCATGCTTCATCTCTACTGTTGTAATAAACTCGCAGTGTGGCCCACCTTAACCAAGCAGAAGGCGGTGAGAGGCATGATGCCGTACTGGGAAAACACTGCTATTGCCATCCCCTTAGGCTTCACCATGTGATGCTGAAAGAAAGCAAAAGTACATCTTAGCACAGCAATGATCCTCTCTGAACGTGTGATTATGTGTGAATCAGCATCACCTTGATCTTGGACACCTCCATGGTGCATCCCAGTGAAACCATGGTGATGAATAGGAGAACTATTAAAAGGATGTTGATGATTTTGTTCACTATTGGTGACATCTTAGGTGTGTAAGTGGAGCTCGCGTTGGCAGCTGTCGTGTTGAAGAGGAAGCTGTCGTTTCGCGACGAGTCTGCATCAAAGAACAGATCTGCTGCGTAGTCCGTGGCGAGGTCCATGTTGAGGCAGCACCTGAAGAAATGACTTTTAATCCTAAAGCGAGACGCACAGGACTTCATGTGCTTTTCAGTGGTTCCACAATCTATTAACCATGGCACGACAGAGGTTGACACCCGTGGATGTTAACGACAGGCTGTGTACAGATAATGTTTCACACTGTGAGCAGAAGAGTGTGAAGATTAAAACAGCCGAGCAACAGGAAGAGAAAACACAAGTTACGTTACTGAGGACAAACTGAAGAGAAATCTGAACGCTTACGTGAATCCACACATCCACAACTCAAAGAGATAGAGTAAGATCCTAAAGATCTGTTCACTTTAATCTTTCATTGTCTTTCAAACGCCTCAGTTGTTCCCTGTTCACGTTTCCTCCAGCCAGCAGAGAGGTCAGTGTTTCATCAGACTGAGTCTAATCTCACAGTTCATAGTGCACCTTATATGATCCGGGAGGCCTTCAGCCTAATGTTCAAATAGGAATAACACACTTATTAGTTTATGCCATCAAGCAGGACATTTTTAAACATCCCCAATTCCTAATGCTGCATATTCCGTGTTATGAGCCAAATGAGGGAAACACTGTTCGGAGGGTGCTCATTTCCCAACGTGATAGATGTTACGCAACCTAATACTACAATGAGAAATGCAAGATAGAAAGCAAAGGCATCAAGGCGAAGGCAAAGCAGTGATCACTTCCAAATACAAACTTCTCATACTGCCGACAGCAGGTAATAAAAGGTGTTCATAACGAATTCACCACATTTCAACAGGAGGTCACCTGAAGTCAATCTGTACATTTCTGAGGAAGAACATTTGCTTTTTTAAATGAAAACCTTACTCCTCTTAGTTCTTCATCGCCAAGTTAACCCCTGTCTCCACTGTTGACAACCACATCCTCCCTACTGGCATCGCACATGCTCGTGCTCTGTGCAGTCAAATGACTTTCAAAGGGTTGTGTCAAATCTATGTTGCACACATGCAAAGCACAGACAGACAAAGCCAAAGCACCACAGATCCCAATAAAAGAAATATTCAGCTACTGCAGGCTGACTGCTGCCGTCCTGTAGGTGAGAATTGCACACCTACTTTATTCTGGAAGACAAGTTTGCACAAAAAGGAGCAAACCCCCATGTAGATTGATTCATTCATTGTGTTACCTGCTGGGTCAGAGGTTCCTACTCTCCTTTCTTCTCTTCTCTCTGAGACAAAATCTTGTCCTTGTGTCTTGTCGGTGTCTTTTTTTTATCAGCCACAGATGACACATGAAGGCTGTGGGTTGCACAGAAGTGCCATCTAGTGCACGGCACACTTCTGCTGCACGATCTCGAGATGGAAGATTTCAGGCTCGTCAGATCTTATGAAATATAAACAACAGGAAAGGCAGCGTGAAATCATTTTTGTGCAAATAAACGCGTGGCTTTGAAAAGTGTCACCCTCTGTCGTTATTTTATTTATCACTTCTAGAGACTTTGTGTTTTTGTAAATGAATAGGATAAATGTGAACTATAAGTAATCTCCCTCTCAGGCAGGTTTGTGTAAATGAAGACCAGCAATCTGTGTGACTGGAAGTCTCAGAGAAGAAAAAAGGTGTTGTTGCATGTTCTCGTTCAGTGCTTTCTCTATGACTTGTTTCTGTTTAGTGGCTACAGTGAGTCACGGAGAAAAAGAGAACACATCAGATTGTAATCTACAGCATGTCCTGTGCGTGTATCATTCGTGTTGTGTGTCCTCATCTGCTGCAGCTGCAGTAGCTGCTGCTTCAATTTGCTGCTCCTCAGAATGGGTCTAAAGGTTTAAAAATGTTTTCTAAGTCATTACAGAGTTTAGTTTAGTGACCACAAACGTATCCGCACATTTTGGCATCCGGTTTAAAATCGTACTTCTTGTTTTTAAAAGTTTAAATGGCTTGGCACATGCTTAGCTCGCTCAGCTGTGATCCTCTCAACTATGGAATATCCCCAGAGGCGTCGGAGCCTTTTCACTAGTGGCCTCCAGTTTGTGGAACAGCCTCCGGTTGCAGTTGAGACCTGCTGAGAATCATAAACATTTTAAAAACAATCTCTTTTCATGTGCATTTTATTCTTGATTTGAATATGATGGCTTACCTTAGTTGTTACTAACATTGCTCTTTTTTAAATCAGACTTTATATTATTGTTGTACTATTAGAGACTGTGTGGTAAACACTGACTTGTTTCCTGTACCTGTACAGCACTTCCATCAACAAAAGCTGTTTTAAATTTGCTTTATAAATACATGTATTTGATTGATTGACTGATTATTGGCGACGTCATTATTGCTAGCCAGCAGATTGGCTTCTGTCAGTACAAACTCTTCACGTGTTCACAAATCACACACAGTTCACGGGTTGTTACACCGAGACTCGTGCAAAGGTTCTTCAAGGTTTTCATGAGCTGTTCCTGACAAGGCTGCAACCTCGACTGCAGCAGAGAGTGACTGAAAGAGGAAACTCCTCGGGCTCCCAGAGAAGCTCCTTCATTATGCATTTGACATAGTTATGATCAAAGTGATTCCATTCAATGCTCTTACTCCCAACTAGTGTTACTTTTACCCCAGGGTGTACTGCTAGAGGTGCGCTGTGTGAAGGACTGTGATGTTCAGCTAATGAGAAAGTATAAAAAAACCCCACACGAAACGATAGTAATACATTTGTGTGATTGATCTTCATTGTAATCATACAACTTTGTATTTATTAGCAACAATGTGTGTGGTATGTGTGGTAATACACCGAAGTGTAAAGGTACATTTTTAAACATTAAGTAAAAAAAGCAATGACAAAAAACATACAAAAATAAGGTTATCACTATTAACTGTAGATTTTGTAGATTGCGTTGTTTTTCCAGACACTGTATATAGGAAATGTGTTTAAGTAAGTCCTGCATTAATACAATATATATACTACAGTAAGGAATCTAAGCAGGCCATTTCTTTCTCTGTGCTGCAGGTATTGCAGTATTTGTGTTTCTGTTCAAGACGTCAAAATCTAAAATGATGCTCATGCACAGCTTCAAACTAAATCTGATGGTAATCTGTCAGTGCACCCCCTCCCCTTCCTTTCCACACGTACTGCAGTCAGTGCTGCGCTGACAACAATGGGTGAATGCAAACTGGGGCCTTTCCAGTATGCTGGACAAAGAGAGGGCATTTTGATGGTTCAACAGGCTCGTCTGTAAAGACATGGGGGGAGGGCAGGGAGTCTCTGCCCGGACTTATAACCCTCCATGTAATTACAGTCCATTGCCTAGCACGTCGTTTTACTACTTTTGCCTCCCCCAGTATCCACAGCTGATCATCAGAGTTTCCTCGAGCCTAAATGGTTCTTAAACACTTCATAACTCCGTTCACGCCTGGGGGAAAATAGCATGAAGGGTGTGGCAAGGAGGCAAACGAGAAAAATCTCTATAACATCACCCGTCAGCTGAGGTAATTCAAATGCATTTGTCGTGCACAGCGGTTTCTTGACGTCATTCGGGAAGTAAAGAGGCTTCACTGCAGCAAATGCATTATTAAAACCCGTCCTATTGTGTTGCCATCCTTTAAATAGGCTGTACGAGCAGGTTTCTGAGTGACCCTGTTTGGCTGTGCCGCGGCAGGACAAATACAGCATGGTTCTAATAAAACGGGAGATGAGGGGTTAAAGTGGCAGGAAAGATAAGAGACAGAGGTACAGTAAGAGGATGATCCACGCTGTGTTGAAAGCAGAGGAAGAGCTCCTGAAGAAGTTCAATGCAGGTCTAAAGCCTTGTGTCTGAGGAGAAGGAGATAGAGCGCAGGGTGTCGCCTGAAGCTGTGTGGCCTCTTGACCTACTGGGGGGAAAGGATGAAGCTGCTCCGGGCTTGTTTTTTACACACTGACTGAACCACTGTTGTGGCGCAAAATAATCCACAGTCTAAGCTCCTTACGGCGCAATTTTGTAAAAATGGAGGCACCAGAGCAGATTATTCGTAATTTGTCCTGTGACCAGCCCCCACAATATGTAACACTGTTTGTTTATTTCCCAACAGGATATGAAATAATTCAGTCTAAGACAGACGTTGCTGTAGAATCTGAGTTTTACAACGTGTAACTTTACCTAGGAACAGAATTATTAATGGAATTGTAGTAATGTGTTAGTCTGGTGATTGTTGCTTGCTCAATTAGTTAAGATGTCAGAAATGTCCATTTCGTCTGGTGAACAGTCGATAACCTAAAGATTTTCAGGTAACTAAAAAGGAAGAAAATGAAAAATATTGATTTTAGGAGCTGGAACCAGTGAAAGATTACTTGAAAATGTATTGATTATATAAAATATTTGCAAATAAATGTAGGCCTATTGCTTTGTTGACAAATTGTCTTGCGCATGTCATTAAAACAACAGCTGTTACATAGACGATGTGAAGAGAAAAAAAAGAAAGGAGAAAAGAAAGATCAGTAAATGTGGCTGCATCTACTGTGCCGACAGAAAGGAATCACCTGATTGGTGTGTGTTTGTAGGCTGCTGGGAGTGGACCTCAGGGTGTGTACGTGCGAATGTATTCACAAAATCCACGTGTCTCAGCCATGGCTCTGTTTGGCTGCTCTGACATGCTCGTACGACGCAAACTACAATTCCCATGTAGCTCCTGAGGGGAAAAAAAGGCGATGAACCGTCGTGAGCAACCTCAATGGCTGCTGGGCGTTGTAGTTTATAAATAAACATAGTAATTCTCTTTAAACTGTATCAAGCTGACTTTATACAGTTACTCCACTCGTCGCTTCGAAGATTTCGCTTTTTGAACATGTCTGCGTCAAAAATCCTTCGAGAAGTAACGTTTTTTTAATGATACACAGAGAAATCGCGCGAGCAACTTCAATTCCCATGCTGCCCCGCGTCGCAGCGCATGCGTGGTGCGGCGCGGCGGTCGTGCGTGTGAGTGTAGTCACGTGGAGACGGTAGAGTCCACCTCGGTTCAGTCCAAACAGAGCGTGAGCTGTTAGCAGTCTGTCTGTTGGAGCGCCGCTCGGTGCTAAACTGATTCATGTTGTTTTTTTAGCTACCCATCCCTTTAAACTAGACTATTTTATCGAAGAATGAGCGATAACGATGACATCGAAGTCGATAGTGACGTGAGTATGGTCGCTTTTCACTTTTTAACAGTGTTATTTTGCTAGCTGGGGGATTTAGCTGAAGTAGCCTCTCAGCTAGCGCTAGCCGCCACTGGGCTGGCTACCTTCGCTTTTACTGTTTCATAAGTATTTTCCCCCGGATTATCGTTTACTGATAAGCAACGCTAGCATTTCCTGCCTCAGAGCTTTGCCAGTCTGTTAAGTTATTCTACTTTCTAGTGACTTCAGCGGAACAGTAAGATTTGCTGGCTACAATTGTACTTTTTGTTCTGTTTCTTTGCAGGAAGAATCACCGAGATATCACTGTGTGGTGCGTAATGCTGGGGGGATTTGTCCACTGTCGAGAAATCTTTCACAGTTGTTGCAAAGTTAATCTATTCACCACAATCTGCTGCATTTGTTTGGTATTTAATCGATTGGTAAGATTGTACAGAGGGAGATATTTCTTCAGAGAGGACTCTGCTATCTTCCTTGCGAAATATCTACACTTATGTCTGAAATTAATATGCACACATGGTGATTTTGATCATGTTCTGTGGTAGTTGACATATTTCTTCGTTAATATTACGGCGACACCAGCGTTAGTAGTGCATTGCAGGGTTTCCCTCATCCTGTGTGTACGCAACCATAAGGAGACGCTGACACGACGTCTATATTTAGACCAAGAGCTTGATCCAGCTACAAAGGCGTTTTCTCTGATGCATGTTTGTCGTTTTTCGCTTATGACAAAGCTGCGCGAGGCATCGGTGAGGACAGTCGCTGGGAGTCGCTTTCCCCGGCGATTCACGGCTCACCGCGGGGATTCCGCTGAATTCCGTGAATTACACGTCTCCGCAAAGAGCCTGGTTCACATCGTTTCTTTTTTTTTTTGCGTTTTACATCCTCACGCTTTACACGCAGAGGCTGCTGCATGTGCGTGAGAGCGGCGGCGGCCGCGCCTGCATCTCGCGCGAGCCTCCGTGCCCAGGAAGTGGTGCTGCGGGATGTTTTCCTGTGTGGCAGCCGGCGATTAGAGCCATCTTCTCTCCGCAGGCCACGGAGGGCTGGCAGCAGAGACCAATGACGTATAGCTGCACCGCACACCGGCGAGAAAAACACGGCGCGCGACGTGGTCGGTGCTCAGTGTGCGCGAGGCGACGCTTCTTAGGTCCAGCCAGGCTGAATTCAAGCGAGGAGAAGTGTTCAAATAGTGTGATATGCATTAGTTATATAGAGGTAGAAATAGAGCTTTTATGCTGGTGCCCTCCAACAGACCTCAGACCTTTTTGCTTTACAGCAGCTGAGCTCAGTTGCAGAACCACAGGAGACACAAACCTGATTTTAGTTGAGTTAATGTCATTTAATTTAATTACTGAAGCTATAAGCATAAGTATGTTTGACCCGACGACTCTTTGCACCACTCGGAGAGCTTTTTCCGGCTCTGCACATCTTTCCTAAACGAATAATGACATAGCCTCAAAATGTGGACTCTAATATAATATATACACATGTCACAGTAAACCATATTACATTTAGTAGAGATATTGACTGTGTAATCAACAATAATGGCTGCTACTGAAGGAAAGTATAAAACATTCTTCTTGCACAGAAACATCTTTGGCCAAGTATAGATGTCCAAACAGGGATGTATAAGTAAAAAAATATTGTGCCAACCTGACGTAGAAAATATGCCTGGGACGTTTCATCACATGATGATTTTGCCGCTTTGTGTGTTTAGTGGCATTCTAATTTGAATTTTGAGCTTATTGGCATTTCGGTGGGTGACTGCTTACATTTTATAGACCAGTGATTCAGCAAACAATGAATCAATAATTGATTCAGAGGTATTTGCAGTTTCAGATGAATACATTTCTGCTGCTGGAGCTTCTGGTTACCGGCAGCTCCATCGTTGGTGTAAGAAAGTGGGCCGCTGTGGCTCGGGAGTTGGACCCGCGGTCTGTGGATCCCCGTCTCCTCTGTGTGCTGGGCTCAAACACTGACATCGTGTGTTCACTTGTAATTTAGTTTGGTTAAGTGTAAGAAGGTTTTTTGTCCTCTTCAGCAGATAGCAGTAGGTGTTGAGTTTATGATGATCTGATAATGGCGGCACGCAGGTAACTGGACACCTGTTTTTCATAGGCTTTACGACTCGGAGCATAAAGCGCGCGGGTAGGAGGGCTCGACAACACGACGGGGTAGAGTTAGTTGATTCAGAAAGGGAACGTGTAAAGTAAGAAGTTTGGGAGCTTTGCAGTAGGGTTGAGTCATGTGACCGCATGCGGTGGGATACGATAATGTTAGTAAACCATGTTGTTAAATGCAAAATCAGAAAAGGGCTGCTGTTGTTATTTGCTGCAGTAACGGGCAGTGTGTTCCTGTCTCATTATTTTGTCCATCCAGTAGTTTCCAGTTGATTTCTTCCCACTGAAAAGAGCTCGAGCTTCGAGCACGACACGTGTTGCTGTGTGAAATTACACAGACAACGTTAAACTGTTGTCTGTGTTCTTCCTCCCTATCGAGGAGAATATTCACCCTGTGAACAAATGTAAAACGGACTTGGTTGTTTGTTCAGAGACGGCTGGAAACACTGCAGTGGTAAAAGTGTCTTTTTAATTCTGTGAAACCAGAATTCTCACTCTGGATCATTAAACTCCAGACGCGCTGATTTTTCACCCAGAACAGCTTATTTTCATTACCGAGCTAGAAATAGTAAATTAGCGAATACCGATATTGTTAAGTCATAAATGTGTAGTCATTTCATAGAGAGCAGCTTTGCAGCGCTTCATTTGTCTTCACTTGGTTTTCTGTGATCCAAGATTAAAACATAATCTAGTAAGAACTAATCGTGGCTTTCATCAGATGCTTGCTGTGCGTTCCCACATTTCTGTACGCAGCTCAATAAACAAAGATGTTTATGCTATACACAGGCAGCCGGGGACTTTACCAATAGCCTCACCTACATACCTGAAGCTGTCGCGTGTACGCTGCGATTTACTGAAACCCCACATGTGGATGTGGCCGGCGGACTTGTAATTGCACATACCAACGGTGCCAGTCATGTGTTTGTTTATGTCGGGGGTTAATGGAGGGAGTGGAGTCACGCCTCACGGTTGCTGCGGACCTGATATGTGGAGAGACAAGGTCCTTGTGGATCTGTGCCTTCGGGATGGTCTGTGGCTCTTGTGCAACAGGCCGCAGCAGGAGCTGTCGCCGCGCCAGGCTGAGGAATCACGAGATCGGCATTTAGTCGTGGATTGTAGTTGGTAGTTTTCATTTCGGTTTCGTTTGCGTGACGTTGGTCATTTGCGTCGTGTGTGCCACACAGTCATTTCAGCACAGTTTTACAGAGTCTGAGTCGCACTTTACACGTTTCGCTCAAGACTCGTCCCGACACGTCTCACTGCGGCTCGTCTGTCATGATGTGTGAACAGAATGAGTCACCAACGAGTGACCGGGTCACGTGAGTTTGGTGATGAGATTTTTATCCTCTCCACGTGCGTGTGTTGGAGGTGTATGAAGTGAGACGACGCGCTTCGTGTCTCAGTCTGGTGACGGCGGGGATTAGTGCAGATGCGGATGCATTTGGAGGCCGTGACGGGTTAAAATAGGTCAGACAATAGGAAGCGAACGGATCTCTCTCTGGCTCTGGTCATGTGGTTGTGGCAGCCATCTTACGCCTCTGCAGTCTAATTAGGATGCAAATGTGCGGTTGAAATTTGCAGCTTGTTAGATGCACTTGCACAGGGCTCTGCGTGTGGAGGACATATGGGCAGGGCGCGTGATCAAAGCCGTGTAATGTAGAAAGCACGGGGCGCGCTGGAGACTTCCAGTAGGAAAACAGCCATCCTCCTCATCACCAAGCCTCACTTCTCTGCTTTGAAACACCAGCATAAATCTTTCCTTGAGCCGTTTCAGAGCCTTTGTTGGTCGGCGTGCTGCTCGACTCGCCCTCGTCCAGCGTCTGTTCACGTCTGAATGCCTGCACTGTCCTGACTTTGACCTGGTCGTGAATTTGAATGGACGCTCCTCTGTGCTCCTTCAGAGAGGGAAGGAGAAATGTTCGAGGGGGGTTGGGGTTGGCATGGGTCACACTGGAGGGAGGGTTGTTGTGGACAGTGGTCAGTGTTTTATAGACCAGGCTCGATCTCACACTTGAAAACGCCAAACAAAAAGGTCAGTGTGTCGGTAGATTTGGACATTTCTGCAGCAGCGTCATGGGTTCTGCGAAGTCCTTAAAGTTAATTCTAGTTCGACTCACCAGCCTTCACCAATCTTTAGTTGCAGGCTTTGGGAGGCAGAGTGTTGGTGGAGAAAGTGATCTTTGATTAGAGAATAATGAAACGGAGCCTCGTGATTCCTTTAAAAGTCGGAGACGTCAGATGCTGTTAGTTGACTGTGACTAACCTCAGAGTGCAAATAAAAAAAACGCTCTGCGAGTTCAGATACGGCCACAGGAGCTAAACGAGCGCTTTAGAGGAAGGTTTCTATTGAGTTGATCTGGTCTTACATTAAAATCATAAGGATGAACGTTTGTTGACAGCGAACTAGTATAAATCTGTGTTTGCTTTAAATAAAAAAACAGCCAGACTCTTTTGCGATACAAGTCTACATGTCCGTGTTGCTGTCGTACAGGCGGAGTGGGACTGGGCAGCAGAGCGGGTTGTGTAGGTCTGATCAGGGACGGCTGGACCCCCACCCTCCTCTGCACACACAGCTCTGCTGCCAGGCTGAAGGCCTTGTGACTCTTTTCATTGCAGGCAGACAAGCGGGCACACCACAATGCGCTGGAGCGCAAGCGTAGGGACCACATCAAAGACAGCTTTCACAGCCTCCGGGACTCGGTGCCCGCCCTGCAGGGAGAAAAGGTTGGTAAAGCCCAGACTGCAAGACCCCCCCAGGTTCACAAAGCATGTCCACACACACTCATGAATGTCTGCTTTGTAAAATGTGAAGAGTAAAGTGATGAACGATGTGAATCTTTACTGCTCTGTCTGTGAACGCGCAGGGATGCAGATGTCTTCTTCTTGGCTTAATGTGTGCATCAGCGTAGGGCCGTAGCTGAAGGAACTGGGAGGAGGACAGATGGTGTGGGAGAGCACATTGGCAGCACTTAAACCGTGATGCAGTCTAAATACTTGGACCGACATCAGGAAGTTATGAGGAAATTTTGCTGCTCGCTTCCTGTTTTGACATGGAGAGTGTTTGGAGTAGGTTCAGTAGCTGGTCACGCAGTGTTGTCCTGGGGGATGCGAGGGATGTTTTTAGGGTGCTGATAATTCTTACCAAGTGTTCGGGTACAGCTGCCTCAGCTCACGCCCCCCCCCCCCTCACCACCAGCACACTGCTGTTACGACTCTGTCTTAGGGCCAAGATGCTGCTCTATGTCCCCTGTGATAAACTAGGAACAGTTAATATTAGGGCTGGGTATCAACCATCAATCCTTTCTTGGAAAGCTGAAATGTGTTTGCAGCACCAGGTATCAAAGTCTGCCTTGCAAAGCCTGGCACGGTCAGATTCAGGTTAAAATACAGATTCCTGAGGCGTCTTCTCATCTTGCATTTTAATGAACCTATTAGTTGACGTAGAGTTTCTCTGACAGTCTTATGGAACAGAGCGACGTGTGATGCAATTAGCTCAGCCAGGACACAAATAGATTATTATATCACATCAGCCGGGGATGTTTGTTATTTAAACATCTGTTGTCCTCCTGCCAGTTCGTTTGTTTGCTGTCATCAAGGCAAGCTCTCTGTCAGGGTTATGACCATGCTCATCGATGTGGGACTGAGGTGCTGGAGGTTAAGAGCAGGCGAGCTGTGTAGGCTCCTGGGCTAGTCTGTGCAGCGTTGTAGCAAAGGCAGGAATGTGTTTTGTGTCAGAAATGTGACAAGGATTTTTGTATACTGGCGTCATTGCTTCACTTTTTGCATGTGTCACTAACAGCAGTCTACCAAACAGGCGTCTCGAGCCCAAATTCTAGACAAAGCCACAGAGTACATCCAGTACATGAGGCGAAAAAATCACACACACCAGCAGGACATCGATGACCTGAAGAGGCAGAACGCACTGCTGGAGCAGCAAGGTAACCACACGGCACTACGCTACGAGTCTAGTTGTGTTTTTGGGTTTTAGTTCCACTGTAGTGGTGCAGCAGATTTATCAGGAAGGCACAACCTGATCTTTCTGTGCAGTGGTGCCACGCGTCTCCATTTTAAATCCGCTTGTCTCTGTCCCATCAGTCCGTGCTCTGGAGAAAGTAAAGGGCTCCTCCCAGCTCCAGGCTGGATACTCGTCGTCTGACAGCAGCCTGTACACCAACCCCAAAGGCAGCACTGTGTCGGCGTTCGACGGAGGCTCCGACTCCAGCTCCGAATCAGACACTGAGGACCCGCCCAACAGGAAGAAGCTGCGCGTAGAGGCCAGCTAGAGAAGCGAGCAGCTAAAACCTGGACAGGGACGAGGCGGCGCGGTACAAGGAAGGCCGAGAGTACGAGGCTCGTCGCGCCCTCCCCCTCCATGCCAACCACCACCGCCCCTGGCCTCCCTCACCGTCCTCCTCGTTCTCTCCCCTCCATCACTGGGCGGGCTCTCGCTGGAGATTCACGTCCCGCTCGAACGGCCGCCACAGATGTCTCTCTCTCCGCCCCGTTTCCACAGCAGGAAGTCAAGAGGGTGGAAAAGATGACTGCTTCAATCCATCAAGAGAGCGCGAGTTTCTTCTCTTCCCTTTCTTTTGGTACCCCCCCCCCCCACATCAACAATCTTAAACCTAAAAACGAGGCAGCTCGGCTACCTAAGGACTCGATGCTTTTTTGTACCCCCTCTAAAACCCCTCTTCCTCCCACAGGTGTTTTTGTTTTTTTGGCGGGGGAGGAGGGGGTGCCAGTTGTACCCTTCCAAGCACTGCTATATTATATATATATTTTTGTTTTTATTTTCTGTTATTACTCTCAATGAAAGCCTGTTTAGAATTTACACACACACACACACACACACCTAGATAAATCGTCCTGGAGAAGTTTTTAAAATGAAACGATGAAACGTTTGTAGCTTACTTTTTTCCACTATAGAATGTGAAGAGGCAAATGTTGAACTAAACCCACCTCAGGCCCACTGGGTCGCAGATGCTCTCTGCCCGACACGTTTGTTCACGCGAGAAAAAGAGAAGACGATTCCTTTGCTGAAATTTGATGTTTTGAAAGCGAATCTTCCTAAACTTGTAACGTATTTTGTCCTTTAGCTTGAAGTAGTGGATGACGTTAGGTGGCTGAACATGTTAGGCATCTTGTTTTATATAACATTAAAAAAAGAAGCATTGATTGGATGTTATGCATTTTTGTAGTAATCTCACAAGTCTCGGGAAAATGCCAATTTGTCACATGTAGTTTTCCTTAAGGATATGAAATAGGTATTGAATGTCAAACAGTAGCTCCCGTCTTTTGCAGTACCAGGAAGCGAATTAAGTCCCTGTCAATGTGTTTTCAATGTGCTGTGCTTTACACAGTTAAAATCCATGTTGCTGAATCCCCCAAGGGAAAATGGAAGCATTTTGCTCGTCTAGGAAACGTGTGTGTATGTATATTGTTTCCATTTTATTTCCATTTAGGATATAATTCGTGTAACAGGTCTTTATTTGTCTGATTCCATTCCATGGAAGTTACAAGTATGTTGTACATACTGCCAACAATTGTCTTGCAAGTTGAGGCCTACCTTTACTATGAGACTATAAAATAAACTATTTTATCCTTTAAAGGCTCCCTGTGGTCGTGTAGGTCACTAAACGACTGTGTGCAGGCGACAGCTGCACGTGAGGTGTAGTCAAACACAACTTCTGGTTTTTCAGGTTCCCCCGGGCTGAATGTCTGGATCAAGGGCAGTTCGTACTTTTATTTACAGAGCAAGGTGGTATTTTTATAACCAGTCTACTTTTCCTTTCATTTTATTAATTCTTCCTCCTGCTCTGAGCTGTGATCAGGATTTTACAAAAATACCAAACAGCTAATTTATTCTTTTGATCAAAATATGATTGAAACAAAATTAATTCATATTTAATCTAAATTCTCAAACTGAGGGCGTAACGCATGTGGTGGTGTTTCGCTGCGAGCAGAAGTCCAAGCATTGTGAGACGCCAGTGTAAAAGTGCTATACAAAGATTTATTAACTTCGGTCGTACTAAACCTCACATAGTTTCACTTTTATTTCAGAGAAAACAAAAAGGCATTGAAAGCAAATATTTGGCTGAACGCGAAGCCGACCTTTGTTCAGGCAGCCCTCGCTTCTACCAGGGGTCGACCGTCCTGCTTCCGCTCCAGGCCTAACTGACGTTTGCTGGTTCGAGTCCGGACCCCAGAGTTGGCTGGTTCACGCACGCACGCACACCGACGCCCGAGGACAAACTAGGACGGAGTGTTGGAGGCAGCAGCAGGGACACCTGGCGGTCTTCTGTCCTCGGGGACAGGTAGACGATGAAAGTGCTGCAGGGCTTGAGCCACCTTCTCTGGACAAATGTTGTAAACGGGATGAGTTGGCGCCTGCGGGGCAGAACAAATGGAAAACAACATATTTGTTGGTACACATCTTGTTTTCGTTTATCTACTGATGAACTCCTTCCTCTTTGCACTTGCAGAGACAACGTGACAACCAACATGAAAACCTGGACAAAAAGTTACAGAAGCATAAAACATTTTTAAATCGTATAGTATGATGCATAAACCGTTGTAAAACAACCATAAAATACAGGCTCAGAAGTAGTAGTAGCATTTTAATCCATGCACAGTAACTATCAAGTATTTCTAAACTCTAAAGCATAATATTCTGTAACCAACTTCTAGAGCCAGAAAAACATTTGTCGTTGCTTCTCATTTTTGATTTAAATAAACTCAGAGACACTGAAAATACAACCAGGGCAAAAATACATGAAACTCAAGGAAAACTAAAATGTATCTGCTGGTGTTTTGAAGGAGACGGTTCATCTGACTAAAGGAAATAATAATTCATTTACAGCCACTCACTCCTGTTGACTGGACAGGAAGCTAGCAGAGCCGTACGTTTGTCTGCATTGTGTGTCCAAACCACCCCACCCCACCCTCCCCTTCCCCGCTGCAGCCTCACCAATCTGTTATCCTCACTGCCGAGGATCATCTCATGGTGGAGGTCCACGTTTCCAAAGTGCTGCGCTATGGAGAGGCCGCTCAGGCAGTAGCACGTGTGGTAGAAATCCCGGGATCTGAATGCACATGAGCACACGATGCAGGGATGTGAGTAAGATATGCATCTGCTCAGAGTGCTGCGCGCTACATGTCGTGTGGTACTGACTTGCCAGGCTTGTCCAGAAGCCCCCCGGTTGGGTTCTGACAGCACAGGAGGATGTACTCCTGCAAGGCCTGCTGGTCAATCATCCACCGCTGCCGACTCAACTCCGACTCTCCTGCACAAACACGGCAACATTTCTGTAACGGGTAACAGGTTCTGACCCGAGTCGTCGTGCAGCAGCAGCAGCAGCAGCAGCTCTCGCTTTAACGTACCTTCTTTGAAAAAGGCTCTGTGGAGCAGAGGCAGGAGTCCAGCCTGCCAGAAGGAGTAGCAGCCGTCCACTAGTTTATTGCAGCGCCCCTGGAAACCTCCTTCGAATCGCATCTGTCTGCTGACCACCCATCGCTGAGGGGGAGACGGAAGAATCCCATGTTTAATAAGACCAGGGAAACGTCACAGCACCTTTTTACCCGGTCGCTTTCAGAAACTCTCAAGATGTTTAGCGGCAAAGGCAGAGTTTCCTTTTTACACTGCAGCCTAAACTCCACAGCAACACGCACCACTACGCGTGGACACGGAGGACGGGGCCGGAACACAGCATCCTAATACCTCTAAATTGCAAGAATATTGTTGCCATGGAAACCACTAATTGTTGCACGTACTGCCTGCCGAGCTTGGAGCGAGTACTTATGGGATATTAGGTTTAATACCAGCTGGGGACTAATCTGTCTGAGGAAGAGAGAGGACAGTGTTTAGCTCATTAATGTCACTTCATTTAATAAAACTGTGTTTTCGTGGAGACGGAAAAGGATCGACCCGGATGAGGCCGACTACAGCGCTCGCAACTCTCACAGAAACAAGCTTCTGCAGAATAAATGTTCTCTCTGTGTTCTGGAAAAGATCTGGCATCTCGAGGAAATCTGAAAGGCCTCAGCGATCAACGCGATAAAGCTCAGCGCGCTCGTTATTTGATTAGAATAACAGACATGTGATTCACTGCGGGAAACGGTCTCCTGCTTTATCTCTTCCCCTTTACAGAGCAGGTAACGGGTTACATTTCCCACCGCGCCACTGATTTGGACACTGATTATTCAACAGTAGCCGTTGGGCAATCACACTGTGAACTCAAACTCCTAAAGGCTGTATTGTTTTTTTTAAATAGCTTCTGTACCAACTGCACAAGAATAAATATTTCTTTACTCATCTCTAGATTATCATACAGTGAACCTGAGTCACCATCAGCACCGGTCTCTGCTCTCAGAGACGGAGCTCTGGCTGTGACTTATCCCACAGGTACCACACAGGTATCAGGCGTTGTGCTGCTGAAGCGCCACTGACAGTTACACTACAGGTTATAGTACTGAGGCAGAAATCTATACGCTGGGGGGGTCCGTGGCGGGCTGGGCAGGTCGCCTCACATGACACGCTCACGTGGACCCGTGACATAGGAGTGTTACAGAGCAGAGAAGCCAATAAAGGAGGGATGATTCAGCAGCCTGCTGGCATGTAGGGAACAGGTTGTCTCACAAGCCACGTGCACATGCAAATCTATTACCACAGAATCTGAATATGTGCCACAGGGCGGTAACTGGAGGACGGCAGCTGCTGAGAGAGAGAGGGGCTTTAAAGCTTCTGGTCACGTCTTTGTGTTTCTGAGCATCACTTCCTGTCTTTCTGGACGTAGTAGGACCCGAGGTTAGTCTGAACAACTGTGATGCTTCTTTTTGCTCACCAGCAAGGCTTTGAGGTCCAGCATATGTTCTTTGCCCAGGATCACAAGTGCGGCTGTGCCACAGAAAGTGTAGCCTCCGTGGGCTTCCAAACCCGGCACGCCACTTAGACCGCCCTCCCAGTTCTGACACCTAGACACAAACAAACAAACAAAACCAGTCAGGGTTAGGGTTAGGGTTAGGGCGACAGCGGCGAAGCAGAGGAACAAACCCGCCTCTAATATCTCAGTATCATACATGTGGTGGTGGGTTGTACCTGAGAATCCAGCTGGTTGTGTCTTGGAACAGTTTGGGTGTGAGAATGTTTGTGAGTGATGCCACAGAAGCTGCACAGTACGCGCTCCTATCGAGGGAAAGAGAGACATGGCTTATTCTGGCATCACATCATTTATAGACTGGCACCAAACCAAACGTTCATCTGTTCAGTGAGGTCATCTCAGCTCGGTTTGATCAGCATGGGCCAATGATCGCACATCGCCTCTAACAATCATTCCCACAGAACACACCTGGGTAACTGGAAACACCTGTCCGTCATATTCCATCTTCCTTTCATAATCTGTTCACATTAAACTCAACTGAACACGTGTTGCCACGGGTCTCTGTGTTCCAGCATAAACAACACCAGACACCAGTGAGATCCTTTGCTGGCTTTAGTGTCTTCAGGGGATTTGAGCAGTGAAGAGTAAAAAAAGAAAAAACTAAGTGCCCTTTTTCTCAACGTCCCAGCACGGAGTGAACAGTTGTTGACAGGATGAGTAGTGAATATCAGCAGACTTATCCCTAAATGAACAGTGGTATGGGGGAATTCAGCTCTTACTAATTAAACCCATTAAAACCCATTTTGGTTCAGCTGAGAAGTTAAAAGGAGGCTGTTATTCTGGGTTCACAGGGTCTTCAACCTGTGAGGGGAAAAGAGGTGAACACACACTGACGAACCATGAACAGAGAGCAGCCTCTCCTGACAATGAAACTCAGACCTCGTGGTGGTTCTTTGTCCATAACTCAGAGCTTCTTATTAAAAACCCTTTTTATTAAAAAGCTCACGCACTCATTCAAAGAGAGAGAAATCCTCTCTTATGCAAGAGATGTGGTCGGTTCTTCTCTTTTCTAGCAGCACCACAGGGGAACAGAAGAGCATAAATAAGCAAAGGAAAAAAACTAGAACTTGAAGCTGCACTAATTATTTGGTGAGACTCACATTTAGCTGTATAATAAGTAACAACAATCAATGACCCTGTGGATACAAACAAGCGTTTTTCTCGCCGTCTTTGGTTGATGTAGACGTCTTTTGTTGAGCCAACAAAGCAGACGCTGAGTTGAAAGAGAAAACAGGGTTGAGGAGGAAGCGGATTCTCACCTGACATCCACCTCCCCTCCGACGTGCATCACAAACGAGCCATCTGGTTGCTTCACTGACCACAGGAAATCTAGCAGCTTCTCCCTGGAGAAAGTCGGCAGGAGAGGAGAGGAGAGGCGGGGGGGAGGGGAGGGGGAGGATAAAAAGGAGAGAGGGTGGGGTATTATGGACAGAGGGAGATACCGCGGAAAGATGAGGGTGGACGGGAAGCGGAACAGTTTAACCACTGCAAATTTAATAAAGCACTAACGCAAAGTCAACACTAGCTGAAGCCGCTCCACGTCTTCACACATACTGTACAAAAGCAGCGACAGATAACAACGGTGACGTCAACGCTAACCTCGTATCTGTTCAAATAATACTCACAAGAGAAATCCGACGTTGTGTAACCGAGACTGTACCTGTCTATAACGTTATAGGCCTCCTCCGTGCCGAGGATACAGAGGGCGTTCACAGCAGCGTAGGTGGGAGCGAGATGGGCGTGTTGACCCGGTCCTCCAGCAAACCCCCCCGCTGGGCTCTGACAGCGCGCCAGGAACTGACACACACTGACATGAAAACATAAGAGATAAACGGAGGTCGGTGTCGCTGTGGAGATGGTTTTTAAATGAATAAATAAATAAAAAACACTGTTTCACAGCCTGCTGCCAAATGTTTTGATCTGCATTTAACTTTCTTGCATATTTCGAACTGAAAACATCTAGAACCGACTATAATAACTGAAAGTTTATAGACTGACGCATCAGTCTGAGTAAAACGGGAGAATCCAGTCGAGTGAAGCTGCTCAGAGTTTGTACTGGACATTCTCCACACGTCTGCTTGATGTGTGTGAAACAACAACAACACAACTCCCCCTACTCGTCACGCAAACGCCACCTCTATGCCTGACATCACCAGAGCTCGGGTTCTGCATCTCGGGCCGGTTAGGCCTCAGACTGCTAAGCGAGCGCCGCTGGGTTAGTTCCCTCTAGCTGACAGGGCACAGACGATCTCAACCACAGCTTCCTCTCTCTCCAGCCTCAGTGCAACCATCAGCGCTGCTTCTCTCACAGACGTCGTCTCCGTCCTCCGCCGCGGAGAGAAATCACAAGACTGTGATCGTGCTGTGAGTCAACCGAGTCGGAGGGGGAACCTGAATCGACTTTGGCTGACCTGAGAACAGTGTATATTTCATAGAGAACTCAAGCTGCTGTAGGTTGCATTGTTCTAAAGTCTTGAACGGGGCCTATGTGCTCGCACAAGGGCGTCACGTTGCCACCGAGCAGTGCCAACCGCTGTATTGGCACGCCGCGCTGTAATAACGAGCGTGTGGGTTGGCAACCTGGCATCGCTGCTCGCCGTTGGGTTTCTGACTGGCAATAATTCGGTGGCTTGACATTTTGATGTGGAGAACAGCAACAGTTGGCGGAGAGCAGAAACATCGCTCATGTAATACCTGCCTGCTGTGCTCCGTGCAGCTGTTCGTCACACAGCTCGTGATTAGTTTTATTCGTGTTTGGCTTAGAGAGAGGAGTTGGCTTGAAATGTTTTTTTTGTGAGACGTAACGTTTCTCTTCGCCATGTTTCAGTGGTTTCGCTTTAGGAAATAAAGAAAAGATCATTGTTGAAATTTTAACAATAACCTGTTTGTTTCCACATTTATTCTACAGAATGACGATGATGTCAAACAAAGAATCCTAAATGAACAATGCGTAAAAACGTTAAGGCCTCCTAGACGCCTGCGTTTTTACTGCTTTTCAGCAGCATTTAAGAATTATCACATCTATGCAGCTGTGGTAAATAATAATAAAGTCCTTGGCAGTGCACAGGCTTCGTTTGGCTCAGTTTGTGCCACTTGGTAGCAGTTCAGCGGTGGATTGAGTCTGGGTGTTTGTGCGTGACTCACTCTGAGGCAACAGCGGAGGGAATGGGCTCCTCTAGTAACTCCAGACTGTGAAGAATCCAGAAGCAAAGCCACGGTCTGCTAGCATCCAGACACTACTCGCACAGAGACACAGTCACACACACACACACACGATGAGTGTCAGATGACCAAATACAGCAATCAACACGATAGAGAAATCCATCAGTCAAAGAGAGAGATGAGAAACGGGCAGACAGAGCAGAGGCCAAGGAGCTGTGGCGCATGGAGAAATATTCCACCACTTATTTATAGTAGTTGGTAAATTATTATACGTGTCTTCAGTATTTATGATACAAACAATGCAGTTGTGTAACATGTCATGTGCTTCTGGTTTCCATGGGTTTCTGCAGCACCGTGTAAATAAAGCACGCCGTCACAGCTCCACCCTCACACCCTGTCGGTCTGGTTTTCATATCAGCCAGGGAGAAGGGGCAGTAAATGCTTCTCTCTCTCTCTTTTCTGAACAGAGCAGAGAATAGTTCACAAAGGAATATATTTTTTTTGATGCACTGGTACTTATATTTAAAGTGGGGAGAGTCGATCAGAGGCAGCTTGTGCTCTGCCGCCCTTCAGGTCAGCTCGGGTTTTACCGACACAACCGCTGTGAACTCAGGCTGGAGGGAGGGACTGTGTTTCAGACTGTGATGTTGGATTAATGGAAACCTCATACTGTACCTCGTAAGCATCTGATAAGTGATGTAAGCCCTTCTTAAGATATTGGTAGTGTTGTTCCCGCAACAAAGTAGGTCTGTGCAACAAAACAGGACAGAAAGAACATTTACAAACAGTAGACAGCTAGAATCAAAGAATCAAGAGTCGGTCCGCTCACTTACGACTCTGTCACTGTCTTCATGTACTACTTTCCTTTTGACTTTCCATAAATAAGAATAGAATGAGAGAGTAAATGTTTTTGTATGAAACATGGCTATTTTGGGGCCTAATCGTTGCATTTCCTCCACATTTTTTCCACTAACTCTATTACGAGAGGAACATTCAGTGCTGTCCTCAAACAAACAAACACAATAAAACATCCCTTTTAAATGAAACAAACAGTATCATGGTTTTGTGTTTTGAGTTTCGCTTTGGATAGAAGCGTCTGCCAAGCAAAGTAAAGGAAAATCATAATCCATTTTTAAATTAAAATAAACTGTGAGACTCTCTTGTGAGAAGTTAGATTAGAATAATAGAGAAGGGGAAACATACACAAACTAATTTACACACTTCCATTTTGATGTCACTGTGCATGTGTGCATCCGTAGCTTGCAAACACACTTGCATATATGTCAGCGAGACAAAGACAGTTCCCACCCCCCCACCCACCACTATTCACTCCTTGTCGTTTTCACGTATCGCTCCGCTAAGAGAGTTGTAATTACGCTCTACCTACACAGGGTTAGTCACACGTTGCCGCCTTCACAGCAGCACAATAAGACAACAACCACAGAGGAGCATAGGACCAGTACCGGGCCACTAAGATCCTCTCCGCCTACCGGGGATGTTTGCATCTGGCTTAAACCCTGACAGTGCATAAAGAAAAAAAACAGGTCATGCAAGTGAGTAATATACTTACTGAGTGCACATACAACATTAGCACAACTGTCTGGGTTCAACCCCCCCCCCCTCTATAGCACCACATTTCCTGTCTCTCTCTACCACTCCAACTGTCAGGTAAACACGGAAATACATCACAACTAATGAACAGATATATGAAGGGGAATACGAGAAAACGTTGCTCAATTATTTTAATTAAAAGTGTCCTGTGTCATCACAGAGCATAAATATGCATGCGTTGGAGGGGACTGCTCTGAATTCAGATCAGCAAATTTAAAACTGTTTTGCAGCTGCAAGATTCTAAGAAAAATCCTTGATTGATCTGGGGTTTGTGCATATGCCAGCACCAACTTCTCAAAAACATAAGAGCACATTACTTTGTCTGCTTTGTGTCAGTGCAGGTCAGATCTCATATTTCTCACATTTTATGTGCTGAAAACACGTTTCCCCATTGGCAACAGTGACATTCAAGTCCAGGCAGTTGTCATAGAAATGAGATGAGTCACACCATTAAAAGAGGACTGCTGACGGCCGATAGCAGAAGAAAAGTATGTGGGCTGATCAACGCAGCACGTAGAGATTAGCCATCATACATCACAGTGAAGTGCAACCAATGCACAGCATTTTAGAAAACGTCTCCTAATGGCAGTACGGTAGATGCATTCAAAACTGTGAAAGCCCCATAAATAGATGCTTGTTATTACTATGGCTGTACAATATCTGGACAATTTGTGGAAATTGGTGTGAAATTATGTGTTTTTCAGAATCCTATATGCTTCATAAAGTCTTTTGTGAAACACGGCAATTAAGTTTTCACATAATTATGGTCCTAATCTGTGACCCAACAGTCGCACGTCTGAGGTCTTCTACCCAGAAGGGAGCTATAAAGCAATGTTTTTAATAGTCTCAACAAATCTAATGGTGATATGAAAAATATCAAATATGAAATAACGTAGATACTGAATTTTAACAAGTGACCATAAAAACTGAATTAATGATATTACTCTAGATATTTAAAATTACTCCACTAAAATAATCAACTGAATCGTATATAGTTTTTTCCAGAAAAACAAAACAGAAAGCAATCCCAGTTCAAATTCTTTGCTCGTGAACTTAGTACATGTTCGGTATAAAAGCAAGAGTAATAAACTAAGGAAAGAGCGTATATACACAACACTACTGTGTGACTATATGGCTATACAATTTTTCCTACCCTAGTTGTCTTCTAACTGTCCCTCACAAATACAGTTTCTGCAGATAGTATCTTTAAGTTTAATGTATGTACAGATATGATTTTCTTTATATCGGTGGGCAGACACTTTTATCCAAAGAGACTTACAAGAAGTGTTTTACTCATTGTTGGGATGGGAGTCTGGGCTGGGATTGACACCTTCTGCATCCCAGTCTGATACAGATATCAGGCCGCTGACACAGATACAAAAATAACTTCGAAATCTTAATTCCAAATATTTATATTGAAGACTAATTTAACTAATTCTACTGAGTATTCTGAATATTTTTCTTATTTGTGTTGTAAACTGAAAACCGAACTTCAAGTCACGGATCAAGCGCCGTGTGCACATCTTCAGGTTTTAGGTGATTTAATGTATTAGATTTGATGGCAGTTATGAGCCACACAGGCGTGTTACTTACTGTGGTGAGCTGTGTAGTTGCTTGTAAACACTGATGACTTCTTTAATGCTGCGTTCCACCTTTTTCTAGTAAATAAGAAAGGACAGAAAAGAGGAGTGTGTAAATAGTGTTGATCATTGTGCATTACATCAAACAGGTCTTTCAGCTAAAAGTCATAATGGCTAGCTTTAGTATTATTTAATTACTTTAGTACAATATTCTCAAATATGCAGATTTAAGGCTTTTCTTTGTCCTGTCACTGTAAGCTGACAGGCTTTGCTTGTTGAATAACAGGACATTCGAACACCTCTCTTTTAGCTCTTGAGAAGTTACTTAGCTTTGTTAATACCTAAATCAATTCAAACTTAATCTCATTAGACGCAACGCTAGCTTGAGCAACAAATCTCGCGTTTGCTAACATAAACCGGCTAAACTTAATAAGCCAATGAGCGAACAACAGTTTCCAATTTTTTTTTCTAATGTTTCTGGCTAAAAGTGATTTTGGCAGTTGAATCTGTGTCACTATTTACTGTGTAGGACAGCATTAGCATTAGCCACATTAACTAGCTAACGAAGCTAATATGTGCACAGGCTCACCTGCTCTACTGAAGTCACCGTCTGCGCCCCATCGTCCACGAACATCTCCGCGGAATGGCACTCTCTGAAGCACCGCAAAGGCGTCGGTACACCGTCCATGATGATAATGACCAGTAAAGCAGTAGCAGTGCTGGGGTGTAACACAATGCTGTTAGTTTGTATTGGTAGTTCGCTCACTTTCCTGCCGAGGTTTGAGTGAGCGGAAATTGTGCGAACACCCGCTACGGCGTCTCCAAGGGGACAATCCTCTGTCTTCCAACGTAGTACGATAAACGACAAACGAAAGAGACTTTAATTTTAACCCTGCTCTTTCTAGCATTTGCCAAATTATTTATCCACAAAAAATAGACACATTTTGTTTTTGATTGTTGATTTGTACACTGCTTTTCCGCTGTTTATATGCGAAAACTAAACTGATGCTACCACCTCTCACTATCAAAACTTTTATACAGTAACAGTAAAATAGTAGAACATGTTCTGATTTAGATAGCACAAAAAATATGATTAGAACGTCCCAAACCTTTTTCAAAAATTGTCCAGTTATTGGGGCTTTTATGTTGGAAAGCACAACCGGAAGTTTCCTTTTCTCGCTCACTCTCACTTGACAGTGGTCCACCGCACCCACCCACTGGAAGCTGGAGCATCCTTGTTTTGTTACCTACCCACCCAGCATCAGTGAACAAAAAGAACCCCAGCCACATCCTCATGTTGAGCCTCTGAGCAGACATGGGATGCAGGTGGGGAGGGACTGGTCATCCATCACTGAGTTAGCTGACTGGGGCTTTTTCAATTCAACACTACATCCACCACTATGGCTAAGCAGTACGATGTGCTCTTCCGACTCCTGCTTCTCGGAGATTCTGGGGTTGGGAAAACATGTTTGTTATGCAGATTCACGGACAACGAATTTCACCCGTCTCACATCTCCACCATCGGTAAGACTGTGCACCACCAGCAGCAGCAGTGGTATTTCTTCAATTACATTCAGCACTTGTGTTAATACCACCAATATGGGTTTAAATGGTCTTTTGTTGTCATGTGTTGATGCCATTCCTGCACCACTCTCTTCAAATCAAATTCTTCCAATTAGATTTATGTGGGACCTTTAGAAGACGGTGTGTTGATTTCCTTGCAGGAGTGATTTCATCTCGAATCACACATCACAGTGTATTCACAACTATAAGCTCAGAATAATTACAGTGGTTGGGGGAAGCCCTGGGGGGGGGCGATCTTACATTTGGCTGCCACTCAGATGAGTTTACCAAACTATCAGCACTTGGCACTGCTGATAGGAAATAATAGCCCAGGAATACTTTTAGGTCTGGGAGCCGGGCTGTGTGTTTTGCATCAGTCAAACTTTACTGTGGGGGCCATGGATATCCTCTCTGATTCAAATGATGACTTGTTTATTAGATGTGACGTTCACTACGCACCTCCAGCTCTCTCTTTATTTGCAGAACTAAAAGTATCTGTTCCTACACTTACTTATGGATTTTCAGCATCTCTCTCATGATGACTGGTCGATGTATTGATAATATTGACAAGCCTATTTCCTGTGCAACATATCTCCATAGTTATAATTATGAGCATGGACCATTATTGTGTAAATTAATGTTTCTCTGTGAGGTTAGCTAAATAAGCAGGTCCTGAAAGCAGTGCGTTTTATTCACATGCTGTGGAGGACTCTCTTATCTCTTCTTCTGACTGTCCTTCCAAAGTGTCTGTGTGTGTGTGTGTGTGTGTGTGATCACATAAAAGACCCATTGTCTCCAGGGAAGCACCTATTTTAATTTTAACGAGCTGCTACTTTTGCAGTAATTGCCTTTAATATGGAAAATACAAAATCCCAGTGGCCCAGGAATTGAAGCAATGAAGTGCATCTCCTGGGTGTAGAAATTGACTTTTAAATGACAATATGAATCTAAATAAGTCAAAAAGATGCTGCCTGTAAACATGTGATAGAATGCAGTAGAACTACCATTGAGGATTGATTTGTCACTATTTAATGATATTATTTGGTGTCTGCATGAAACCCTCGGTGGAAAGGCTTCTCACTGACGTCCTGCAAACAGCCACAGCATGAAGCTCAGAGTTAAACTTAATACCACCAACTTCGCCAAGTGAAAAGTAAATGCTTTGTTGTTTCGCCCGCTCCAGCCTTTTATGACGTTTGTCCATTGGTTCGCAAAGACAGCAGTATGCAATTTTTTTTTTAGTCATGCTGCTACTGCATCTACTGCAAACATCCACCCTGTAGAGTCGGCATCATATTGTATTGTTGTGATCTCTTCAGATGTCTCATCTGAAAAATGATCTTCTTTGTGCTTTCGCTGCAATGTACCAAGTGTTCTCATCCACAGCTGGGTGCCGAGAAATCAGGTCGCTTGTGTGGGTGCAGATATGACTGAATAAGGAGGCAGGCGGTGTCTATAAGCCGCGCTGGGAGGTTTTTCACGGGGGCCTGCACTAATTCAGACTCCTCCCCTGAAGCGGGAGAGAGAGATTGAGGGTCAGCGCCAACATACTCACCTGTCGAGGATCAATAAATAATTTCCCAACCTTCACATCGTTGGCGACTGGTGAAATTGTTTTTGGGTGGGACACTAGTACAAGTTAAAACACCATTATAAAGCATCCCAGTAGTCATCTCACTGGACACTAGTCTGTAAATCTTTCCTGTCTGAACCCAGGTTTGTTCTGTTCCTGACAGAGGAGACAGGTGAAAGAAAACACAGCTCTGGTCTCAGGACAGAGTTTTATCCAGCACACAGACAGAGTGTGACTCCCCCTCTGGTGTTTGTTGATTGATGTTTATGTCTGGCTGCTCGGATCCAGAATCTTTAAGCCCAGACTTTTCCTGTGGGAGTTTTTAGCAACTGAATCAATTAAATGTGATTTTGCCTTTAGATTTAATCCACCAGAGATTTTTGTTTTTCTCAGAAACATGACAAGAATCAGTAATTCTGGTTGTAGGACCAACGAAGGATGTGACATCATCCCCTGTCAAACATTAACAGTCAGACAACAGTCCAAAATCACTGCAGCAATCAGGCATCTTGTTTTGTTTTCTGACAGGTTTCTGGTCCTTGTTAAACTCATCTGGTCCCACGAGGCCATAACCAGCTACAGAGATGATTTAGCTGTATTCAGTCACACTGCTAAGTTTTAGCTTCCTCGCCGTTTCATTCGCAGACTTGTCACTGGACCTCTCAGAAATCCTGTGAAGTACGGGCCCAGCCCTGCCTTCCATCACAGCTCAATAAGCAGCCGTCTTCATGGCTGTGATCCCCGAGGTGTTATGGTCATAAACTCAGCCCACGGATGTTTGACAAGCTCATTGGTCTGCAGGGCCGAGTGCACAGCTACCAACGTGCTGTCGTAAATCCTCCTCTCAACAATATCACTGATGGGCTGGTGGCCTTGACTTTTTCTGGCCTTTCCGTGATCTTATATCTATGGTAATGTGCGGTAGGTATAGTTTGCTCCTGTTGACCCTGGTGGCTGTGAACAGTGGCATCTCTGCTCTGCATCCAGTTGCATGTGTCTTTGTGTTAAACCACAGAAGTAAATAACATCATGTTCGACCAAAAATCACAAAAACATTTTCTACCATTTTCTTTGAGGATATATTTAAGTAACTGGCTGATAGATAAACTGTAGGTAATGGACACTTTTGCAGACTCAGTTTTTTGTTACACACTGTGGTGAGGCAACATTACCCAGTCAAACAATTTGACTTATTTCCCCTCAGTGTTTGGTTTTAAACTGTAATTGACTGTGTCCTTTGTCTTGTTTTGCCCCAATGGAGAACAAAGAAATTCCCCAGTGGGTTTGTGTCAGAGCCAGAGCATCCATCCGTCCGTCCCTTAGCGAGCTTGTCACAATTACCTACCACACACTGACATGTGTCACCACCTTATCTGGCTTGCACAGTCAAACAGAGTCGTCCTGGTAATTAGTTAAGTCAGTCGTAGGTGTGTACTGATTATTTCTTACATGTCTTTCACTGTGAGGATTGTGAAATGCTGCCATGTTAAATGAACGTTGGGATCATCTCTATTGTGAGAGTCCTCTCTAAATTTTGATGAATTACTATTTGCTCATGCAAAACTCCAGCCACAGCAAGGTGTAAGTTGTAAAATGCCGAATGCGTAGATGTCAGAAGACAGTTTACCTCTCTGTATCAATAGTTATGCATATTACATATTGAATGTAGATAGCCATGCGACATTTACTACAGCCTCGGATGTTTGCGTGTACAACAGTTCATTGCTTTACTTCTGGTTTGTGCGAGTGCACACGGTTCTAAAATATATTTATATAGTTATAAATCTATGCAGAGCAATGAGGTGGGTCCTCAGACAATTGGTTTGTTCAAGAGCTGGACACAGACAGTGGTGACTGAAGATTTGTTGTTTTTTATATAAATATAACTGAATGTTTGAGCGACTTCTTGGTGATTTTCATCTGTTTAATTTCAACTTCTCTGCATTGTCATCTCGACTTGTTTTCAGACTTGTTCCATGACCGTATAAACATTTATTTTAATATCATTGTGCAAGTTATGGAGCTTATTTCAGTCCAGTTCCAGCTGGACACATACACGAGAAGACGCTTCTTTGTCATCAGTCTTTTCACCCTGCTGCAGGCAAAGCAAGCCACTGATTGCTGCGCTGACCTTTCACTAAGCCTTGATCTGGATGCTCTCGAGTCAAAGACAGAGACCATCTCATGATTTAAACGAGGCCTTGCGCTGTTGAGTCACTGAGCTGCAGCCTCTGCAGAGACTTCCCTTAACCCTTATCCAACACACAAGATCAAAAATTTAAATTAAAGCCAGCTATAGTACATCTGTCAGCTGCTAGAAGAAAACCACAAACAGCAAAGTCTTCCAGTTATAGGAATCGATTGGCCTCGGTAATTCTTTCTCTGAGCGTGACACCGTGCTTTGACACGCGGCTGGTGAGTGTCAGGTTAATTGGGATGAACTGTTAATTGATTTCTCTGGGATTACTGTGGTCTGCAGAAGCCTGTGGCTTCACCTTTCATTGACTTCAATAGAGTGAGTAAACAATGGTAAAGAAAAGTGACTAGAAAGAAAATGGAGGAAAAATCTGTCAAAAAATGTCCTCTTATTTAGGTGGTGCACATACTTTAGCCACCCAAACACAATATTGTAGTTAGAGGTTTGCTAATTGTGGTGTAGATTTAGCCTGGTCACTTCATCTTGTGTATGCCTTTCTCCAATGGGTTAAGCGTCAGACTGGGATGTAGAAGGTCGCAGGTTCGAATCCCATCTGACTCCTAATCCATCCCCTACCAGGTGTGTCACTGAGCCAGACAACAAGCGCTAGCTCCTTGTAAGTTGCTTTGGATAAAAGCGTCTGCCAAGCAAAGTAAAGTGATGAACCGCCATCGACCAACGTACGAGAATGCTGGGTTCTGACCTTGGTGCATAAATCCAGAGCCAGTCCTGACAGGATTAAAAAAACAGCCTCTGTGTTATTTCCTGTGAACAGTGTGACACTGGGTTGTCTGATAGAGATCAGAGATCGCTGAACCATGAGCGACTCCCCCCCTCTCAGCTCTGCTTCTCTCGTCTGTTCCTTTGCAGTGCACAGGTAACGCTCGCCCTTCTTTCTTCACCTTCCACAGGATCAATGCAGAGAGCTAGACGAGGACTCACTGGATCATTAGCACAGTCCTCTAACAGGCTGAAACTGCTCTGGCGCTGTAAACGCTTCCTGTAATGTCACAAAGCTGAAGGAACATTTACTGGGTGGACAGATCTGATCGGAACAACCTCTGTTAAAAAACAATATTGTGTTTCCCTACAAACCTTCGTTCTCTTACAGGAGTCGACTTCAAAATGAAGACTGTGGTAATAGATGGAATCAAAGTGCGAATACAGATATGGTAAGATACTGGAGAGAAACACAATATGTTTTGATATTATGTTTTGCAAGAAGCAGTACGTTTGTCTGCATTGAAAAACGTTTCACTGTGGTTTCAGTACATTGAACTAGTTAGAGGCCAACAAAGATTCATCCAGAAGACCCACGTGTCCCATAACAGAATTAGTTAATCAATCTTACTCTTAACAATATTATAATAGATTTAATCTCTAGGGGCTTTGACTGTCTGTAGCAAACGTTAAGTCATTTTTTAAGGTATCTGGAATGACCTCATGTTATTCTTATTCCACAAACGTGTCTGTGTTTATTTCTTGCCTGCGCAGGGACACCGCAGGGCAGGAAAGGTACCAGACCATCACTAAGCAGTACTACAGACGAGCACAGGTAAATTAAACCTGACACCTCCTTCATTGTGTCTATTACTACAACGCAGCATAAGCAACAGAAATCAGATGATGCGTTTGTTGAGTCACGCAAGAAGCCTGGCAACAGTTTGGACAAATTATTTAGGTGCTTTTTCAAGTAATCGCCTTCAATTTCACGGATCAAAATTACAAAGACTTGAATGTCAAAAATGTCTTTATTCCCCTCATGGGATGTTGTGACTCCGCACAGACAACCACACACTACACTAGCACTGCTCTGACGTTGTTGCGTGTGGGTTTTTGCTTTTGCTTCGGGCTCTAAAGACGTTAGATTGCTGAAATTAAATTGCACATTTACCAAAACTGGCACAAGAATTGGAAGAAAGTTTCCTGTTTCCTGTTTTGTTGCTATAAAACAAACGAATCGCATTTCTCATGTAACTGATGGCTTATAATACAAAATCCTTTGCTTGTACAGTCTGCCAGTTTTCCACATCTGGTTAGTTAGGAGTAACCGTACATGTGCGCCAAAAACAAATATTTGTTTTAAGGACGTGACAGTGGAGAATTCAATTCAATTCAATTCAGTTTTATTTATATAGCGCCATTTTACAACAAAAGTTATCTCAAGGCACTTTACAGT